>CM068732.1:1178805-1778805 GCA_035136125.1 Quercus rubra | reverse complement strand
CAAAATTTCAACTACCATAAAGTTTGGTGTGAATGAAACAAGTAGCATTCCCAAATAATTGTAGTATAGCTAGGAACAAAGTCTAGCATAGAAGTATCAGCAAATCTAATAAGCTAACCCAGGATATTAAATCATTGGATATATGACAGTCACAAATATAACAGTTTTGATGAAGAGATAGGGAACTTCAACAATCACTTACAATTTACAACATGTCCATTATAAAACTTGATATGTCAAGCAACAAATCCCAAGTACATAGTGTGTTTATGAATATGCCTTTCGAAGTTAGAATGTATAGAGTTACATGCAACACAATATCTTAGGAAGGCAGTTTATAGACAATGCATGTTGTAATTTGAATTTCTAATTTATATATTACTAAAAGTTGAAGCGTAGCGTTTAATGTTACTGTGCTCACGTTGAACCACATCAGCATCTACGTCATTATCCTTTTTCTTTCCAATTTTCCTATAATTGTTTTTTAACATTTACTTTTTTTTAATAATTGCACTTTCTTCAACCTTTCTCATGCCTTTACCTTTTCATCTCCCCACTACCCTTCAACTTTAATATCACTTTTCATCTTTTTTTATTTTGTCTCTTCATCTTTTCCTCCCTTACCTTTTTATCTCCCACTACCCTCAACCTTAATGTCACTATTCATCTTTCCATTCATTTTCCTTTATTTTGTCTCTTCATATTCACGTCATCTTCTATAAATTTGTTATTCTCTCTTCCATTCTTTGCATAGTTTTCCATCACAAAAAGGTTGTTTCTCCTTCCTCTCTCTCTCTCTCTCTCTCTCCTCTCTCTCTCTCTCTCTCTCTCTCTCACACGCACACACACACACACACAAACACAAAATAATTTTTGGAGTATTTTTTACATTTACACTTTCTCCAACCTTAAGTGTAGTGTTTAATATTACTGTGCTCACGTTAAGCTACATCAGCATCTACGTCACTATCCTTTTTCTTTCCAATTTTCCTATAATTGTTTTTTAACATTTACTTTTTTTTAATAATTGCACTTTCTCCAACCTTTCTCATACTTTTACCTTTTTATCTCCCCACTACCCTCAACCTTAATATCACTTTTCATCTTTCTTTACTTTGTCTCTTCATCTTTCCCTCCTTTACCTTTTTATCTCTCCACTACCCTCATCCTTAATGTCACTATTCATCTTTCCATTCATTTTTCTTTATTTTATCTCTTCATATTCACGCCATCTTCAATAAATTTGTTATTCTCTCTTCCATTTTTTGCATAATTTTCCATCACAAAAAGTTTGTTTCTCTCTCCCTCTCTCTCTCTCTCACTCACACACACACAAAAAATAATTTTTGGAGTATTTTTTTTTTTCTGCATCTCTACTTAAGTTGATAAATTTTTGTGTTTGTTATAACTCTACATTAGGTTGGTACGATTTAGTTTTGTGTTTTAAGTTTTTTTTGTTCTCTTTGATTGTTAAATATTATACTATTGCGTTATAAAAAAATTAAAAAGGATAATATATAAGAATATAATATATATTATTCTATTACATAACATGATTTGGGTAATTTGGTGTTTATTGTGTTATATATATAAATATATATATATATATATATATATTATATTTTTACTTTTTTAATCTTTTTATCTTATTTTATTCAATATTTAAACTCAGTCACATCCTCCATATAATTAAATTATTTATATTTTCTTTTTTTTAAGCAAACATATAATATTTGATTTAAATTTAAATAAATTAAATTGTACTCACTTTTTTTAACATTTACACTTTCTCCAACTTTTCTCTTTCCCTTTACATTTTCATCTCCCTACTACCCTCTTTGTTAATATCACTCTTCATCTTTCCTTTTATTTTGTTTCTTCTTATTGTGATAGGCCACGAACTGAATGGCCCCTTGTAATAGAAATTAATTAATTAATTAGCCAAGATATTAATTAATCAATTTATCATGCAAACGCGTGGTAGCATAAACAAATCACCAATAAACTAATTATGCAGCGGAAAATAAATAATACGGTGATTTGTTTACAAATGGGAAAAACCTAACGGCAAAAATCTCACCGGGTGATTTTCAGATTACCACTCCCGAAACTCCACTATTATCATAACAAGCGGTTACAAGTAAAAGAATCCCAAGTACCTTACCAACCTACAGTTGAACCCTTACCCCAATACCCAATCGGACTTGTTCTATAGTAACAATTCCCCTTTTTGATGCAAGGCTCCTAAGTACGTGACTAACCAATTGCGCGGATCCCAGTACGCGACTTCAAATACCAACTAAAAAGATTGTTGGCTACAAAGTTCTTCAGTTCATCCACATGATGAAGATCAAGAAGATGCTTGGTCACAAAACCCTACAGTGCAAATACATAGCAACTTCTTCAAGGGAAAGAGATGAACTAGGGCAAGAACTTTTTAGAAGAATTAGCTGCATTGGCAAGAAAGGCATGAGATAAGTAACTATTCTAGATTCAATAACAAGAAAATTGTTGCTTATTTTCCAACACTATGGGTCTCATATACTCTTTTTGGGTAGTAGGTTGGAATGCATCTCACAAATTTATAATTTGGTTGCTTCTCCTCAAGAGTATGTTATTTTCTCCATTTCAGTCAAATCTAAAAAAACCTCTAGGCCTTTATTTATTTTCTCAGTACAAATGCATGTATTTCTAAGATTAATAAAACTCCAAGGAAAATGTGACGGCTTCTTGGTTTTACAATTTTACCTACCCTTACAATTTTAAATTCTTTAAAAAAATTAAAAAAAATACCTCATCAAATGCTTCAAATATGTCAATACTCGGCTGGTGGATGGTACAAACAATTGTTCTTCCTGTATTAGCTACATTATTCACAGCCGCATAACAATTGCAGTTGCTCTTGAATCCAAACCCATTGTCGGTTCATCCATGAAGATAATAGACAGGTTAGAAACAAGCTCCACAGCTATTGTAAGCCTCTTGCGCTACTCATTTGATAGACCATTAATGCCAGGTACGCCTACTAAGGCATCCTTTACATCAAGCTCAATGGTCTCCAAGACTACATTCACAAATTCCTGCATGACATGTCATAGTAGCTTTCACAAAATATTATCTCAATGATGAATATAAAACCAAACCTTTGATTCATGTCAGTACATAGAGAACTTACAGCTTTAGTTTTTGAGTCTATTTGAGGAGACAGTCGTAGCCAAGTAGAAAATATCACCGATTCTTCAACTGTGATTTGAGGAGAATGTATGTCTGTTTGTTCACAATAATCCGACACCCTAGCAAATGACTCTCGAACCTTGGGATACCCTCCAATTTTTATGTGCCCTTCAATATAGCCATTGGTCTTTCTTCCAGCTAAGACATCCAGAAGAGTTGTTTTCCTAGCTCCACTGACACCCATCAATGCTGTAAGAACACCAGGCTTCAATGCACCCGTAATATCAGAAAGAATTTGGAGTTTTTTATAGGTGAAACTCTTTTCTCTCATTTCCTAGAAGCCAAAAAGGAAAAACAATGACAAGAATTAATAAGATGTAATGTAAACAACTATCAATCCAGCAACAACCATAACCTTATATGAATTAAATGTAATTACCAATGGGATGTCAACATAGTATTGCACATCTTGAAACACTACTGTTAAGGGTGCAAATGGTAATACCACTCTACCTGTTAATTGAGACAAGACACTCGTTCAAATGTTGGAGAAATATATGTTTACAGTAATGATTTGAAGAATAAGCAGAAGAACAATAAAATCGAAAAAACCTTTATTTGGTTCTATACTATTCTGTGTAGGAGAATTTCCAGACTTTTTTCCTAGACGGGAACCATCACGTGAATCTTCACCTCCCTGTATTTGGGAGAGCTTTTCATGCGAGATAACAGCACGAGGCGATCCAGGAGCTAGATGTTTATTAAACAAGGATGAATTAAAATCTAGCTATTGTTGCATTGCTGTTTAAGTTAAAATATAATAACAATCAAGAACACAAACTTACACTTCAAGAAAGTTAAGGCCAGGACATATCCAATGTTAAAAACAATTATAAATCCAAATAGGGCACCAAGTGATATCCAATAAAGATATCCATCAAAGTTCAATCCACGGCTTTCGAGTATTTCTTGCCCTATCGTGGTGTTTGTGGATAACATCTATAGGCAAGAAAGGAAAACAAACTTAGCCAGTAAGACCATATATATACTCTTGATGCTAATGAAAAAGTCAATTACAGAAATGGCAAGCTATTGATAGGTTTATACTAGGAGTATTAATGCACATGTCCTACAGCCAAATTAGTTGTTTGGCAACATGTATAAGCAGACAATTCATAGTATACAATGTTTAATTGTAATTCGATTGTGCATTACTTAGAGCTTAGTGTTTGAAGCCAGCTAAGAAATTAGAACTTTAGCTAAGATTCACTATTAAGCAAGAATATTGGTATTCAAGGAATAACATATTGATCAGAGATGAATGTCTTTCAATGCTGATCTCTTTGGAGGAGCCGTACAACTAGTAGGTCTACCCCTTGCTCATAAGTAGTTGTATTAGCTAAAAATAGACAAAGGATTATTTGTTATGCAATGAGAGACTCACCTTTTGCCATCGTGGGGCAGGAAATTCATTTAAAAAAAGGCCCATTTCTCCATATGTGATAGGAGAAACCTAGAAACCCCATTTCAACCAAATAGGCATAGAAGCTACAACCAGATGCACGGCTCAGCTCATCCTTTTAATTAATTATATTAGAATGAGATTGGAGAAGAGGTAAGATAACCTTACATTGAGTTATAATGAAGCCAGAGAATATTAACACTATTAATATTGCAGAAGTACCAGCTGTCATGGAAGCATTATTGGTCTGGAAGACTGATGCCAGGAAACAAAACATGGATAATGAAGATGAATGCACTGCAAAAAGAAGAATGAACTGACGAAAGAACCTGAGCACACAGAAAATGATCAAAGATTCATAACTAAAAAAATTGAGACTTCTTGAGCAAAAGAAAGTACAAGTATAATATGCTTTTTTGAGGTTATAGCACTTGAGAAGCTTTGGATATGCAATTGCTAGTTGATGAACCAAAATAGGGGGAAATGCAATAATAAATCTACATATTTTCATGTCAACCTCACCTTTCGGCTTCAAGGCTATATCCAATAACATAATACGTAAGACATGTCCAAACTAGAGATTCCAAAATGAAATAGGAACCTTTAAATACTTGCTGAATTGCATTTGCCTAAGCTGGGTAAAACAAATGTTTTTGTTTGTAGAAGACTTCAAGCCTTGAATAGTCATGGACACCTCTGGATTCCATCAACAAGAAAGATGACAAGAGCATAAAACAGGGAACCCATATAGTAATTTGCATGAAGAATATCAATATCCATCTGGGTCTGTAAAAATATAGTCATCGTGATACATGCAGTGATGAGAAGCCGCAGATAGAAAAGAAAAGGAAAACATATTTTCAGATTAATAGGTTTAACTCCCCCCCGGGTGGCTGTCCAAAAGAAGAAGAAAAAAGAATGAAGAAACAAACGCAAAAGTATGAATCTTCACCTAAGTTGTTTTGAATATATAGGTGAAAGAATTCATTTACATGAGAAGATACTCCCTTGAAGCACATATTCTAAATAGTTCCCATTTAGAAAGAGAATACACACTAAAGGAAAGAGCATCTTTATGGCTTTGGGATTTATCATGTCTCTAAAAGCTCTTCATCTAGCTTCTTTCCACAAGGAGATTCCTTGAATTTCCTTGAATTTTGGGGTGGCTGTCCACAATCCTCAAAAAAATTTAGAACATGATCACGTGGACCATGATACACAATCTTCCCTTCTGACATTAAAATAAGGTCATCAAAAATATCAAAGATTTCTGGTGCTGGCTGAAGAAGTGAAACTAGTACAGTAGCATTTGTGATATGCACCAGCTGTTGAAGACATGTAACAACTTGAAATGCAGTGGAACTGTCTAATCCATTTGTTATTTCATCCATAAACAAGGCTTTTGTAGGTCCTACAATCATCTCCCTGCCAAAATTTAATTTGATTCTTGTGGTCAAAATTCTTATTGGAAACTGGGTTTAGTTCTCTCTATAACTAAAACTACTAGATAGCAGAACGGCTATTAGTCTTCTATTCAAATTACCTGTTGGCATCTCCAACTAGAGTGTCAGCACAGATATCAAGTCCAAGGATCTGAGAAGCCATGGCAGCAACATATATAAATTGGGTAAGAAAGTGATAGGCCAAAAACGAATTGACCTCTCTGTGACAAATTAATTAATCAATTAACCAAGTTTATTAATTAATCAAATAACATGCAAAGCACATGGTAGCACAAACAAATCACCAAACAACTAAAAATGCAGCGGAAAATAAATGACGGTGATTTGTTTACGAATAGGGAAAACCTAACGGTAAAAAACCCTACCAGGTGATTTTCAGGTCACCACTCTCGAAACTCCACTATTAACACAACAAGCGGTTACAAGTAAAGGAATCCCAAGTACCTTATCAACCTACAGTTGAACCCTTACTCCAATACCCAATTGGACTTATTCTGTAGTGACAGTTCCCCTTTTTGATGCACAGCTCCCAAGTACGTGACTAACCAATTTCGGGATCCCAGTACACAACTTCAATCATCAACTAAGAAGGTTATTGGCTGCAAAGTTCTTCAGTTCATTCACACAATGAAGATCAAGAAGATGCTTGGTCACGAAACCCTACAATATACATACATAGCAACTTTTTAAAGAAAGAGATGAACTAGGGCATGAATTTCGTCTCTGGTCACAATTTGCTTAAACAGAGTTTTCTCAATGCTTGTGCAACTGCGAACCTATTGACGGCCATTAAAATAATCATTTTATATGTTTAGGGTTGGGAGAAAAGAAAATCTAAACACATAATCACGAATTCCAAGAAATCATATTAGAATTTGAATTTCTTAAATCTCGACAAATAAGCTGTCGAGCCGCTATCAAGTTTTAATGAATTTGCACTTTCAGCTTGTTTTCTTGGATAGACTTGATGACTTCAACACTTGATCTTGAAACCTTGTTTCTTGAAGTATTAAAAACATCTTAGAACTATTCAATTACAAGTAAAGTGCATTTTGTCAAAGGATTAGCCAATTATATAAAATACTGACATATGATCCTAACATGTGAAACACATATGTCATAACAACAAGTATCAATTATAGGGTACATGTTTACTTTCAGCTCAGTTAAAAAAGAATGACCTTTAGTATGTAGTCTGTTTGAAGGTTTCCTTTTAGTCCTTTGGCTGAAATTGTCTGTCAGAATAAGTAGCATAATCAATATTATAACATCTAATCTCAGGAATACCATTAAGAGGTAGGAACAAAATAATATCAACATGACTGTGTTGTGAAGTATTAAATAGACTTGCATAAGAATTATAGTATTTCAAGTATTCCATTTGATATCAATCAATAAATATACTAAATATACTCTTCTGTACATTAATTTATATTAACTTACATGATAATGCCCACATGTAACCCATGCTGCTATAGAACATATTCTAATGAAAACATTCAAATTCATTGAGTGAAAATTTTAAATTAGCAGCAACAAAAAAATAGGCCTGTTGATTCTTATTTATAGTTTGATTTAAAATCCAAAATGAAAATCATAATAGAATCACATAGATTAGATGCGAAATACTCATAACATTATGAAGTAAGATCTAAATTTAAAAGGAAACTAAATTGACGTTATATTTTTGTCATTACACAAGCAATATAACATTAGCACCATCAGAATCCTACACATTTCAATGTCTTTGCTAATAATATGATTGTTTCCATGTCTAGCAGAGAACTTTGAAGATTTGATCAATAATTTTTCGCATTATCTAAATTTTTCCATCATTTTAGCAAAACGTTTTCTCATGTAGTTTTATGGCTTTGTTTCCAAGTTTGTTGTTAAAAACTAGGATAAGCAAGTCAACCTTTGATGTTGATTTTTCATGTAGCAAAACATGCACAGAAGTACATATGACTACACAAACATGAAGGAAAAGAAGACTAGAGATGCAACAGGTACCTTCATGTAAGTGTCTACATCTGGATCAGAATAATTCCAGCTTCCTTCTCCCTTTTACTGACCTCCACCTACCATAATATCTTCATTAGGCCAACAACAAATGGGTGTTGTTATTATTGTCACTATTGTGCAGTGAACGGACATCATAACTAAACCATCTATAATGTGAACACTAAGGAATGCTTGCCTACTCAGCTTCCAATGCCTGACAACGCGCTAAAAAATCCAGTATTTCCCTGATAGTCATATCTGAAATGTGCTTGTCATTTTGACTAATATAAGTTGAAGTCTTTTGAAGGACAAACTCTTCTAGCTTGTATCCATCCCTGTAATCTATTGGAAAAAAGCAAATAGATAAATAATGCAGCACTTGCAAACAGACTAAAGTACATCCCATCGAAAAAGTTAACAACTCAAAAACTCTATTCATTTTTATGAGCATATTTAATTTTAATTCAAGGGGATAAGCATATTTCAATTTTAAAAATTTAAGTTTCCAATTGTAGATAGGTTTAGCTTTGAGATTCTCTTGATTTTATATCTTCATTCTGATGGTTTATATAGTCATTTTCAGTATTGTGAAAGTATGAAACCTTGAGAGATTGGTTTAGAGTTTCTGACAGAGCCTTCAAAAGGGAGGTCTTCCTACAACCCGGGGACCAAGCAGTAGAGTTATCCTGCAGAAAGGTAAAACCATGTAAATACACTTCTTTCAACCCATATGGCTTATTATGAACGAGAACATGTCAATTGAGGAGGCAATAGAGTATGATTTTAGAAAGATAGAATGACAGAAAATATTACAAATTTCACGCCCAAATTAGTGTCTAGAAGATTCATAGTTGACCACAAAGTTTTGGGACTCTAATGTAGTTGTTATTGTTCTTGTTGTTTTATACGAGAAAGTGCAAATTGA
This sequence comes from Quercus rubra, assembly GCA_035136125.1. Taxonomy (NCBI): domain Eukaryota; kingdom Viridiplantae; phylum Streptophyta; class Magnoliopsida; order Fagales; family Fagaceae; genus Quercus; species Quercus rubra. The sequence goes on along the minus strand of CM068732.1, from coordinate 1,769,780 downwards.
AGGGATAATATTCATAGTCCAAAATGTTAATGTGTATTAGGGTATGTGGGCATTAGGCCCACCTTCTTTACTTGTATAGCACACTTACTTGTACTGCACGCTCTACCTCCTATATAAAGGCATTCATGTATATTCTATTACTTAAGAAATACAATAAAATCTTTTAGTATTTCTAACATGGTATCAGAGCCACTACTCTAATTTTCTTGTCTTGCAATCTTGTTTTATTGGTATTTTCTACTGCCTCAACTTCTGTGGTCAATAAACCCTTTCAGTATCCTCTCCCGACTGCCCTGTCGCCATCAGAGATCCTCAGGGTTGAATCTCAGCCGCCAAAACCACTACCTTCATCGGATCTATCATCTTTGACCTCTGATTAGGACATAAGACATATCACTATGTAGCTTTTCAATCCTCTACACAGATCCGCTGGAAACTTCCTCATCTGACCATCCACGCCGCCACGTGCCGGTTGAAGTTTCTGCAAAATCATCCACACGCCTCACGTGCCATCAATATTGCTCTGATCTTGTCACCGCCACCTCTGTCGGAATCGTCTTTCTCCAATCTACATAGTCGGAAAAGAATTGGCCTCATTGGATGTCTCACATGCCCCCACACACTGCCTGAATTTCACTGCAACGTCAACTACGCGCCACACGCGTTACACGCGCTGCTTGCTGCCCACTGACGTCACTCGCTGACGTCATTTGTTGACGTCATCTGCCACGTCAGCCCTAGTTGCTTGCTTGCTGACGTCACTTGATGATGTCATCATCCAATCAGTACTCAACTTGGTTACGTCAGCCTCTGTTGACTGTTCACCGTTGACTTTGACCCAAAGTTGAATTTTTGCAGTCCAGGTGCTCCTTACCCAGTTTTTCGCATAGATTTCATTTTTGAAGTCCATTTTTGCATATTTTGCTTCTAAATAAAGAATAAGGATAGATCTTCTTCTTGTTGCAATAATCGTCGCTGACAATCCAATAAACGTTTTTGCAATTTTTGCAAACGTTTTGGTCATAGTTTTGAGACTTTCTATCTTCGCAACAAATCAGTTGTTTCAATTTTTGCTGCTACCATTGCTAACATTGAGAGTGGCCAATCAATGGCTCCCGTCTTTGCACAGTCTCAGTCTTCTGGATCCACTTTCACCATTTCCAGAGATGACCTTACAAACATCATTGTTAGTGTCATTCGTATGGTTGGTAATGCATCTATTCCTCTTCTCTTTCAGCTTTATCTGGTATGTCTCCTACCTCTTGGCTTATGGATTCTGCATGTTGCAATCACATGACACCTCACTCGTCCTTATTTTCTGAACTTAAACATGCACCACACCCTCTTAATATTTGCACAGCAAATGGTTCCACAATGTCTAGTCATAATATAGGTTCTGTTTCAACCTCTAGCCTCTCGGTTCCTGCGGTCTTTAATGTTCCTGACCTTTCTTACAATTTATTCTCTATGGGACAATTAGCTGAGTTAGGTTATTGCATTATCTTTGATTATTCTTGGTGTATTATGCAGGATCCAAGGACAGGACAGGAGCTTGGGACCGGTCCCAGAGTTGGGCGTATGTTTCCTGTGGACAACCTTCATCTTCCACTTGTTGCTCCTATTTCTGTTGTTGCAGCTACTGCAATTTCTTCTGTTCCTTCCCTTGCTTTTTGGCATGCATATCTTGATCACGCATCTTCCACTTGGGTACAACAATTGGCTTCTAGAGGTTTGTTAGGTTCAGTGTCTACAGAAATTTTGATTGTGTCTCATGTCAATTAGGAAAACAACTAACTTTGCCTTTCAATACTAGTGAATTAATATCCACCGATATCTTTGACTTTATTCATATGATGTTTGGGGGCCTTCCTCTGTCTCTAGTATTGGTGGGTCTCGATATTTGTTGTCTTTATTGATGATTACTCTCACTATAGTTGGATTTTTAATATGAAACATCATTCTGAATTATTGCAAGTATATTCTAATTTTGCAAAAATGGTTGAAACTCAGTTTTCCAAACGCATCAAAAATTTTTAATCTGATAATGCTCTTAAGTACACTCAATATGCTTTCCAAGCTGTTTTGCATTCCTATGACATTGTTCATCAACTAACTTGTCCAGGTACCTCTCAGCAAAATGGTTGAGCTGAACGAAAACTTCGTCATATTCTTGACACTTTTTGTGCTCTCCTTCTTTCTGCCAAAGTTCCTGCTCCATTTTGGGGTGAAGCTGCTCTTCATGCTGTTCATGCTATTAATCGCATTCCAAGTCCTGTTATCCAAAATCAAACTCTATATGAGCGCCTTTTTGGGTCACCTCCAGACTATCACCACCTTCGCTTCTTCGGTTCTGTTTGTTTCGTTCTTCTTCAGCCACATAAGCATAACAAACTTGAGCCTCGATCAAGACTTTGTTGTTTTCTTGGCTATAGTGAAACTTAAAAGGGGTATTGGTGTTATGATATTGTCTCTCATCGTCTTCGTGTCTCTCACAATGTTGTATTTTGGGAACATTGATCTTTTGTCGAGCTTTCTCATTTCCGTGCCTCCCTATCTTCCTCCTCTGTCTTAGATCTTTTTCCAGATGAGGCACATATTCCTTCTGTAGTTGCTCCTGATTCTCTTGTAGACTTCTCTGTCCAACCACCAAATATCCTTGATCCATTTCCTAGTTCACCATTTAATGAACAGGTGGAAGATGAACAGATTGAAGACGATCTACCCAACCCTGAGCTTAGGTCCCTTGCTCCTACTCTTCCTGAAGATCTTGCACAAGACATTCCATCTCGTCACTCAACTCCGGTAAGATCCATTCCTATGCATTTACTTGACTATCATTGTTACACTGTCCTTGCTACACTACACGAGCCTTACACCTATCGTAAGGCTTCCATTGACCCTTTATAGTAGATTGCAATGAAAGAGGAACTTGATGCATTATCTAAAAACCATACTTGGGATTTGGTAACTCTCCCCCCTAGAAATTTGTGGTTGGTTGTAAGTGGATCTACAAGATTAAGACTTGCTCTGATGGGTCCATTGAGTGCTACAAAACTCGTCTTGTTGCAAAAAGTTTTACACAGGAGTATGAGATTGATTATGAAGAGACCTTTGCTCCGGTTGCTCGTATCTCTTCTGTTTGTGCCCTCTTAGCTGTTGCTGCTACTAGTAAATGTGACCTTTTTCAGATGGATGTCAAAAATGCATTCCTTAATGGGGATTTAAGGGAAGAAGTTTATATGCAATCTCCTTCTGGTCTCTCTGTTGAATCAAACAAGGTTTGTCATCTTCGACATGCACTTTATGGCATTAAACAAGCTCTACGAGCTTGGTTTGCCAAATTCAACTCTACCATCTCTCGCTTGGGTTACATGGCCAGTCATTATGATTCTGCCTTATTTCTTCATCGCATTAACAAAGGTACAATTTTACTTCTCCTGTATGTGAATGATATGATCATAACTGGTGATAACCTCAGTGGCATTCAAGAACTCAAGGATTTTCTCAGTCATCAGTTTGAGATGAAAGATCTTGGACATCTCAGCTACTTCTTGGGTCTTGAAATCACTCATTCTACAGATGGACTTTATATTACTCAAGCCAAGTATGCCTCTGAACTCTTGTCTCGAGCTGGACTCACTGATAGTGAAAGTTCAAATAGTGTAAAATACACTATGAACGTTTAGACCTCCCAAAATAAAATTACCAATTCAAACTTTATGACAAACACAAAGTGTGTGGAATATGAACACAAGCTATAAATAGAATTGATAAACAATCTAAGCTAATATAAAATCATATCCACAGCAGAAAATAAAAGGCAAAGATAAGGGAAGAGAGATGTAAACACAAGGACAACACAACGATGTGTTATCGAAGAGGAAACTGAAGCCCTCGGTGTAAAACCTTTTCACCGCCCTCCAGGCGGTAAGTAATCCACTAGAAAATGTAGTTGAGATACATGAACAACAATAGACCCTCCAAGCCTAATCTACCCAATGTACCTAAGCCCTCCAAACTTCTTGCTCCAATGAGGTTGCGCCGAACCTATTGCTTTTCTAGCTTCCCGGATTCCGCTATTTGACCATAGCATCAACCAATGTGAAATTGGTTCCTTCTTAACTGCTTCCCAAAGCACCAAACAGCCCTCTCACAGAAATGGATATGGTGAGAAAAAGTTTTGGTAATGAGCTTCTCAAGGATTTGACAATGGACAGGAAGAGAGTAGAGGAATTTGAAGAGTCTCTTAGGTAAAGATTGTGGATGAGTCAATCTTGTTTTCTCTAGGGTTTCTCTCTCAAAATTCTTTCTAGAAGCTCTCTTTGAATCGTGGGTATAAGGGTATATATATAGTAGGGTGAGAAGGAATGTGAAAAGTTAGATTTTTCCAAACAAGGTGTTCTAGCGACTTGACATCATGACTGGGTTGAGTCGCGAGTTCAAGCCGCAACCAAACGGCCTGGCCAGCCTGAGACTTTTGTCCTGTAGTGCAACAGCTGGCACGCCGCTTCAGTTTCTGGCATGCTTAGCACATGTGCATCATTTTGGCGGCTTGCAACTGCGAGCCACCCGCAAGATCCAGCCGCGAGTCCCTATTTCTTTGCACAATCTTGAGCAATTCTTCACACTCTCTCACACACTACCCTTACATGATTCCCACCTAAATACAGGGTTACTAATTGCTAAAATACAAGTAAATTTGACACGGAATAAAATCAACAAGATGGTTGATTAAATTCAACCTTACAGATAGCAAAATTGTTGACACTCCAGTTGAGCTTAATGCGCATTTGACTCCCTCAGGGGGGAAACCATTGTCTAATCCCTCTCTTTACAGACGCTTGGTTGGCAGCCTAATTTATCTCACTGTCACTCGTCCAGACATTTCCTATGCTGTTCACCAGGTGAGCCAGTATATGTCTGTTCCACAATCGACTCACTATGTTGCTATTTTGCGCATTCTTCGATACCTAAAGGGCACTCTCTTCCATGGTCTTTTCTACTCTGCTCAGTCTCTTTTTATTCTCTGTGCATTTTCTGATGCTGATTGGGCAGGAGATCCCACTGATCGCAGGTCCACCATTGGTTATTGTTTTCTTTGGTTTTTCTCTGATTTCTTGGCGAAGTAAAAAACAAACTCATATGACCCGCTCTAGTACTGAAGCAGAATATCGTGCCCTTGTTGATACCACATCTAAACTTCTTTGGTTACGATGGCTTCTCAAAGACTTAGGTATGTCCACATCCTCTGCTACTCCTCTTTATTGTGACAACCAGAGTGCCATTCATATTGCTCACAATGATGTCTTTCATGAACGGACTAAACACATTGAGATCGATTGTCATTTATCTATTATCATCTTGTCCATGGTGCTCTCAAGCTGATCTCAATCTCTTCTAAAGATCAACTTGCAGATATCTTCACCAAGTCACATCCTAAGGGACTTCTTCATACTTTGGTTGACAACTTCAAGTTGGTCTCACATCCACCTTGAGTTTGAGGGGGGCTATTAATGTGTATTAGGATATGTGGGTTTTAGGCCCACCTTGTTTACTTGTATAGCACACTTACTTGTACTGCACGCTCTGTCTCCTATATAAAGGCACTCATGTATATTCTGTTACTTAAGAAATATAATACAATCTTTTAGTATTTCTAACACAAAGCATCAAAAATTATGAGGGTAGTATATTAAAGAAGATTACAAATATCAAAGTATTATAACCTTCCCAAGTGAAAGTTCTGCAGTGAAAATATCCAAATTTATCATTAAAATAAATTCCATTTTCGAAGATGTATGGAAAAGCCAACAAAGTGATGAACCTAAATTTAAGTATATCTATAATTGTATTCGTCCATGTGCTGATATGCACCACAGAAACAGTAAACACATATTTAACTTTTTTCTATCCAGTAAAAGAGATCCTTTGAACTTTAACTATTGCAATTTCCTTTACCAAAAATCTTTCAGTATTTTTTCCTTTTCAATTGATGATTATGTTTATTATGTATGTGTAGAGAGGGAAAATTCTCGACCTATCACAAGCTGACACATCATACTATCAAGTCCACAAAATACAGTCAATACAAAGTGCCACGTATTGCTACTAGATTTTACTATCACTACTCAGAAGCCACGGAAATTTGCCAAGTGTCATGTAAAAACCAATCACGCACCAGTGCACGTGTAAGCGATGACACAAGTAGCCTCGCACGTGTAACCGATGACATAAGCAATCTAGCGCGTGTAAGTGATGACACAAGCAGGCCAATTAGGTTGTGACATGTGTCACCAATCAGACTCCGCCATGTGTCGCTCACCCCACCCCCAAACTCTTATAAATAGAAGCCTTCCTAAGGCATTTCAGAAAGGCTGAGGCTAGAGAGCTAAGAGGAGTTAGGAGGAGATCTTGAGGAAACCAAAATTCAAAAGTCTAGAAGCTCTGTTGGAACCAAGCTTTGAAGCCTCCAGGAACTTCAAGAACTTCAACTTTAAATATGAAGAACACTCGAAGAGAAATCATTCAAATCATATTCGTAGATCTTAAAGGTCACTGGAATCAAGTTTAAAAGCCCTCAAGAAACTCCAAGAAATCAACAAATTCGTGAAGTTTTACGGATTCAAGCCTCTAAAAGTCCCGAAGAACTTCCACCACAAACCTTCGAATACAAAGAACATTCGAAGATGAATCATCCAAATCATCTTCCTAAATCTCAAAGTTCACTGAATCAAGCTTAATAGCCTCCAAAAACCTCACAAACCACAAATTGGTGAAGCTCTACGGATTCAAGCCTCCAAGCCCCAAAGAACTTTTCGCCACAAACCTTCAAATACGAAGAACATTCGAAGTAGAATCATCCAAACTACCTGCCTAGAATCTCAAAGTTCACTGGAATCAAATTCAAAAGCCTCTAGAAACCTCAACAAACCACAAATCAGTGAAGTTATACGGATTTAAGCCTCTAAAGCCCCGAAGAACTTCTACCACAAACCTTTGAATACAAAGAACATTCGAAGAGGAATCATCCAAATCATCTTCCTAAATCTCAAAGTTTACTAAAATTAAACTCAAAAGCCTCCAGAAACCTCAACAAACCACAAATCGGTAAAGCTCTACGGATTTAAGCCTCTAAAGCCCCGAAGAACTTCTACTACAAACCTTCGAAGACAAAGAACACACGAAGAACGTGAAGAACAAAGAATTTCCGACAAGCTCATAGCCAGAGATTCATTGTAATTCTATTCCAAAAATCTTCGATCCATTCTTCAGCCAAATTGAAGTATATTAGGTGTTCAAATCAAAATCACATTACTACAAATCCAATCAACAAGTCTTTAAGGAGATCGAATCAGAGGATACCTCTTTTGTAATCACAGAGAATTGTACCACACAATCATCAATACAAATTTGTATTTGTGAAACTATTTTACATGTTTGACTCATTTCGAACTGAGAAATTTAGTTGTCCACAGTATGTTAAAAAGCATTCAAGAAAAGAATCAACTTGAAATGAAGATGAATAGGGTGACATGTATAAGAAATGATAGTACAAAACATGACTGCATCCATGATAAGTTTGAGATAGCAATTATATATATTCATAAGTTTTCACATTCACAAATACACTATGGCCTCACTAGAGATAGTTTTGCAACCTTAGCTTATCAATTCTGGAATCAAAAACTAAAAACTAGCAAAACGGTTGAATATCATGTAGTAGGATGAGGTCAAAATTGCAACTACCATAAAGTTTGGTGTGAATGAAACAAGTAGCATTCCCAAATAATTGTAGTACAGCTGGGAACAAAGTCTAGCATAGAAGTATCAACAAATCGAATAAGCTTCAACAAATCGAATAAGCTGACCCATGATATCAAATCATTGGATATATGACAGTCACAAATATAACAGTTTCGATGAACAGATAGGGAACTTCAACTATCACCTACAATTTACAACATGCCCGTTGTAAAACTTGATCTGTCACGCAAGAAATCCCAAATATATAGTGTGTTTGTGAATAAGCCTTTTGAAGTTAGAATGAAAATTGTTAGAGACTCGACATTATTTAATTTCACATTATATAGCAAAAAAAACCAATGAAAATTGTAGTTGAACTCAGCAACTCACTCATCGAATGCCACAGTTGCTTTCACAAAATATTATGTCTATGATAGAGAATATAACACCGAACTTTGTTGTAATTGATTCAAGTCCATGTTGCAGATCGTGCGTGTACGGAGAAGAAGACTGCAACGCAACGCTTCGATATATTCAACGCACCGTTTCATTAAATGAACACGGTGTCGTCTTGGTTACATGTACGCATGTACTTCCAATTAAAGAGCACGAGCTGGTCACGTGTATCATTAAATTCAGCGCACCGTTTTGTTTAAAGTAACATGGTGTTGTATTGGGCTAATGTATGTACTATGTTAATCGCTACTGAGTTAGTTTGTTAGATAAAAATAACTCTTCTTTCTACTTCTACGTGTGAGTTGATATGAACTCATTGCTATAAGCTCTCTCTTAACAAAAGCATAAAGAAGAAAGAATACCAAAAATAATTTAAGTGGGGTTTACTTTTTCATTTAATGCTGATTTTATTGTAGGGCGTTTTCTTACTTGACTAAAAAAAGTAAAGACATTGTGTGAAATAAAGCGTGATAAAGTTACAAATGCTCGACCGAGGTGAACAAAATTCAAAAGTATAAATTTCAACATTATAAGATAATTCAACTTTAAGCACTACACTAGGCCTCATAGTGTAGATTAATATAAACTAATGGCCTAGCTATTTACCAAATGATAGATTCTCCATGTAAATTAATGTGTACGGATGTGGATTTAAAATATATATATATATTGAAATTGAAGGAAAAGTGAACAAATATATGTATTGAATGTTTGTCCATACTTCTTTTCAACAATTTTAACTGTCCAAGTGAAATTCTTTGGTGACTCATTTCCTGCTTATTGTATTATCAATGGCTATTTTCACACTCCATGTGAAATTCCTCTTAATCACATTTTGTTGTATTGACATCAATGACCACATTTCGTTATTTTATCAAACAGATGGGGTTGTAAGATATTGTTTATGCTCTTAATCTAAAGATGGGGTTGTAAGACATTGTTTATGCTAACACTAATACCAGGATGAATTTTCCACCGAAATGCAGATCCAGTCAAGATAAAATCTAAAGTTGATCAGCACAAAAAGAAGATATTCAACTCAGCCGAACCACCATTATATTATACTAGTCGCGAACCTGCGTGTTGCGTGTGATAATAATTTTTTATGATAGTTTTATTAATTTTTTTTTTTTACAATTTAAACTAATCTAATAATGAGTAATGTATTTCGTAATTATATTTTTTATTTATTATAGGAACAATCATAAATGTAATATAGGAATAATCCAAAACACAAAAAAACGTAAACTAAAAAAAATTAATAAAACTTAACAATGATTAATTGAACCAATATTAGGATAAATTTTGTTTTTGATAATCTATTAAGGTTATTTTTCTTTGTAGAGATTATAATTTTGACCGCCCAAAACTTATTATCAAATAAACAATTATTAGCAAAATCTAAGAATTAAATTTCTATACATGCATTGTTATAAAATAATAATAATAAAAATAAAACTGCAAAAGTTAAAATTTGTCACCTATCTGATTATTTTCGTTTGACTAACCTTTGCTTTTCTTTAAATAAGTGGCATTATAGAGTACTTCTAATACAATTATTAAGAGTACTTTGTCCACCACAAAGGATTAGAAAATAAAAAAAAAAATTAATAAAGTCTCATAGCTAGTTTAACATCTAAATTGAGCACTATAAAAAATCATGCTATCTAACAGAATAAATACTAAATTATCCATATCTTGCTATGTAATAGAATAATATTATATTTTCATATGCTATATTTAATTCTTTAGAACGCAATAGGATAACATTTAACAATCAAAGAGAATAAAGAATAAAAAAAAAACAACAATTTAAAAAAAAAAAACTAAATCAAAATTTAAAAAACAAAACTAAATCGCATTAATCCAAAATAGAGTTTTAAAGAATATAAAAAATTATCAACATAAAGTAGAGATGCAAGAAAAATAAAAAAAATCCACCAAAAAATTTAGAGAGAGAGAGAGAGTGAACCTTTTTTTTTTTTTGTGAGGGAAAACTATGCAAAGAATAGAAGAGATAGTGACAAATTTATAGTAAGAGGGTGTGAATAAAAAGAGATAAAAATAAAGGAAGATGAAGGGAAAGAGTAAGAATGATATTAATGTGGAGGGTAGTGGGGAAATGAAAAGGTAAGAGAGGGAGAAAGATTAAAGAAGTAGTGGGAAGATGAAATGGTAAGGGGGAGAGAAAGGTTGGAGAAGTGTAAATATTAAAAAAATAAATGTTAAAAACAAGTATAAGAAAATTGGGAAAAAAGAAAAAAAGAAAATTGAAGAGCTTTAGTTTTTTTTTTTTTTTTTTAAAGCTGAAAAGGCTCACACAAAACCCTAAAACTAAACTGAAAAGACTTTGGGTTGGACTTAATAGTAGAACTAAATAAATAAGAGGTAGGCTGGATTAATTATACAGATTTATTATAGGGTGATAGTGGAAGTAAATAAATAAGTAGTGGGCTGGATTTATTATAGGATGATAGTGGAAGTAAATAAATAAGTAGTGGGTTGCATTTATAGGGCTGAAAATTGTAAAAACCATTTTAAAATTGTAGGACAAATTATATTTTAAAAAAAAGAAAAGAAAAAAAAGAATGACGCGGCAACTGATGTGGCGCAATGTGAGAGCAGCAGTATTAAACGCTACGCTTCAGTTTTTAGTAATATATAGATATGGTGCCCTTGCCTTTTCAATATACTTTTTTGACTCATTGGAAAATTAGGAGGGATTTGCTTTTGTAATTATTTTGTTCAGCTACTAAAGGTTAGTGGTAAGGATCTTCCAATTAAGTAATTGGCAGCAAATACCCACCACAAGTTGTCCCTTAAGTAACACAGCCAATCAGGAATATACCACATATACGTCATTGACTAGAGTAGACAACACTCTGATTCACCCTAAGTTGTGAGAGAGAAGTTATAAAAATAAGTGTAAAAGTAAACTTGTGAAAAATTAAAGGTTAATTTTTTTTTTTCAAGAGCTAAGACTAAAAGTGACTTTTGAAATTTTTAATCTCAATCTTTAATTTGAAATTGCATGGTACAACACCTAATCTCAATCCCTTAAACTTGAGGTAGTGGATTGCAGGAAATAACGTGGGGATATATTTGAAACCTTTTTCTTTTCTGGGCTACAATTATGGTGCTTTTGCCTTTTTCACTAATTAGTGTTGATTTTGCTTTCGAGTAAGGTTAGGGATACCACTTTTTTCCATATTATATATTATTGGTGATTTTACACCTTTTTTTTTTTAATAACGTGAAGTAGAATCCTATGATTTTTGATTCAATGTACAATTTGATCCATATGACCATCTCACCAATCCTTGTAGGACTTTGATCTTAATAACCATAGTGTGAACTGATGATATACCACATAGACTTTATTAATCATAATTTGCCCTTAAGCTTAAGATAGTGGATGAAACATGGAGCTAAGTTTATGGTGCTTTTTGTCTTTTCCACTAATTAATTGGTATTGGTTTGCTATAGTTCAAGGCAAGTGTAAGATAGTGGATGAACATGGAGCTAAAATTATGGTGCTTTTTGTCTTTTCCACTAATTAATTGGTATTGGTTTTGCTATAGTTCAAGGCAAGTGTATAACCTGGACATATGGAAAAATTAATTTCCATTTTCCTAGGTCCTTGTAAAAACGTTCCCTAATGTGCTAGGCTCAATCCAACCTATCATTGGACCAAACTTAAATTTGGTCCACCAAAACCCAAATTTTAAAGTTACAAGTATTCAAGACAATCTCTAATGTTACATTTGGATTAAGAGGGAGGGAGGGGTAGTAAGTAAAGTTTCTCCAAAATTAGAATATTTTCAGCAAATTCTACTTTACTCCCCCTCTCTCTCACCTTAATCCAAATGGCTATAAGTGCTTAAGGCTATAATTTGTGAAATAGGCCTAATGACCATTTTTCCACAATCGATAAAAATTGTTTAAAATCTCCCACCAGAAACACATTAGGCCCACAAAAAGCCTAAAATGATCCTACATTGTCTAAAGCCTATTTTGAAAATGTGGCCATCAATTTCGGACAAAATTTGATGAATTTTCATTATTAGTAAGTGTCAAATTGGGTTCATGTGTCTTTAATTTTCTTCGGGTCCCATGATGATGGACAAAGAAAAAGAGAAAGAAAAAGAACAATAGTCAAAAATAAATAAAGTTTGTTTTATTTATTTTAGTTTAACTAAAGTATTTTATAAAATCTATGCAGAACTGTTTGGGTCCCATTATTAGTTTTAACCAATTGTCAAATAGATCTGTATAGATTTTGTAAAAGACTTGAGTTAAGCTAACAATATGAAGACTTTAGTTTTGTATAGATTTATTTCTTTGGGTCCCATTATTAGTTTTTTTTTTTTTTTGGGGGGGGGGGGGGGGGAGTGGGGGAGGGGAAAGCAAAAGGGGAGATGTGATTCGAACTATAAATATAAGATATTACAAAGAATGCAATTAGCAGTTTACTAACTTGAACCCCCAATCCCAGCGCACGAAAAGATTGGGAAACAAAGAATTTGTCTGATAGTTTACCTTGTACGTACAAAATTAACTCTTAACGCATGTGAGTTTATCCATAAACTGGAATAGTAGTGCCCTTAATTTGGAACATATGCAGCTTAGGGCTGTTACCAAACAAATTGCTTCTTTGAAAGACCGCTACAAAATTTGGACCGCAATCCCACATGAGGCATCTTCTGGTTAGGTAATATGCTGTGCTTTTTGGTCTTACCTAAATCACTTCTTGTTCACATATATGACCTTGATACAATTAGTCGTCTACTGCCTACAGGTTAGGTAAGCTGTTCTTTTTTGGACTACGCAACAAGGCACGGTCCTACCTAATTTATTCTAGCATTTGACATGTCTACATGTATTAATATAACATTTTTTTTAGAGATACCACCATTAATAACAATTTTTTTTTTTGGTAGAAAATTAATAACATATTCAAACCATGATAGAAACAACATCATCCTTACCTTATAAGGCTCACTATTGTACACCTAGATTTTTTGTTTTTGGTTTTACTAACTATTGTTTTCTTTTGCTGCTTAAAGTGGAGGATTATGTTTTTTTTTGTTTTTGTCTTCCAAAAAAAAAAAAAAAACAACAACAGCAAAGGTTTTTTTTTTTTTTTTTTGCCATTTCTTCTAAAAAAAAAAGGTTTTTTTTGTTTTTGTTTTTTATCACTTTATTAAATTATTTCATATATACTTCCTCTTAAGGACCCAGTTCTTATACATGCAATATCAGAGAAGCTGTGTGAAACCCAAATTTCCACATCAGCACAATGATAAAAAAAAAAAAAAACCAAAACCAAAAAAAAAAAAAAAACAAACAGCGCACCACCATGTTTAATAAAAATCTGATTTATTTGTTTTTATTAAATATATGTACTCTCCTTTCTCAAGCCAAATACCCTTCTCGATATAATTCTGAAACCAAACGCAGAACGGCAAAACCTAAAGCAACAGTGCAAGGGCAGAACGACAAAACCTCTCCTTTCGACAAAACCAAACCCAACACCTCTCCTTTCGACATTACTCACCAAACACAGAACATCTACACTCTCTCAAACACAGATTCGAGCTATTTCGCAGAAAGCTTGCAAGGGCACGACCATGGGAGCCAACGTTTTCAATCTCCGACCCAGCCTTCGTATCAGAGCATTCTCTCTTGGTATCTCTCAATTAATCTATGAATAATCCCTTTTCCTATTGTCTTTAATTAGGGTTTTCTATCAATTTAAGGATTTCGTCTCTAATTAGGTTTTTTTTTTTTTTTTCAAACCTTCTATCTCTTCTGTACAAGTTCATGTCTTTTTTGTTTTGTTCTGTCTCTGATTATAAAATGTAGGAAGAAATTTTATGTTCTCATTTGGGTTGTAGCTATAGTGTATACAAGACTAACACAGTTTGAATGTTAATGTTTTGATTAGAAATCAGTCGTTTTTTTTTTTTTTTTTCATTTATTTTTGTAGATAATCAGTGGTTTTGATTAGGACTCTATAACCATTATCTTATAAATAGTTCTTGCGATAATGTTTATTCTATTTTTTTAATATATATATTTTCTATGTACCAAACCAATTCACGACTGTTCAATTTATAATTCTTTGTACATTTGTGTTGTTCCTTCCCTGCAACAGATTTAAAACAGCAGATTTCAATAAAAACCAAACAGCAATAGATTTAATTCTTTGTACATTCGTTTGTTGTTTTAAAGCAGGTTTCATTCTTAATTTTTGTTCTTCCATTCACTTTTATTTAGATTTAATATTCTTGATTAATTTCTACTTTTTTATTGCCTTTCTCTTCAATCTTTTCCTCCATTCGAATCAAGGTTAAAGGTCTGAATTTTTTTTTAGTATAGAGTTAAAAAAAGAAAATTTACATCAAAGTTAAAAGCCTAAAAAAGGTAGTGTAATTTCTCAGAAAGACTTGAGCATCTAACACTGAAAAGCACAATTGGTATCAAGGCCAATTTGTGCAGTTCATTGCAACCTAATTCACTAAGGAAGCTACCTAAACAACTTTTGGAGTTTTAAAATAAATGGGTGTCAAATTGCTTCCTACTTTAGGATCCCCTCAAATTGATGCAGTATTAAATAATAATTGAATGAGATCAAAGTATGAATACCTTTACTGTTTATATATATATATATATGTGTGTGTGTGTGTGTGTGTGTGTGTGTGTGTGTATAATGTATTGTGTAATGCTTGAGTTCTAAAGATCTAAGGTATGTTATTCTAATACGTGAGAGATTTGCCAAGGCCCACTTGCTTTATTATAATTTTGTATAGATTATAAACCACCAGCTTCTTGCTTTAACTTCCTTATTATCTGAATCAGATCAGGTACTGTATTTATAACTTTTAAATTGCATCTTTAATAGATCTGGACTCTTACTGTGTTAGTCTTGACTGTTTCATTTGACTTGAATTTTCTTTTATGTTGCTTTAAATACAAATTTTGTATTTGTAGAACCAATTTTGTAGTCAACATATGATCTTTGAGTTAATTACAGTTTAATTGGACTGTAGTGAAAATTGGAGTTCTTATAAAATAAAAAGAATAGAAGAAGAAAAACATTTTGAACTGGACTATGCTGAAAAAATTGGTCAGAAATGAGAGATGGACTAGGGATGCAAGGTGTTTTGAAGCTAAAAATAGGATTTTAATACAGTGACCATTTTTGCTATTATGATTATCGTTTTTTATGTAGTTGAATAATTGAGTGGCAAAAGATCACACTCCTCTTGAAATTCAAATTAGGGTAAGTATCCTATTGATCACTGTGTGAGATAGATCTCTCTATTGAATTGGCTTTTACATGTAATTTCTTCCTTCTAATTTGATATATAATTTAAAGAATCTATGTGCAAAAAGTGCCTGAGACTATCATGGGTTCTGTGCTTTTGTTGTTGGAATAACATGGGTTCCAAAATAGCTGCCTAGGATCAACTTAAGGATAGTGTGTGCTAGGTTGGATAATTGATTGATTGGTGTTATTGTTGCTTTCATATGCCTCTTATATCTATGGCTGAATTCATAGATAGCTTACCTTCTTCCATTAAGAACTTTCCAATTTTGTTATTACAACTTGAGCTATGCATTTTTTGCTTGCTTATAGAAAAGGATATAAGTGCAATTTATGAAAGTTAGTATAATAGTTTGTTATCATTTTTCTTTATTAAATGAAGATCGAAGAAAATTTGTTATATATTTTTTAGTTTTTCATAAATACGTGTTTGTATATGAGTTTGTTTAATTTTATATTTTTGTCTAATTTATTGGTCTTTGTGATGTTTCTAGCAAGATGGTTTTCCCTTTTTGGTGACTTTCATTGGCTTTACTTACACTAAGTGTTGTTTGTATTCCTATTAATCAATTAGTTCGATGAAAGCGATAGATATAAGTGCAATTTATGAAAGTTAGAATAGCAGTTTCTTATCATTTTCTTTATTAAATGAAGATAGAAGAAAATTTGTTATATATTTTTGAGTTTTCATAGATACATGTTGGAAATGAGTTTGTTTGATTTTATATTTCTATCTAATTTATTGGTCTTTGTGATGTTTCCAGCAAAATGGTTTTCCTTTTTTGGTAATTTTTATTGGCTTTACTTACACTAAGTGATGTTTGTATGCCTGTTAATCAAATAGTTCGATGAAAGTGATAACAATTTAAATAGAATTTCATAGTGGGTTTGTGTGTTTGTGTCTAAAATTGTAATTTTAAGATAGATTTGTTTGATTTTGATTGCTCGAATTTATTTTTCCTAAAGTAAATGTATCACAACAATACTTTTTAGGTTATTGATATTGTTGGGTTCTTTAGAATAATGGTTAGAACTCTATAAGCCATATGGTTGTGGTTGTAAGAAAATGTTTGCTCTACTCTCTGCCCTCTATAACACTCTAATATGTAACATTTGTTACACATTTTTGGATTGGATATTAGCTTTTGGATGTAGATTATAATGACAGAATTTTGTATAACCTTATACACATTTTTATGCAGTGACCACATGACACTTTTTAAAGCTTCACAGCACAAAGAATAGTGGAGTCAAGTGGGCCAAATAATAAGCGAGAGCAGCGCTAACTTAAAAGATCAATTGGCTGCATCATTTTCGGACTTTATAATCTCCTCTTTGGTCACTTCTTTCATCAAGCAGTTTCCATTTCCAACTTCCAACTATGGCTTGGGCTCTTGTTTCTACTATCAAGGACCAGCTTAGTTCTTTCATTGCTTCAGAGTTCTCGTCGATTGCAAATGTCAAGGGAGAAGTGCAAAAGCTTGAAAGCAAATTCCACACCATCCAAGCAATGCTCAATGATGCAGAGAAACGGCAAGTGAAGGAGGAAGCTGTGAAGCTTTGGTTAGATAAACTCAAAGACGTATCCTACCAGGTGGACGACGTGTTGGATGAGTGGAACACTGCCATGATCAAAGAAAAGATTGAGAAACAACAAAAAGATGAAGTAGAAAAGGCTGAAACTAGAGCTGCTAAGAAGAGGAAGGTATGGCTCCCCATCTCAATTCCTAATCTTTTTCAGCATCGTGATATTGCTCATAAGATTAAAGAACTTAATGAAAAATTAGATGAGATTAACAAAGAGAGGGAGCTGTATGGGTTTGAATTGAGTAGGGCCATTGAAGTAGTTGAGAGACCAAAAACTACTTCCTTTGTTGATGTGGCTAAAATTCTTGGTCGTGATGAAGTTAGGAAGGATCTAGTGAGCATCCTACTGGGCGAGGGTAGTCAAAAGGAAGAAAGAAGCCCTTATGTCATTTCTTTAGTGGGCATGGGTGGTATTGGAAAAACTACTCTTGCTCAACTAGCCTATAACGAAGTGAAGACCCATTTTGATATGAAAGTGTGGGTTTCTGTTTCTGACTCTTTCAATAAGTACAAGATTGCCATGGAAATCCTTGAGTCTATTCAATATAAATCCCCCAAAATGACTGCACCGCGAAGTCTATTGGAATTTGAAATCCTGGAATTTCTTGAATCTCAATCCCCTAACATGACTGCATTGCAAACTCTATTGGAAACAATTTGTAGAAAAGTTGAGGGAAAGAAGTTTTTTCTTGTCTTAGATGATGTGTGGAATGAAGACTCCACAATGTGGGAGCCATTCAAACTTGCACTCAAATGTGTTGCTAATGGCAGTAGAATTCTAGTCACTACACGTAAAACTAGAGTTGCAGAGATAATGGAAAGTGTGAGCATTATTAATTTGAAGGAATTGTCAAAAGAAGATTGTTGGTTGGTGTTTAGTAAAATAGCATTTTTTGATAGGGATTCTAATCAACGTGAGCAACTAGAAGGTCTTGGTAGGCAAATAGTAGAAAAATGCAAAGGCTTGCCACTTGCCGCAAAGACTCTAGGGAGTCTCATGCGCTTCAAGAGAAGTATACAAGAATGGAAGAGTGTTCTGGATAGCAATTTGTGGCAATTGGAAGATGCAGAAATAAAAAGTATTTTTGCACCATTGTTATTTAGTTATTATGACTTATCGTCACCATTGAGACAATGCTTCTCATTTTGTGCTGTTTTTCCGAAAGGTTATGTCTTTTCTATCGATGAGTTGGTATTTATGTGGATAGCACAAGGTTATATCAAGTCAAATGCAAATATGGAGATAGAAATCATGGCGAGAGACTACTTTGAAAACTTAGCCATACGCTCTTTATTCCAAGATTTTGAGAAAGATAAGGATGATGGCAAGATAATAAGGTGTAAAATGCATGACATAGTGCATGACGTTGCGCAATTAATGTCAAAAAATGAATGCTTCACAATCAATAGTGACATAAATTTGGGATCAGATTATAAAAATGCTCGCCATTTGCAATTAAAAATTCTCAAAGAAGCCCAAATTCCTGAGTCAATTTATAGTGCAAGCAATCTACGCACCCTCATTCTTGTATTTCAAGGTGATTATAACTTATCTACCCTATTCCAACATTTTAGATGTTTACGGACATTAACTTTGAATTTTGAATATGGTGATATGTTAAAGGAACTTCCAGATGTAGTGGAAAATTTCATACATTTGAGGTATCTCTATTTACATAAATATGATGACAATTTGCCTGAAACCATTTGTAATCTATGTAATTTACAATATTTGAAGGTTACAATTGGTTGTAGGTTCAAGAAATTACCACAAGAGATGAGTAAACTAATTAACTTAAGACATCTTATTTTGGATGAAAATGGTTATATTTTTGAACCGATAGATTTTCCAAGAGGGATTGGTAAATTGACTTCCCTTAGAACATTAAGCCATTTCAACATAAGTGGTAAGAATAATAGTGCAGGATGTAAACTCGGAGAATTAAAAAATTTGAACTATCTTTCAGGGAGTCTTAAAATAAGAGGGCTTGGGAATGTGGTAGATGCATGTGAGGCCAAGAATGCACAGCTCAATAAGAAAATAGGCCTCCATACTCTAGATCTAAATTTTCACAGAGAGAATGATATGATGGGGAATGATGATGAATTAGTTCTGAATGCTTTAGAGACACCTCCAGAGTTAGAGAAATTATCAATTTTTTGGTATGAGGGCACCACAATTTCTTTTAATTCGACGATGCTCTTGACCAAATTGAAAACGCTTTATCTCGAAGGCTGCATAAAATTAGAGTCATTGTCTTACCTATGGAAACTGACATTCCTTGAATTATTAACGATAACGAATGCACATAGCTTGAAAAAGGTTGGTGTTGAATTTTTGGGAATAGAATCTGCAAACAAGAAAGACAACAAAATAAAAATATTCCCAAATTTGAAATATCTATGCTTTATGGAATTGTACGAGTGGGAAGAATGGACTGGAAATGAAGGGATGAGAGAAGCAGGGGAAAACGAGGAAGTCTGTTTTGATATAATGCCATGTCTTGAAGAGTTAATAATTCTATGGTGCCCAAAGTTAAACTCGTTACCGAACTTCCTTGGTTCAACTGGATTGAAGAAATTGGAGATCCAAGGCAATCAAATTCTCAGCGAAAGAGGACTGACCCAAGATTTCCCATATCCCAGGAATCAAGATTAACTAAGTATGTGCAAGGACGTGGATCGGAGGTAACTTCTTCATTTATTTTACCAAAAATTTCAATTAGAGATTCTAATTTTTTTGCCACAACTTTCCACGGAAAAAAAAAATTACTAAGGTTGAGAGTTATCAAATTCTCAGTAATTTTGAATTAGAGTGATTCATTGCTGTGTATATGCATAAGTAGCATAACATGTAGTTGCTTAGATTCAGTTATCTTGTGATGTATCTAAAATTTTTTGATGGGTTCAAAATATATGTTAGGTTTTATATTTTGTTGGCATTATTTCCTATCAAATTTCTTTGTAATTTGCTCGATGTATCATTGTAATCATGTTTGAGTGGGTCCAATGTACGTTGAATAGGTTCTAGAGCTTAAAGTGCAAGTTAGACTTTCTGGACTATGGGTCCTCCTACTTTGTGGAGCCATCCGGCGAGTTTAAATTCTGTTATTTCAGAGAAGTCGCTGGACCAATGCCGGACTGAGGGTCGATTGACTTCTCCTTAGCCCATCCGGTGTTATCGTGTGGTATTGTGATATCTACTTTACTGCTTTGGTGTTTTTATTAGTTTCCTATCCATTCCATGCAATCAATGCTTGTGTCAATTGGCTAATTGCATTCACAACTTCGCTTAATTGTTAAGTTAGCATAAAACAGGTCGCAGTTATTTTATTTAGGGAGAGTTAATCAATAGTTGATTAGTGTTTAAAATTTGGGACCCTCAAAATATCCACAAATCAATTTTTTTTTAAAGGTTGGATATTTTTGTTAGAATAATCAAATGAACATATCACTAAATCTGACTTATCTGCATATAGAGAAAACAACTACAGTGCTTGCCAATTTCTAATTTATTTTCTGTTTAATGTATATAGGTCTTGCTCATTTTCTTGATTTCGGCTGTGCATAAAACTAAACTCAAATAACTCATATGCATTTCTTTTGGGCATGTAAATTCAGTATTACGAAGAAGAGTATGACAAAGAATTGGATGCTGGAAAAGTTCATTCTTTACTTGATTTAACGTAGCAAGTCTGATCCAGTCACAGGTGAATTCTTCCACTTCTGCTTCATCTTCATCTTTTATCAGAGCTAAATGTCGATTAAATATCCTACTTATCTCTCAAAAGTTCTCTAAAAAAGAAATTAATCACAACTAGGAGAGAAATTTTTTGGATTCTGGCCAAAATCACAAAGACTAACATGAATGGTACAATCTGGTATGCCCCCTATTTGCAACATTACAAATTAATGTGAATGTGTGCGAGGTCATCAATTTGAAAAAGACAAACGTTGCAGAATGGATGTTGCTAAAATTTTTCTAGTGGATTTTCACATGGCCTTTTTTTTTTTCAATTTATTTAATATTGAATTTTCCTGTGTCTAAACGTAATTCCATCCTGCATGGTTTGGTGTTATACATTTAGGAGAGTGAAGAATACAAAGACGTGCAGATTTCTTGTCTTAGTGATTGAAGAGTTTCGTGACAAGGAAGAGGGGGAAGATGAGGATGTTACCAATTACCACTAGGAGTGGAGGGATTCATATGAGAAATGCTTGCTTTTCCTTTTACCATTGGTAGTTTCCCAATTTGGAATGACATTCAAAAATGGAAACAACTGAATTAGTCACCAATATGTGCAAGGAAAAAAGAAGAAGGCAATGAAGCCATACTACTATTATTTGCTCTGGGCTGTTCAATTCTGATTCACCAAGAGGTAACTTTTTATTCTTCTTTTTCATCTTCAAATGCTATTGCATTTGCTTTTCAAATCAAGGTCAACAATTTTTGTATCCAACCTTTAAGGGCCTGGGAATGTTTTGGTCTCATTCAATTAGAACATCATGCAAAATGTTCTGTTAACATTTGGTCTCTGTCAATCTTAACATCATGCAAAAGGTGTCATGTGCACAAGTACCATTACTTTTAAAAAGAAAACATGGTGCAAAATCCCCGTTATCACTTCAAAGATTATGCAAAAAAGCTTAACCTTTAATTTTGTTTTCTTTGGTAGTCCATTTGATTTGGTTACATCTGAAATCTATAATTTTGAATGTTTGAATCCTTTTTTTTCATTTTAGTTACCCAATTTGGAATGACATTCAAACATGGACATACCTGATTAGTCACCAATATGTACAAGGGAGAAAAGGAGGCAATGAAGCCATATTATATTACAATTGTTCGCTCTAGTAGTGTTTCATGGCATGGAATAGTGCAAAGTGGGGGAAGCAACCACCAGTAGATATGAAGATATTACAAAAACTTTGGATCAAGTAATAATCACGGAACAACATTCCTGGTATTCAATAATTTTGTTATTGGTTTGTTTTGACTTCTTTGCTTTCTTATTTCATCCATCTCACTCAAGGAATTTTCTCCAATCTTTGATTTATTTCCTTTAAAATATAGGAAATTACAGAAGACTAGATACTATGTAATCAATTCCATCTTTTTTTTAATCTCCTAATTAGTAGTCAAGTTTCCAATCAAAATGCACCACCACATTGTATCTATGATTTCCTTAACTAAAATTCAAAATATTGCAATCTGAATTTTTAATTATTAGTCACGGGATAATTATAATTAACAATAAGGCCAAACCATATAAAGACTACAAGTTTGATTTACTTGGGCCTATGGCAAAAAACTAAAATGAAGATATTGCATATAAAAAAAAAAAAATGCTTAGTTACATCAATGCAAATTATCTAACTTGAATATATTACTTGCTTAGCATTTGAATAATTAGCCTTCAAAAGCACTTTAGCTTACCTTGATATATTTTCTAACTATTGAAAAGAAAGTTTCTTAAATCGGGGCTGTAATCTCATATTGATTCTTTTGTAGTCAATTAATTATAACTTGGAGCATTGTATATTTTCTAAAGAAAGAATAAAATTTAGTGAAAATGGCAATTGGCTTTCAATTTTTGCTTTTACAAAATCTATAAAGGAAAATTGGGTAATGCAAAACAATCCATAGTGATGCGGGAGATGCAAGAAAATTATTATTTAGTATTATTTATGTTTGCTAGGCAATTGTATTTTTATGTTTTAGGTCCTATTAGTTTATTAGGTTATTAGTATTTTAATTTAGAAGTAAGGGTATTTTTGTAATAAGGCAATTAGGGTTTCCTATTAGTTTATTGGGTTATTAGTATTTTAATTTAGAAGCAAGGGTATTTTTGTAATAAGGCAATTAGGGTTTCCTAGCCAATTAAAACTAGGGTTTAGTAATCCTTTATAAGCAACCTATTGTACTCCTTGAGGAGGGAGTTGATAATTTGATGAATGAAAATAATGGCCGTTTGGTCTTTCTTTTGGTCTGGTGCTGACTCCAGGTCTACCCTAGGTGCTGACTCCTAGTGGTTTCACCGCTTGGTGCTGACTCCAAGCAAGGCCTAGGTGCTGACTCCTAGGTCATATCCTTTTATTTTTCCGTTATTTCAATTTTTTTCTGGTTGTCCTGCGTCAGTTTTGGTATCAGAGCAGACATCGATCTGATTGAAGCATCACCGCAGGAAAGAGCCAGAAAATATCACCCAAAAAAAAAAAAAAAAGAGATTTTGAAGCACTATTTGTTCTCCACAGGTTTTTGTTCCAACTCCAAACTATTTGTTGACGCACTATTATAGAGAATCATGGAAATATTAGAAGCACCTTATTTTGATGGTTATGTAACTTATCCACGAGAGTTTGTCAACTGGCTGACTGGGATGGAGCAATTCTTTGAGCAAGCAAACTTTGCAGATAACAAAAAGGTTAGGTATGCCAAGTTACAGTTAAGAGGTAAAGCACAAAGGTTTTGGGAGAATCTTGAATATTTCCGTTATATGGATTATAAACCTGCCATTAGTGTGTGGGAAGACATGAAAGAAAAGCTTTGTGATGAGTATTTGTCACCATACGATCGAGCTAAGTATCTACCACAATCTCAGTGTGGTACTTTTCAAGTTGAAGCAAATACGATGAATTCTCATCCTCATCCTATTTCATGTTCTCAATGCACTTTTGCACAATCTACCAAGGAATTATCTACCAGGGAAGTACTGGAATCAACTGTAAAGGTCATGAAAGATATTCAAGACAAGATTGCTAAGTGGGAGCAAATGAAGACTCAACCCGATTCAGTTGGGAAACCAAGGATAATTGATCACAATGCACTTATTGCTACCCCCATAGAAGACAACATTGATGGTGATATCTTGGTCGCGAAGAATTCTCCAGCAACACCAAAGCCTAATGTTGACATAGACGTACATGTCTCGGCAAGTGTTGCTTTAACATGCGTGCAAGGAAATGAATCTATTGAAGAGCAGCAAGGTGAAAAGATGGTGTCTAAAGAGAGTATTATGTTAGAGGGTGCACATGATGTGAAAGTTGAAATTGTTGAATGTGCTTCTGATCAACCCTCCACAATCTTGGAAGATCTACATCTTGATGAAGTCGAAGAGGTTAAAACCACAGTGCTTCCTATGGTTCATAAGGTTCAAGAAGAGATTATACTGATTCCACACATTGATTTTGTTATTCCAAATGAGTTTGATGTGGTGGAATTCAAGGTTTTTCTTTTCCCTGTGCTCCCTAAGGTGATTTCAGACTTAACACAAGTGTTATTTGTTAGCATCCTAATCCTTCAATGCTTTAAAACTCGAGGTCGAGTTTTCTCCAACCAGAGGAGAATGATGCGGGAGATGCAAGAAAATTATTATTTAGTATTATTTATGTTTGCTAGGCAATTGTATTTTTATGTTTTAGGTCCTATTAGTTTATTAGGTTATTAGTATTTTAATTTAGAAGTAAGGGTATTTTTGTAATAAGGCAATTAGGGTTTCCTATTAGTTTATTGGGTTATTAGTATTTTAATTTAGAAGCAAGGGTATTTTTGTAATAAGGCAATTAGGGTTTCCTAGCCAATTAAAACTAGGGTTTAGTAATCCTTTATAAGCAACCTATTGTACTCCTTGAGGAGGGAGTTGATAATTTGATGAATGAAAATAATGGCCGTTTGGTCTTTCTTTTGGTCTGGTGCTGACTCCAGGTCTACCCTAGGTGCTGACTCCTAGTGGTTTCACCGCTTGGTGCTGACTCCAAGCAAGGCCTAGGTGCTGACTCCTAGGTCATATCCTTTTATTTTTCCGTTATTTCAATTTTGTTCTGGTTGTCCTGCGTCACATAGCCAACAAACACTATTAGCTATTTTTTATGGAGTTAGTGATCCTAGAAGTTGCTCTTGTGTATTTTCAGTACTACAAAACAATCTTTCCTGCAAATCTTGATTAAATGGTTTTATGCTATCTGTGTATTCTCTCATTCCTTTAACTTGTTTATTATTGCAGGTTCATCTCAAAACGATGGTCCATATGGGTAAGCTCAGCTTGCTTAAGAGGGAATGGTTATGCAAATGACTGAAATTTTATTTTATGTCACCATAATTCGGAGAACAGGAGGTGTTGGTGGCACCTTTGAGACTGTTTACAGCATTCAGGATTCAGTAATCTACTAAAAAGCTTCCCTGCCTTTAGTAACTTTAAGATTTAACTTTATATAGCTGCATCTAACTTGTGTTAAAGAGTACTCTTGTCTTCTCTGTAGGAAATTTTGAGTACCCTCTAATGGTTTTGTGGCTGAACCTCCTAAAATCATTGACAATGTCATATCTAGCTCATCTCCTAGTGTAATCTATGATTAAATCTCAAAACCATCTTCATCTATTTGTCACTCATGATTCAGATCATCAACAAAGTCTTTTAGTTTTAACAATTAGTATTGGACCAACAGATTAACATATACCGAATGGACAGATTTTTTCCATTTTGTTCTTTCAATTGCTGATTTATTTCAATCTCGCACAGTTAGGAATTTTGTTAAATATTGTTGAACTTCCTTCTGCCTCTATTCAAAATAATGCTACAATGCATTAATGGTCTTACATCTAGCATACTAAAAACTTACTACGATATTTAATTTGGAGTACTCCTTAATGAGAATTTCCTAAACATTCTGAGTGGGTAATCAAAATGCCAGATTGATCTTGGGATGAGTTTGAGCTTACAACTATAATTTATGTTTTCTAGAATAGGGCAATAGAAGAGAAGTTTGCTGATTATTTTCAATTGAACGAATTATTTTGATGTTGTAGTAAACGAATTTCTGTTGGATTTGCAGTAGTAAACCTATTATTAAAATTTTGTATTTCTCAAGCTTTGCTTTTAAGTTTATTGTGTTTTTTTTTTCTTCCTTCTCTCTGTGGAAGTTACAACTTTGTTTGTTGAACTTATGCAGTCTAAACTTATTGGAGAAGGGTAGTTTATGCCCCCTTTGGGGAAGCTTCCATTGCTCAAACCATTAACAATAAAGTTCTTTTATGGTTTGAAAAAGGTGGGTGTTGAATTTCTTGGAATAGAATCCAAATTTGAAAACTCTCTTGTTTGTCAATTTGGGTGAGTGGGGAGAATGGATTGGGATTGGAGAAATGAAGGCAGCAGAGGAACACCGGCGTAGCACTGTCATGCCATGTCTTCAAGTGTTGAGAATCTCCGACTGCCCGAAGTTAAAGTCACTACCGGACTTCCTTTGTACAACTCCGTCGAAGGATTTGGAGATTGATCGCCGTCCGATTCTCAGCCAAAGTTGTCAAAGAGGGATAGGAGAGGATTGGCTTAAGATTTCCGACATCCCAAACATCTGGATTGATTGTGAGCGTGTGTAAGGATACGATTCATTGACAGGTAACTTATTCTACTTCTTTTTATCCTTAGGCTTCTTCTTTTCTTTTGAAACAAAGAAAAAGAATTAAATATTCTCATTTTCAACCAAAAGAAAACACTAGCAATATTCTAAGCCTAATTTATTGATGTATAGTGTATACACATAACTCACATAGCATGTGGTTGCTTAGATTTGGCTATCTTGTGATGTATAGAGAGAGAGAGAGAGAGAGAGAGAGAGAACTCCAACTCCAATTACTGATAAATATTTATAAGACTAATCTCAAATAACTCATATGGTTTTCTTTTGTGCATAACTAGCTCTCTTAGTAGCTCAATGGCTTGGATACTTATTACAAGTATGGAAGCTTAGGTGTGAGTTCTGGTGAGAGAAAGAGAGCGAAGGTTTTCTTCTGGGTACGTAGATGGAGGATGACAAATAAGAGTATGGTGAAGAAGAGCATCACGAAGCAGAGGTTCCTGAATTTCAGCTAAAGGACACAGCTGAAATTGTGAGTGCGCATGCGTGTGAATGAACATCCTTCCTCAGCAAAGTTCATTCTCGGCGTGATTAAGTCACCAATGGCTCAATCTTATGTAATTTTTTGTGTGTAAGTTTTAGGTATACGTATTTTTTAACAACTTTTGAACACTTAATTCCTTCATACTATGATTCTAGCATTTTCTCGTATCAATTATAAGCTCAATGAACTTTTATATGGAAGTAACTAGAAAACAGGTCCTCTTTTAGGTACCGTCTAGATTGATTCAAACCTCACAAAGATAAATCTGTTGTTTTAAAATATTTACTTCTGTAACTGTTAATCTGCAGCTCATTTAAATATTGAAGCTGTACCGTCTTGTGGCCAAGTGAATGTCAATTTATGTTTTCCACTGTTACACTTCAAGCTCTATTCATTGACCCTCTAACCTTAGTTTTGAATCAAGAACAGTTCAAAAAATTGGTTACAATTTGCATAGAATTGATAATCGAGATAGTGGCACGATCATTTTTATGATGCTAGTTAATTTCCTCTGCTAATATAATGCTTGCTTGGAAGCTGCTGATTTGGTACCATTTGTTTAACATTATTTCTACTCCTGTCCAATGCATATTCAGATTGCCGTCGCTGGTTGAAAGGTGTCGTTCTCTTCATAATCATTGTTGGTGTAAATTTATTCAATTGGTGCAAGTAATCAATTTCAAGAAAAATATTGTGAAGGCAAGAAATCTCCCTTTTTCAGGGTTCATTTTTGTCATTGTTCTTCTTAGAAAATTAAGATTTTCAATGTTCATCAGAGGCTAATCTGCACAACTAGTTCATAATAGTACGAAAATCCTTGGATTTCCCATTTCCGACATGCCTAGGAGCCTTGGGACATTTAGGTATGGAATGTGTTTTTATAAGATGTTTTATCTTTAATATGTCTTGGTTGCATTTTACCATATTACTGTGTATGCATTTCCTGTTAGCTGTATTGACTTTGTTACTTTTAGATGGATATCAAGAAATTGACAATTACAAAGGAGCGAATGGGCTTTCACAGTTTTACTCCTAAGACCATCTTGATTCTTGTCTATGTATTCAGGCGCCCCCCCCACCAAAAAAAAAAATTTATTTTATTTATTTTTAATTTTGCCTCTATAGGATCCTCTGTTTCTTAGAGGACTTCACCTCGTGCTTCACACTTAGGCAGAGTTAAAGACTTTAGCAAATTCAAGGCACTGCACCTTTAGCATCTGAGCAATTGGGAATTTACATAGGCAGCTGCAAAACTGACATGCACCCATATATTAAACCTTCATGAACAGGTTCTTTCTACACAAAACTTCATAAATGTCAAATCTATCTTCAAAATCCTTTACAACCGAAGAATAAGCAAATGCCTATTCCCTCAGATATTGGTCTGTATAATCTCTTCTAGGGATTGATAGCCTCCTTGTCAACTTTAGCTACAGGGTACTCTTGTGGGACCATGAGCAACAGAACAGTCTGAAACTATCATGGTCAACTCTTAAGACAGATATCAACATGTATCTGATGCTGCATATTCAACCCTTCGGATTCTTCCTTCTAGTTCAACTCAACTATCTCCCCTCATCTCTTTGGTCAATCTTGCACATTTTATTCATGTTATGATGACTCTCATGCCTAATGATTAGAAATTTAGTTATTAGTTTCTCAAAAAGTAATTATCAAGTGATGCTATGTGACAAGATAATTGACCAATTTTTTTTTATTGTGCTTTTTTAATGTAAGCTAAATCCTCATATTCTTATTAACCTTCTATCATAACATGCTTTCCTTTTCCATACTGTTTTCTCTGTATGTGAAACCCTCATGTTAAAATTTTCTTTTGGTCAGATTTAAACTAGAATTCAAATTCTAGTATGTGGTGAAGCATATTTTGTACTCGAGCAAATTTTAACATACGGATGCACTTTTGAGAAAGACCTACGGAAGAAACTCCTTCACCATTTCATAGTGGCATTAGAGCTTGCATATCACATCACATGGTGAAACATGAAAGGTGAGGTAGGTACTTGACTAGGTTCCAGGTTTAGTGGTCGGATTTTATTTTTTTTCCTAGAGTATTAATATTCTTGTATTTTCTCGATTTGTTTTGTACTCAAAGTTGTAAGCATAAACTTAAGTGTTGTAATCTCTATTTTCCTTATAGTGGATTGGTCGGGTTTGTCCCGTGGTTTTTCCCTCTATATTAGAGGGTTTTCCACGTAAAATTCAGTGTATGTATTTTGAGATTGATTGCTTGCATGATAACTTGATCAATTACAACTGATCTTACTAAACACAACAAATTTTCTTAGTACATCAATCAATGAATACTTGCAAAAAGGCTTTTAGGCTACTAGTCATGGAATTTGTTAAATAAAAATAAAAGGGCAAAGAGGTTGAATATTGGTAAAAGGTGGTGCAAAAAATTGTGGTTACCATGAAGTTGTAATTGGTTAGTTTGTTAGTTAATTTTCATTTGACTCTCTCTCTCTCTCTCTCTCTCTCTTCAATTTATGGATTAACTGAATTAAAGAAAACCCAACAGAAGATGAATCAATGTGCAATTATGTAATAACAAAAAAGTTGTTATAGACAAGGAAACCAATAAAAGTTTGGCAAAAACACTATTCTCTCTCTCTCTCTCTCTCTCTCTCTCCAATTTATGGATTAACTGAATTAAAGAAAACCCAACAGAAGATGGAACCAATGTGAAATTATGTAATAACAAAAAAGTTGTTATAGACAAGGAAACTAATAAAAGTTTGGCAAAAATACTATTTGGGTTCCTATGTTTTGGGGTTACTATTAATTTGGTCCTCATATTTTGGTAGTAGTCAATTTGGTCTTTGTTATTTTTAATTTACAATTAATTTCGTCATTGCTGTTAACTCGTTAATAAAAAATGCTAATCTGGAAAATAGATTGCATAATTGGCATTAGTTGAAGGTGACCTGGGACAACCACATCAACTAAATATCCAGGTCAGATCCACTTTAGAAAAAAGTGACGGAATTAACTATTCTCTCTAATACTCATTTGAGCCCTTTTCTCTTCTTTCTCCAAAATCAATCACAGCCATTTTCCTCGCTTCTCACTTATCACTTTCATCTCTTCCTTGGAAAATTATTGTATACTCCCGGAGTATCATAAATACGTACTCCTTCCTCTCACATGAATAGTGGGTCCCACTAATTAAATTCATTGTGGAACCCACCATTTATGTGAGAGGAGGGAGCATGCATTTATGGTACTCCGGGAGTACCTAATAATTTTTCCTCTTCCTTTACCTTCGCTGCCTAGAAATTCTTCATCCTCTTCCCCACACCAAACGACACGATATTTCTGGCAGCGAAACTTAATCTTTCTTTCTTTCTTTTTTGGTCTCAAGAGTGTCTCCAACAATGTTTGTGATGGTGGTGGTCGGTGGCAAAGATGTCAAGGATGACATGGATCTGGGTTTGGAAAGGAACGAAAGATGAAGAGCTACAAAAGAAGAAAATTAGCAGGGCTTTTATTGAGAAATCAAATCTTCACTACTCTTGCAAGAGCTACAAAAGAATCCTCTTACCAATTTTTTTTTTTTTTTTTCAATAAACTCTTACCAATTAGTTGTTAATTGGTTTGGTATGTGTAACAAGACTTTGGGGCTATGGGTTTATTTAGCAAGATGATGTTGCCTTCCGTGGAATCAATTGCAAGTTATTCAAACAGAAGTTTCCACGAAATTACATTGGAAAACATTACCTGTAGAGAGATACCTCTATTGATAAATTTGCACGGGGTTATATTAAGAATATTTCTTTCAAATCCAAATCCAAATCCACCAAAAAATATAATAAAGAAGATCACTTCTTTTTCAATTTGTCCAATTGGAGTACAAATATTGAAAAGCTACTTCGCCTAGATGGTGTAATCAAGATTTAAAGGAGTCAAGGTTGTTTGAAAATACCACATCGTTTGGTATGGGGAAGATGAATTTCTGGGCAGCAGAGGAGGAGGCAGAGATGAAAGTGAGAAATAAGAAGAGAGTAAAAGGCAGTGATTGATTTTGGAGAGAGAAGGTAAAGGGGTCAAATGAGTAACGGTGAGAATAGTTAATTCTGTCAACTTTTTCTAAAGTGGATCTAAATTGGATTTTTAGTTGATGTGGCTGTGCCAGGTCACCTTCAACTATGCCAATTATGCAATCTGTTTGCCAGTAAGCATTTTCCATTAATAAATTATTGGTAAAGACCAAAATGATTGTAAATTGAAAATAATAGGGATTAAATTAACTGTTACCAAAATATAAAGTTCAAATTGATTGTGACTCCAAAATATAGAGACTCAAATGGTGTTTTCACCTAAAAGTTAATAGATGGAACCATTAAACATCAAGGAACAATATTGACTACTTAGAACGTTAGGGACCAAAAGCACTTAGTAGGAAAATTTTAAAAATCAACAATGTATTTTAAACCTTTAAAGAAAAGGTAAAATCCAACACTACATCTGTATTGCTTTTTTTTCTTTTTTAGGAGTGGAGGAGGGGAAAGCAAATGGGGAGATGTGATTCAAACAATAAATATGAGATATTACAAAGAATGCCATTGGCAGTGTACTATCTTGAACCCCCAGTCCCAGTGCACGAAAAGATTAGGAAACATAAGAATTTGTCTGATAGTTTACCTTGTACGTACAAAATTAACTCTAACGCATGTGAGTTTATCCATAAACTGGATTTTTTTTTCCTTCTGATCATAATAAAGCTAAGAAAATATTGTACGTGAACGAAGTGGTAGTGTAGACTAGTGTAAATAATCTCCAATCAGCTAGTGGTGAATGCATGCTTAATTGGGTTCATATAACTTGGGGATTCTCCTTACGATTCATGCTTAATTGGGTTTGAGAAGGGTCTTAGCTATCTGAGATTAATGGATTAAGCTTGGGAAGGACCAATTGCATGGCATAATAAAATGCCAAAAGGAGTAGTGTTTTTTCTCTAGACTACTTAGCAAACTATGCTTCTTGTTTACTAATGAAGCATCTTCTGGTTGACATATGATCTTGCCTGAGAAAGACAAATAATACATGGAACATAATGCCAAAACTCAATTAGTAGTCTACTTAGCTTAGGTAATTATATGCTGTGCTTTTTCTCAGTTTCTGGATTAAGTGGTGTCTTTTTTTTTTGTTGAATGAAAAATGGGTGGTGTCTTTTTTTTTTGTTGAATGAAAAATGGGCAGGGGGCGACCAATGTGGCAAACCACGGTCTTACCCAAATGATCTTCTTATTCACATATATGACCTAGATATAATTAGTCGTCTACTGCCTACTGGTTAGGTAAGTTGTGCTTTTCTGGACTATGCGGCAAGGCACAGTCCTACCCAATTTATTCTATCATTTGACATATCTGCAGGTATTAATATAACATTTTTGTTAGAGATACCACCATTAATAACATAGTTGAATCATGATAGAAATAACATCATCCTTACCTTATAAGGCTCACTATTAATATCACTTATTGTTTTGGGTTTACTGAGTATTGTTTTCTTTTGCTTTTTAAAGTGGAGGATTATAATTTTTTTTATTACCTTACTAACTTATTTGCATATATTCTTCCTTTTAAAGACTCACTTTTTCTAGGTTCACTGTATTTTTGTTAACTTTCAGTAAATAATCAAATAAGTTTTTCAATTATTGCTTCTTACATTGCAATATCAGGGAAGTTACTGAGTGAATTAGAAGTCTTTGAACTTTCTAAGACCCATACAGGTCACCATTAGCGTCAGATTGGTTTCAATTGTCCTATTGTTTCGAGGGTCCCATCATGAAGGACAAAGAAAAAGAAAAAGAACTATAGTCCAAAATAAATCAATATTATGACTTGGTCAAATTTATATTCATTTTGAAGCCTTGAATATATACTTTATAATGGAATAAGTAGCACTCAAAATTTTTTAAAGGTAGTCCTACGTACAGATGTTTCAGTGAGTAAAGTATCAATGGAATTCACCATCTAAGAAATTTGAGGGCCAACTCTGCTCAATGAAGTCCACACCAAAGTAGAGTAGAAAATATTCTACTAATTAATAAAGAACTTACTTTGTATGATTGAATATTCATTATTATATACTTGTGTTATACCCATAATGTACATGGTTAGAAACTAGGGGCGGAGTCAGGAATTTTTGTTTGGAGGGGCCAAGTTGCAGTACTAATATATCTATCAAGATAACCTCTCACACACACATATATACACATGCTTTTTTATTATTATTATATACACACACATATATATATATATATACACACATTTTTTTATTTGATAAGTTCTATATATACACACACCAAAAAAAAAAAAAAAAAAGAAGCTTAGTACTTTCAATCAAAATTATGTTTGATGGCGATCTTTCATAAAATTAATAAAATTCATTTTTACCTTTTTCACAGTGAAATTCTTAAAAAGTTTCATTTTCTATACAAGTTATCAAATTTTATACTAACTGTTAGGTTCTAAGACTT
Organism: Quercus rubra; assembly: GCA_035136125.1. Lineage (NCBI taxonomy): Eukaryota > Viridiplantae > Streptophyta > Magnoliopsida > Fagales > Fagaceae > Quercus > Quercus rubra. Next base: position 1,736,263 of record CM068732.1, on the reverse strand, counting down.
TATGTTTTGTGGGGGCCAATTGTCTAGAAGATACTGTTAAAACTGTATGAATTGGGCCTATGACCCAATAGCCCAATCCGAGGACATTAGCCAATCTGAGGACTATCAAATAAGGTCATAATGGGAATGATATGGGAAGAAGAAATAAAGGTTGTATATGATAGTCCAAAATATGTCCGAGAAGAACCCATCTCAGAAACTTAGGGTCCGAGGTCAGTGAAATTGTCTTATCGCCCTGGACATTCCTCAAGGTTGTATCCCAACTAGGAAACGGACATGGGGCAAGGGATGAGCAAAGGGAGATAACAAATATCTTCAAAAGTTGCTACCTCCACATTAAATACTTCCCAACAAACTCTCTGGTCGCATTAATGTGGAGGTGATACCTGAACAATGATTAAGCAGCCTTACAGCTACTAGTTGAGGGTTCTGGGAAGTGTTGGATGGGACAGGAAGGAGTTCCTAGAATCCAACCTACATGTGTATGGTAAAGATGATACTCAGATCGTGGTATATAACATGGAAATGTGGCCTAAAGAGTGGGGATCGGAAAAACACCAGAAAAACCTTGGTAGCAAATTACTGAACACTTGTAATCTTGCTCATTAATAAGATATTACAATGAAGCTACTAAAGCTATGCCGAGGACAATTGGCACCGTCTGTGGGGAGAGCTTGATCTATTTCGAAAGAGATTCGAGTGCAACGTTTAAGATGGAAGAGACGGGTCCGCACCAAGTAGCGGCAGGACCACAAGGGATGGATATCATAGTATGTTAATGGGACTTCCAGATGCAGTGGGAAATTTCATACATTTGAGGTATCTCTATTTAGTCAATTATTATGGAGCTGCATTGCCTGAAACCATTTGTAATCTTTGCAATTTACAAATTTTGCATATTAAATTTGCTGGTGGGTTACTAAAATTGCCACAAGGGATGGATAAATTAATTAACGTAAGACATTTTAAGTTGGATTGTAAAACCAATAGGGATCCAAATATAAATTTTCCAAGAGGGTTTGGGAGATTGACTTCTCCTAGAACATTAAAGTATTTCCGCATAAATGGTGAGGATGATAGATGTAAATTGGGAGAATTAAGAAATTTGGACTACCTTAAAGGGACTCTTCAAATAAATGGGTTGGAGAACGAGGTAGATCAATGTGAGGCCACGAATGCACAACTGAAGAAGAAGATAAACCTTCGTACTTTGAAGCTATTGTTTCACCCAAACAAATGGGATCCTGAGGAAATAACAAGGGGGGTGGATGAATTAGTTCTGAATGCCTTAGAGCCACCTCCTAACTTGGAAGATTTAAGCATTCGTTACTACAAGGGACCGACAATGTCTCCTTGGATGGTGTCCTTGACCAAACTGAAAAAACTTAATTTTGAGTATTTATTTATAGAGCATTTGCCTCCTCTGGGGAAACTTCCAGTCCTCGAATCATTGAGAATAGAGAGGATTAATAGATTGAAAAAGTTAGGGGTTGAATTTATGGGAATAGAAGAATCCGAAAAGAAGGAGAAAGATGATATATCAATAATGCTATTCCCAAATTTGATATTTCTCGAATTTTTCGAATTGATAGAGTGGGAAGAATGGAATGGGATTGGAGGAGAAGAAGAAGACTGTACCAAAAGATTCGCTATAATGCCACGTCTTCAACATTTGAGTATCTGGGATTGCCCAAAGTTAAAGTCGCTGCCGAACTTCCTTCATACAACTCCATTACAGCATTTGGAGATCCAAAATTGTCAAATTCTGGAGGAACGCTACAAAAGAGGGATAGGAGAGGAATGGCCCAAGATTTCCCACATCCCTAACATCATGATCAGTTACAAGTATGTGCAAAGAGACGGTTGAGAGTATAAAATTGATTCATATCTCAAGGTAATTTCTTCTGATGCTTCTTCTTCTTTTATTTTGCAATATATCAATATTAAATTAATAAAAATGTAACTTTTCTGCCAAAATTTTCCATTGGAAAAAAAAATGCTAGTTGATGAATTTATCTGGTTCTCAGTCATTTGAATTAGGCGATTTATTGTTTAGATTGGATTATTTTGTTATTTATCTAAAATTGCTTAATAAATATCCAAATGAATATCCTTAAAAATCTCATTCATTTTCATATGTATAGACAGTAAACAGCTCCAATGTCTACCTCTTTCTATTTCATTTATGGTTTTCCTCATTTTCTTGAATTAAAATGGTTCCCGTGATCTCCGTTTTGTGCATCTTCTTTTATTTTGCTAAATATATCTATTAATATTCTAATTGACTGCCAACCAATCCCACAAATTAAAATTTTAATAACAACTTTAGTTAGATTCTGAGTAATTTGAATTAGGCGATTTGTATTTTGACGTATTCTCATAACTAGCAAAGCATGTGGTTGCTTATATTTAGTCATCTTGTGATATATCTAAAATTGTTTAGACTAATAAAAAATTATCATGGCAACAAATCTTGCTCATTTGCATATAGATAAAACAACTCCAATTGCTCTCACCAATTTCCTTATGTTTGGGCATGTAGACTAATTTGAAATAACTCATGGTTTACTGAGAGAAGGCTCAAAGAATAAGATGAAGAAAAATTTCTATCAATGAATTTTTGGATGAAAGATGATTTGCCAGTGTGGGCAAAGTTCTTTCTTGGCTTGATTCAGAGATGCAAGTCTAATCCAGTCATGGGTAACTTCTTCAAACTCTTCTTCTTCTTCTTCTTCTTCTTCTTCTTCTGCTTTGTCTTCTTTTTTTGTTAGAACTAAATATCAATTAATTATCCTACTTATCTGTCAAAAATCCCCTAAAATAAGATTTTGGCCAAAATCTCAAAGACACTGACATCAACAGTTCAATCCTATGTTCTCTTTTGTGTGTGCTTTTGATATATGTATTAAATAATAACTTCTTATCACACTTCATTTATAATATTTTAACATTTTTCCTATCAATTATAAGATCAATGACCTTTTATATGGAAATAACTCAGATGGGTCCTATTGAGTAAATTTTTAAATTCGTTAATGCTTTAAAATTTTCATAAATTTGTTGAGTGACTCTATAAACTGATTGAGGTTCTGTCCACATTGATCGGACTTCAACAAAGATAAACCTAATGTTTTGAAACATGTACTTCTGTAATTGTTAATTCTCAGCTCATGTAAATTTTGAAGCAGTACTGTCTTGTGTCCTACTAAATACCATTTTATGTTTTCCACTAGTAAACTTCAAGCTCTAGTTTTTGGCCCACTGTCCATGGATTTGAGTCTAGAACAGTTCAAAATATTCATTATAATTTGAATAGAATTGATAATCAAGATAGTGGCACAATCATTTTCATGATGTTAGTTAATTTCCTCTACTTGTTAAATGCTCACTCGGAAGTGCTGATGTGGTACCATTTGTTTGATATTACTTGCTGATCTTATGCAATGCATATTCAGGTTGCAGTTTTCTAGTTCCCCAAGTGTCAATGGTTGAAAGGTGCTGGTCTCTTCACAATCATTGTTGTTGTGAGTTTATTCAATTTACAAGTAAGAAATAATTTCAAGCAAAATATTATGATATTGATTTATAGATTTTTTTTTGGTATAAAAGACAAGAAATTCCCCCTTTTCAGTGTTCATAAATTTAGCTACAAGTTCAGATTTTTGGATGATGATGGTGAGAAATTATTTGTGATTGTGCATGTGTCAACAAAGTTCAGCAACAGCTTGATTCAGCATTGCAATTCTGATCCAGTCATGGGTAACACCTTCTTCTTCATCATCTTCTTTTATTTAACCAAAATTTCAATTAATTATCCTATTCATTTCTCAAAAATTCCCTCAAAAAGATAATAATAAAAACTTTGGTAGATTAAATTTAAGATTTAATACCTGAATGAATGTTACTAAAATTTTAACTTGACATGTTGGCTTTCTTTTGTAGTCAATCTAAGTTAGACACATGAAATGAAATCTATGTTACACTAGTCTTAAGAAGAGAGAGAGGGGCCCTCAAGGCTTTAAAATAAATTTGTTAATATTCAAAAGTTATAGGGTTAGGTAATTGCTATTTATTAAGTTATAAAGAAATATCATATGCTTATTTCTTGGTTTAGAGTTTGAAGTATTTCATTACATGAAAAAGTGGGAAGTATAGGAAGCCCGTTACCAGTAGGAAAGAAGAAGAAACTACATATACCTTGGCTTTGTTAGTTGGATCATTTATTACTCCATTGTGAGGTATATCTCGATATTTTCTTCTTAATAATCTATCTGTTTTCCTCATCATTTTGTCCATCCTTGATAATCTCATGCTAAATATTTAGTTCATTTTGGCCTCATTTAAACCAAACATCTAATTCTAATATCTAGGCCTGTACATTTTGTTATGAATCCAATTTTCCCACATGGATGCACATTTGAGAAAGGACCACAGAGGTAGGTTCTCTATCATTTCATAATGGAAGCAACAAAGTGCATCATGGAACATATCGTGTGTAATCCATATTATATGGTGACAGATGAATGGTGAGCTAGGTAATCGACCAGTTTTAAGCTTATGTAATTTCCCATGATATGTTTTAGGTTTTGAATTTAGTTTGCTAATTCTCATGGTTTAGTGTTATACATTGAGGAGACTGTTGAAAAAAAAAGGTGTGTGGATTTCTTGTCTTAGTGATTGAAGAGATTTGTGTCATGGAAGAGAGGGAAGAGTGGAATGTTAGCATCGGGAGTGGAGAGGAATGAGATGAGAAATGCTTGCTTTTCTTTCTATCATTGTTAGTCATCCAATTTGGAATGACATTCAAAACTGGAACTACCTGAAATAGTCACCAATATGTGCAAGGAAAGAAGAAGAAGAAGAAGATGAAGAAGGAATGAAGCCATTTTACTTTTGTTTGCTCTTGGCAGTTCAATTCTGATTCACCTATAGGTAGATTTATATTCCTCTTTTTCTCTTCCTCAGATGCCATTACGTTTACCTTTTAATCCATGTTCATTAACTTTTATTTTCAACACTTAAGGGTCTAGGAATGTTTTGAATGCTTGAATCCTTTTTTCATTCGACAAGAATAAATAGGGGAGACCCATGGCTCAAACCACGCAATCCTTTTTTAATTCATCTAATCTTATTGTTATAGAGTTATGTACTTGCTTTGTATCAAGTTCTCATGTCTATATTTTGTGCATTTTCTGACGAGGCAGAAGAGTTTCATGGCATGGAAGAGTGTGAAGTGCGGAAGCAATCACCACGAGATATGAAGATATTACAAATACATTGGATCAAGTATCAATCACAGAACACCATTCTTGGTAGTGAATCAAATTTTTAATTGGTTTGTTGTGACTTCTTTTCTTTCTTATTTCCATCTGTCTCACACAAGGAGTTTCCTCCACAGTGTGGTTTATTTCCTTCAAGATGTAGGAAACCGTATCAAGAGTATGTCTGATTTTTTTTGGCCTACGGCTAAAAACTATAATGAAGATATTGCATAAACCGAGATTCTGCTCAGTTACATCAATGCAATGTATCTAACTTGAATATTATTAGTTGCTTAGCATTTGTCTAATTAGCCTTCAGAAGCACTTTAGTTTACCTTGATATCTTCCTAACAATTGAAAAGAAAGTTCCTTAAAGGAGGGCTGTAATCTCATATTGATTATTTTCTAAGTAATTAATTATGGCTTAAAGCATTGTATATTTTCTAAATAAAGAATAAAATTTAGTGAAAATAGAAATTGGCTTTCATTTTTTGCTATTACAGAATCTTTAGAGGAAAATTGGGTAATGTGAAATAATCCATAGCCAATGAACACCATTAGCTTTTTCGTTTTCTTTTTATTTTTATTTTTATTGTTATTTTTTTAATGGAGGTAGTGATCCTAGAAGTTGCACTAGTGTATGTTTAGTGCTACAAAACAATCTTACCTGCAAATCTTTTCAAAATTGTTTTATGGTATCTGTTTGTACTCTCATTCCTTTAACCGGTTATATTGCAGGTTGAACTCAAAACCACGGTCCATATAGGTAAGCACAGCTTGCTTAAGAGGGAATGGTTATGCAAATGACTGAAATTTTTTTTTTTGTCACCATAATTGGGAGAACAGGAGATTTAGTAGCACCTTTGAAACTGTCTACAGCATTCAGGATTGAGGAATCTACTAAAAAGATCTTCGCTGCCATTAGTAACTTCAAGATTTAACTTTTCAATGCTACCACGACCTTGCAAACTGCTCCAGTATATCTGTTTGATAGTTTTTCATTTGAATCTCATCAGTTTTACTTAATGGGAGTAGACATAGCTCAAGAGCAGCTTTTGTGGTTTATGAGGTAATGTAAATTGATTTACCATTTTATTTGTTTTTTATTTTATGGAGCTAAAATTGAAAATTTTCAAGTTCCCTGATTTTGAAAGGACTGGACCATGTGATATTAAGAAGTTGCTATAAAATTATAATATATTACATATGAAACTTGTGTTAAAGAGTACTCTTCTCAGTAGGAAATTTGGAGTACTGTCAAAAGATTTTGCAGCTAAATCTCCTAAAATTATTGAAAATGTCACATCTAGCTCATCTTCTAGTGTAATCTATGATTATATCTCTAAACAATCTTCTTTTGTTTGTCATTCATGAATTCAGATCATAGACAAATTACTCTAGTTGTTACAAATAGCATTAGATCAACAGATTAACATATACCATATGGGCAGATTATTTACAACGGATGAGGAAGATAAGATCAATCTCAAAGAGGAAACCCCATCAGGAACATCAAGGATTCAGTGAGGAAGGAAATGAGAACGAGCTTGACACCACCACTCATAAAGGAAAGTGAGGAAGATAATGTCTCGTAAAATATCTTATATGGTATATTTTTCCTTTAACTTCCATTTGTTTCTTTGATTATCAAATCCATACTTATTGCTGCTTCTCATTTGAATAAAGTCTTTGGTAGCTCTGTTTTGTCGTAGGAATTAGGATTATATTTTCTGAGTTATTTTTATGCTAATCATCTTGCATGTGAGTTAAATAAGTTGCAAGGCAAAGTAGTAAAGTTTACTGTAGGAATTACCATGCTGCTGCTGGATATAGTCTGTTCCCTCTTAGTCACCTTTTTTTAAATAGTCTTTTGATTGCTCGTGTGTAGTGCGTGGTGCTCATCCCTTGTATAATGCATAAACATTGAAATTCCTCATAACATGTTATAGCTCTTTGAATTTAAGATTAGGCTACTATATATTCACTTTAGGTCATTATCATTGATGTCCATTGTGATTAAAAGTATTATTATTCTAATCACTTCAAATGATGCCTGTTAACCTGAATAAGCCTTGAATCCCAGCCACTTGAACAGATTCCATGCTTTACAATAGACCTCTGAGGGCAGAGAAAGGATATTTGGTGAGCACTTGGGGATGCGAGCATGGATTTTGAACTGCCAAGGGAAGTAAGTTTTTCCCCAATGACCAAATTTCCTCGAATTGGTTCTTCATTATTCCTCTGCTGGCTTTTTAGGTTCTCTATCCGGCATGCTACTATCTAGTTTCATATATCTTTCTCTACATTAATCTGTTGGGTATGGTTGTCACTCATGATTTAGATCACAGATGAAGTTCATTTTGTTAGTAGCCAGAGAGTGTTTGAAGTTACAAGCATGGAGAATGGTTTATAGTGATGAAGATTTAAGATTGACCTCAAATTTCATCTATTATGCCTTTAATGTCCTTTATATTCTCCTCATCATCATGTTTAAATTGCAGGTCTGCGTTTTTATTTTATTTTCTTTCTTTCTTTCTTTCTGTTTTTTCCTCATAATTAAGGTACTTTTCTGTTAGCTTTTTTAAAGTTATCTAAAAGCTACAATATATATAGAGATAAATATATATATATATATATATATATATATATATATATATATATATATATATATTCTCCTATCTTCTTTGTGTGTGTAATCATCACCATGAATTTTTACATTATTCCAATAAAATTGCTCGACATCATTCCACCTTGCTAATTTATGTCAATCTTGCACAATTTGGAATTTTGGTAAATATTGTTGCCTTTCCTTTGGCCTCAATTCAATATAATGCTACATTGCATTAATGGTCTTACATCAAGCACACAGAAAATTTACTATGATAGTCTGTATTGTGTACTCCTTTCTAAGAATTTGTGGATGAGGAATAAAAAAACCAGATTGATCTTGGGATGGTTTTGAGCTTAAAACTTTAATTGTTTGCTGATTAATGATTACTTTCAATTGATAGAATCATTTTGATGTCAAAATAAAAAATTTCCTTTGTATTTGTGGTAATAAATTTTGTTGAAATTTTTTATTTCATACGCTTTGATCCTGAAGCAACAACTTGTTTGTAAAACTTGTGCAGTCTAAACCTATTGGAGAAGTGTAGTTTATACTGGTCAAAGCTGTTAAGCAACAACGCACCTCAATATCCATGTCTTACATTCTGGTGGTCAGAGATAGCTAATTGAGAAAGCTCCATAGGCAGAATGGCAAGTCTCTATACGGCAGAGCGACAGCCGACAGAGCTCCCTTTCTCTTCTCGCTGAAGCTCTGTCCTTGTTTACAAAGCTCTATACTCAATTCATACACACAAATGCCTCAAGATCAGGCTCTAATCAACAATGTAAATGTAACATGTCATGGATGTCAAGATGAAAAAATGTCGAGCAGTGACATATGAATAGGAAACCTGGCAACTGGCTTTCTTTTCCTATCTTTTTGTTGTTTGAATATGAATGACTTGGATTTAGGCCCTTGGAGCAAAATCTTTTAAATATTTTTTTCCTACTCAGATACTTCTTTTAAATTTCAATTTTTTGAACACTACTAAGAATATATAATTAAATATATGAATTATGTGTATTTCTGGGGAGAAGCCCAAGCGGTGGGATTCTGTTCTTGCTGTGGTTGACAGTGATTCCAAGATGTCTCACCTACAGATCCGTTTCTGGATTTAGGCCCTTGGAGCAAAATCTTCTTGTTTGCATATATTGTTACTCTTAAGGAAACTTGAGTGGCATGCATTTTTACAGCTGCAGATGAGAAAAACCAAGGGAAAAAATGTTTGTTGGATATTTGCTTCTAGGAGGTAAGGTCTTACAATTATGACTTCCCCTCTCTTTTGGTTCTTGCCAGGATTTTCTTCCCTTATTTAACACCATTAATAAGTGCTTGTGTTTGCTCCACCATTACCTCTCCTCTCTCTCTCTCATCCCCCTTTAGAATCTGTAGAGGAATTGACACCTGCTGCCAGAGTTACAGCCATGGAAACAGACTCAAAAGATCCCAAGTTTCCTGATGACAGAGCTGCAGAGACACCAGAATCTGCAAGTGTAGAGCACCTGGCTACAAGATCAACGGACCAAGGTGATTTATTTTCCAGACAGGCTTTGGAATGGTATCCTTATTTTTGTTTTTTAAACTTCAAATGCTAACGCCTTTGCTTCTTTTTTGCAGATAAGGGCAAGGCAGTACAGCTCACCAAGACTGTCTGGATGTTGCTGCTGGAACCCAGGGCCTTGCTTCATCAGAGAGAGTTTTGAGCTTTGACTCCGACATGTTGACGCAAGTTGGTAATATGGCTGCATCTACCATGACAGAACCGGAAGCTTTCATGGACAAGAAATACAGTGCTAGACTTGCCCCTCGGTTTTGGTCATTGGAGGGCCCCCAAGCTGACTTTCGTCGATTTAGTGTTCAACAAGACTGTGTCATTCTGCTGGATCAATTAGTGGGACGTTATGGTGACTTTACTGCAGGCTTCAAGATTGGAGCAATCACTGACCATTTTATGATCAACCTGCCGTGTGAGGTCTTGATGGACATGCACCATTCAAGTTTGGACACCATCAATGAGACTAGGTTGCTAGAGTGGGGCAATGTAATGAGAGCTAGAGATGGTACAACCAGGCTAAGCTTGCTGTTCAGTGTAAGGACTAAGGCTAAGCTTGAGGCTTTGGAGGTTAGGATTGCTGACTTGAAGAAGCTGTTGGGGCTCCGTTTATGTATGAAGTACTGGTTGCGTTTGTTATCATGTAAGGGGCCTTCAAAGCTTAAAAATGCTTTTGTTACTTATCAAATTTTTAAGTTATTTGGGTTAGGTACTTGCTAGTAATCAATTTATAAAGTGATATTGTGTATGCTTGAAGCATTTCGTTATATGGAAGTGTGCGAAGTACATAAGGTGACCATCAAGCGAGAAAGAAAATACAAGATGCTATGTTGGCATAGTTAGTTGGATTATGTACTCTTCTACTGTAAGGCATATCTCGATATTTTATTCTTCATAATCTTTCTTTTTTTTTTACTTATAACTAGTAGCAAACTTGATTGATATATGGAAAAAAATTTGACAATTTGTTTTTTGTTAAGTGAAAATTGAAAATAGTAGATGAGACTTATAAGTGTTAGTCTCAAATTTTTCTTAAAATGATATGATTATTTTCTAACAAAATATAGTTGATATAATGTAGGCAAAAATCCAAAACTGACCCTCTAACTTTCAACATTTGTCATTTCGGTCCTCTAACTTTTATTTTTGTCATTTCAATTCTCTAACTTTCAATTGTTGTCAATTTGGTATTTTGTTAACCATTTGTTAAGTGTCTCCGTTAAATGAGCAAAACGACGCCGTTTTGACGTTTTTTTTTTTTTAATTTTCGTAATTAAAACAAATTAAAAAAAAAACTGTTATTAAAATAATAAATAAATAAATAAAAGTTGAAGGAAGGAAAAAAGTGGAAAACTCTGTCTGTCTGGGTAGAACAGAGCAAAGAGAACATGAAGAAAGGAAAAGAACCCACGTGCTTGATCGATTTCTAGATGCAAGAGACTATGAAAGAGTTAACAGCGTGCGTGTACTTCATTTGCGCTATCCGGTCGCCGGAGCTCTGTACCTTAGAATCTCACGTGCCATCGCGTGCGTGTTTTTCATTTTTGCTATCTGATCGCTAGTTATCAAAGAATCAGACTCCGGCAGCCATATCAACTCAACTTCTTCACGCACTTTTGCCAAAACCTCCGGATGCGAGTCGAGGAGAGTCATGGCCCAGAGGAGCGATGAAGTGGAAGAGTCTTGAGCTGTGAAAAGAAAGTCGAAGAGGTAGCTTCTGATTTCAACGTCACTGGTGTTTGGTAGCGACGCCACCGCAGTTTCGCCGGATTCAGATAAAGCTGTTAACTTCTTCACAGTCTCTTGCATCCAGAAATCGATCAAGCATCTGTTCTACGCAAACAGACATGGTTTTCCTTTCTTCAACTTTGCTTTTTCTTTTTTTTCTTTTTTTTTAATAACAAATTTTTTTTCTTTTAATTACGAAAATTATAAAAAAAAAAAAAAAAAAAAAAAAAAAAAACCAAAACAGTGTCGTTTTGCTCATTTAACAAAGACACTTAACAGAATACTAAATTGACAATAATTGAAAGTTAGAGAACTAAAATGACAAAACTGAAAGTTAGAGGACTGAAATGAAAAATATTGAAAGTTAGAGAGTCAGTTTTGGATTTTTGCCTATAATGTAATAGATTTTTTTTTTTAAAAAAAAAGAAAAAGAATTAAGCTATCTATATTTTTTATTTGAAAATGTTTAAGTGTTTTAAGTATTTTTTTTATGAAGCATAATACATTTTACATTCAATTATTAAATAATACAAGATATTTTGTAAATAGTGAAATTTGTGGTTTGAATTTGTTTTTAGTGCTCCTTATAAACAGTTCATCTTCTATATGTCTTGAATGACCTAAAGAGAAAGTAAATTCATTACTTATATTAGAAAAATAAAATACAATAATTTAATAACATAAGAAAGTTATAATTTTATCAAAAACCTACTAACATTATGCTAAAAATATAACATAATTGCCAATAAAGTAGCTTCTCTATCTACATAAACTTCTCCTCCCAAAGCATAACCAAAGTAAACTCAAGTGAACCAAAATGGACCATAGTAAACTGAAATGGACCTAAGTGGATCGAAGGGACCATAATGGACCAAATAATTTTTTCTACTAGAGGATCATGGAATGAGGACACTCATGCAGCTTTATTACTTTATGCCAATATGCCTGCTAACTTTGGTAGCATTTGCAATCCTATTGCCCATCAACAAGATGGAAGATTGTTTACCATTAAAGTGTAGCATGTATTCTATATGCAACTCTATTGACATTTGTAATGATGTTTCATCTAGATCAAATTATTTTATGTAGGACAGAAAAACGATTCATTAGAGGGATTATTTGGGTTTGTTCTCTATTTTAAGCATCTCATTTCCTATTTTTATTTGAAATTTTTCTAATAATGTTTGCAGTTAGTTTTAGTGATTCCTAAATGATTATGATTGAAACAACCTAGATTTTGACCCTAAATCCATTTGGTATAATTACTAAAGATGGTTTTGAGAGGTTCGTTCTTTTTCGGTTTGATACAATGCTTCACATGGGCCTTTTCCCTTCCATTGTGGATTTTAATCAACTAATGGTAAACTTGGTTCTTTTTTAGAGATGTATTGTTCCACCAAATAGAGACTAGGAGAGTCATATAAGATAGCTTATTCATGGTAAGATTTCCAATGTTGGTTGGAAAGTGATAGATCTCTAAATTGTTTCGAATAAAATCTATCATACACTTTATTTAAATCCAACTTAACAGCTTCAAAATCCATTGCAACCTTTCTTTCTAAGCATTGTCTTTATTTAAAATCCAATTATAATATTTTCACTCACTCTTCTACCTCAACCAAAATCTACTTGGCTGGGACGAAAAATGTCACCCAGGAAAAGACACAAATGCTTAGTTAAGATTTTTCAAATGATTCAAACCACATTGCAAAGTGTGTTGCATAGGCTAATAGGTTGGAAGGATTTTGGGTATTAAGACCAAATTGGTGTGAACCAGTCCCTAGAGATGGTGCCCTTTAAGAAAACAATAGAATTATGGACACAACTAAAATTCTTACAATTTCACATAAATTAACCTACCACCTCACATAAAGGTCACCACAATTTGTAATTTTAAAATTTTTTACTAGCTCATGTGCAATGTGATAGACTAATTTGAATTTTTTTTTTTTTTTTGAATTTTTTTTGTGTCCTAGAAAGACTATTAGAGCATTCATAATTAGCCTTGCAAATGGCATATATAAGCAAAATTTAGCATTAAAGTACTAAAAGGCCCTAGCATTTGGCCTTGTATTGGTCTGATATCCTAAAAAAATTTAGAGTTGTGCTACAGTACAATCACAAATTTGTGATGGTACAATAGCACAATTGTAAAATGAAATATTATTTTTTTATTCATTCCTCTCTCCTCTCACTCTCTGTCTCACGTCTCAATCTCTCTCTCTCTTCGTGTCTCAACTTTTATTTATGTTTTGAAATATATTATTTTGTTGTGTAGATATATTATTTTAATGTATTGTATTGTAAAATAAAAAATTGAGATGTTTTGTGTATTATAAAATGGTATAGTATAATTAATAAAATAATTTTTTGAGATTATAAAATAGAATATGATAGAATTTCCAAATGAGAATGCTCTTAAGAAAGTGATTTTGATATCGGATAGTACTAGGTAGAATATCCAATTCCAATTCCAAGCCTCATTTCCAAGGTCCCTATTCTAATGTTCCTTAATATGTTGGGGCCAATCCAACCTACAATAGGACCAAGTAAACTTAAATTTGATCCACCAAGACTAAAATTTAGAAGTCCACATTCCACGATCATTCAAAACAATCTCTAAAAGCTTATTGCTTGGGCTCTAATTTGTGAAACAGACCCAACGCTCATTTTTCCACATTCGATAGCAATTCTTTACGATCTCCAACAATAACTATTCTTGATTAATTGAGCCCACAAAATGCCTAAAATGATTCCCCACAGTCAAAAGCCTCGAAAACGAGGTGAAGCATACATGGCTATCAATTTCAAATAAAAGTTAAATGATTTTTCATTATTAGTAAGTGTCAGATTGGATTTATATATGTCTTTTTTTCAGGGTGGCATGATGGAGGACAGAGAAAAAGAACTATATTCCAAATTTAAAAAGTTCATGTCTTTTCTATCAGTGTCCCATCATGAAGGACTAAGAAAAAAAAAAAAAAAGAACTATAATCCAAAATTAAAAAGTTCAAATGTCTGTTTTTCTTTCAGGGTCGAAGGACAAAGAAAAGTAACTATAGTCCAAAGTTAAAAAGTTAATGACTTGTCAGTGGTTGAAGAGAAGAAAGAGATGAATGTGGACTGGGAACTGATCATGCCGCGTTGATTTCATTGACCAAACTTGGTCCTCACGTTTTTGAGATAGTAATTGCGTTGGATGCTTTGCTTACTCTTAGTATAAGTGACGATGATATATGGGGGGAGAAAGGGCCTAAATTTGAATCTTTAATAAAGAGTTTTATACATATATATATATATATATATATATATATATATATATATATATATATATATATACACTTAAAATTAAATTAAAGTAAAATTTTTATCTTGTAAAAAAAATAATAAGAAGAAAAAAAGTTGAAACAGCTGCTGCATATGCCTTTTAAAGCATTTTGAGTACCACTTAAATGAAATAAAGTAAACATCCATTTTGACTACTGCTTAGATCAAATTCGTGTTTATTTTGAAATCATATTACTTCAAAATAACCACAAATTTGATCTAATTTGGAGTTAGAATAAATATGAGATAACCATTTGAGATAAATATTCAACAAATTAATAAAAAAAACTTGGTTTGGATGATAGGGAAAGAGCCAGAAATATTCAACAAAAACTATTCTTGACTATTTAATCTACAAATATCAAAGCAATAGCCAATACACCAATCAATAATTATTTTGGGAAAAGTAATGTTACATCCACACAATAGTTTCGCTACAAATCTTAGATGATAAATTATTGATGAATAAAAAAGTAATGTAACCTAATTTAAAATCAATAGTAGCATATCACTTAGGATTTTGGTGTAAAATTGTTGTGAAAATATTGTAAACTTAACATTACTCTTTTAGGAAACTACCATAATAATCAAACTCTTAAAAAAATTCGATTTTCTTTTAATCTTTTAATATCAACAAACTTTTAATCAAACTTTTAATCTTTCTTGTCTCAAATATCAACAAACTAAATACTAAAACAATGAATTGGAGGAATATATCAAAAAAAAATTATAAAAATGAAGAATATTGAACATATAATCCGAAAAATACATTGTTGAAATTAAGGCTCCGTTTGCTTTGACTAAAAATGAAATTCGGAAATCATTTTCCAGAAAATAAGGCGTTTGGTTGGCATGGTAAATTCGGTCAAACTGAAAATATTTTCAGTTTGACCGAAAATTCAGCCAAAAACGACTGAAATCATTTTCAGTCCTTATTTTCACTTCAAACATTTTCCTCCTCTCTCTCACACGCATTCCTCTCTCACACACGCACTGCCTCTCTCAAAGCTTCACTGCTCCAACCCACACATCGAGCCAAACGGAACAATCCACACTGACGCACCACGATCGCGATCTTGCCGGTCATCGGAACTGCGCCGATTGACGTCGATCATGATCGCGATCGCGCCGATCGCGATCGCGATCATCAAAATCGGCAAGATTGCGATCGTGATCTCGCCGATCTCGCGCGAAGCATCGATCGTGATCGCGATCGACGCTTCGCGTGATCGCCATCGCGATCTCGCGATCGAGATCGGCGAGATTGCGATCGCGATCTCACCGATTGAGATCGCGCCGATCGCGATCACCATCGCGATCTCACCGAGAAAATATGATCTTTTCTGGGTTTTATTTGAGTTTTTAGGAATGAATGATATTATGTGTTTGTTTGGTAGCTGAGAAAATATGAGAAAATGTGAGCAACAAGTAGAAAATGTGTTTTCTATGGTATTTTCAAGAATACAACCAAACATCAGAAAATTTTTTT
Organism: Quercus rubra; assembly: GCA_035136125.1. Lineage (NCBI taxonomy): Eukaryota > Viridiplantae > Streptophyta > Magnoliopsida > Fagales > Fagaceae > Quercus > Quercus rubra. The sequence goes on along the minus strand of CM068732.1, from coordinate 1,720,298 downwards.
CGAAAATTTTTTTGAAATGCAACCAAACACATGAAAATATTTTCTTTTCTGAAAAATAACATTTCCGAAAAATATCTATTTTCCGAAAATACTTTTATACGAACCAAACGCAGCCTAAGTTGACAAAGCCAACAACTCAGGGTCCCATGATGAAGGACAAAGAAAAAGAAAAAGAAAAAGAACTATAGTCCAACGCGTGGACTTCATTGACCGGACTTGGCTCTCACGTTTTTGAGATAGTGAATTGCATTGGATGCTTTGCTTACTGAAACAGCTGCTGCAAATAGGACTAACTTTTTAAATATCTTTGGGTCCTACTTCTAATGAAATAAAGTAAATATCCATTACTTCAAAATTAACACAAATTTGATCTAATTTTGGAGTTAGAATGATTTTTATTTTTATTTTTTTGAAAAGAAGCTAGAATGAATATGAGATAACCATTTGAGAAAAATATTCAACAAATTAATAAAATACTTGGTTTGGATTATAGGGAAAGAGCCAATAATCTATTTTGGGGGAGCAACTTTTAGGACCAAAAGAAACTCGTGCGTGGGCACACACATGCCCATATGTGATTATATATACGAAACTTTTGACCTCTTAAACATGTAAGTTTAATTTTGAACAAACTAACTTCATTTACCACTCACAACATTACTGATAAACTTGTGCAATACACTATAATCAAAGAATTAGTCCGCTTATCCCATGCATATATAAGCACTATTTGATCTACAAATATCAAAGTAATAGCCAATAGTAATGTTACATTCGCAACAGTTTCATAATAAATTCTATGTGGCGAATTATTATTCATGAATAAAAAAGTTATGTAAGTGATGAACCTAATTTAAAACCAATAGTTTACCGCTGAGGATTTTTTGTTGTAAAATTGTTGTAAAAATATTATAAAGTTAACATTATTCTTTTAGGAAACTATCATTCCAATCAATCTCTTAAAAAACTCAATTTTCTTTTTAATGACAGCTAATGTGACTTTGCACTCTTTCTTATCTCAAAGATTAACAAACTAAATACTAAGACAACAAATTGAAGGAAAAAATTATATTTGAGTAGTCAAGAAAATTATGACAATGTTAAAAAAAACATTCTTGAAATTAAGTTGACAATGTTAAAAAATCCTTGGACAATATTTTATAAGTCATACTAAATAAATATTCTACTTTGAATTTTTTGTTACGGGGGCCAATTTATTTTTGTTAGAAGCCAAACTCTTGAAGCTTTTAATTTTGATTAAAAAAAAAAAAAAAACCACATACAATTTGTTAAATATTACTGAGGCTAGCCCACTGGCTAATATAGCTACGTCCCTGATTGAATATTCGTTATTATATGCATGTGTCATACCATGGTCTACATAGTTGGCAACAGTATTCTTTGTGCTGTGTTGTTAATTTAAAATTACTTTTTTTTCAAAAAAATTAAATTAAATTAAATCACATGTAAGTTTGCGGTGTTTGAACATATAACTTTGAAGTTTAGAGTTTTTCATTTGGTACTAAGTAGATGTGTTAGGTTTTAAAGATTTAGGATTAAATGTATAGAGTCTCAATTTGTATATGTTGGTAAAACCGAGAAAAAAAACATATCTAGAATAGGTGTTAGACATTACTCAAAGTGTTTAAAGTCAAGTTTCAAGAATATTCAAGCTACAAGAAAAAAAAGTCATTTTCTGTGAAGCTTGATCGATCGAAAGATCAGGCTCAACCGATTGAAAATCGCAAAAAAATAATTTCTACTGAATTTTAAATCAAACCCAAGCCCGTGAAAACATTTAGGGTTTCAGTCCAACACTCCTAAGTGTAAAAGGAAAACCCTAACTACATTTTGAAGAATCTTAGAAGACTTGTGAGTTACTCCTGTGAGATCTGAGAAGTTCTGTACCTTCTAACTCTACAAGTGTTTATTGGAACAAGATCTACAATCAAGTGCTGGTGGAATCTAGTTGCTGCAAGATCAACAAGCGGTGATTTAAAACTTTTGAGTGGGATCTCAAAGTCACAAACGTGGGAATTTGTGTTCTATAAATCTAAGAGAGGAGGAATTCTTGGATTCGAAACTTACTCGTGATCGTGTTAGTAAGTTACTACTAGAGGTAGAAATAGATTTAGGGTTAAATCTTTTGTAAAAACTTCAATTCTCTTTTAGTGGATTTGTTTTATCTTGAGAATAGTTAGGTCAAATCATTCTCAAGTTTTTACTTTGATACAGTTTGTTTCATTGGTTTTCCTAGGTGATCATATCTGTGTGCTCTTTACTTTTCTACTGTTGTGTATGATATGATCTCCTTCTATTTAATCTAAATCTCATAATAAACCTAAGTAATCACTTAGCTAATATATTAGGTTAAACAATTTGTTTTAAGGGGTCTAAACAAACAAACAATATTACCTTACATAATTAATTTGTGTCAAATTTATTCTTTTTTCCAATCAAATTATCAGTGATTATGAGTTTTTTTTTATCTTTTTTTTTTTTTTCCTTTCAAAAAATAGAATCTTTCAATACTCGGTTTTGATCCTACAATCCAATCCAAATGACCGTATCATTTATCTTACATAATAATCCTAATTATCATGGTGTGAATTGATGATGTACTACAATAGATGACTTCAAATTATCATTTGTATAAGAAAGTTGAATGGCAAGGAATGTCATAAAGAAATTTTTTCATAACATTCCTTTTAGCCCTTTAGACCTGAAAGATTAACCAATAAGACGAGTGCTAATTATCTACTTGACATAAACGCAAGTTAGGCCCATTAATTCCAAACTTATAACACATTCAAGCCCTTTTACATGAATGATTGAAGCATGGAGAATGGAGGTACCTGACCTTATTGAATAGCATAGGGCTGAACACAACGGTCAATCTTCAATCTACCTTCTTGATTAAGTTAAATCGTACGTTTTCTATACATATGTGTGTATGTACAGGGTGTAGGTATGTAATACTATATATGTATACATACAAATAGTTTTTTCTACTAGAGGATCATCAAATGAGGACAGTCATGTGTAGCTTTGTTACTTTATGCCAATATGCCTGCTAACTTTGGTAGCATTTGCAATCCTATTGCCCATCAACCAGATAGAAGATGGTTTCCCATTAAAGTGTAGTATGTATTCTATATATAACTCTATTGACATTTGTTATGATGTTTCATCTAGATCAAATTTTTTTATGTAGGATGGAAAAACAATTTATTAGAGGGATCATTTGGGCCTGTTCTTGTTTCAAGCATCTCATTTCTTGTTTTATTTGAGATTTTTTCTAATAATGTTTGTAGTTAGTTTTAGTGATTCCTAAATAATTATGATTGGAACAACCTAGATTTTGAACTTAAATCCATTTGGAAAGTGATAGATCTCTAAACTGTTTCGAATAAAACCTATCATATGCTTTATTTGAATGAAATCCAACTTAACAGCATCAAAATCCATTGCAACCTTTCTTTCTAAGCATTGTCTTTATTTAAATCCAATTATAATATTTTCACTCACTCTTCTACCTCGGTCAAAGTCTACTTGACTGGAATGGAAAATGTCATCCAGGAAAAGACACAAATGCATAGTTAATATTTTTCAAACGAATCAAACCACATTGTAAAGTGTGTTGCATAGGCTAATAGAGTGGTGGGATTTTGGGGATCGGGACCAGATTGGTGTGAACCAGTCCCTAGAGATGGTGCCCTTTGAGAAAACAATAGAATTATGGACACGACTAAAATACAATTTCACATAAATTAACCTACCATCTCACATATTAGCCACCATAATTTGTAATTTTAAATTTTTTTACTAGCTCATGTACATTGTAATGTGATACACTAATTCAAAAATGTTTTTGAATTTTGTTGTCCTAGAAAGACTATTAAGAAAATGATTTTGATATCCTATGGTAGTACTAGTAGGATATCCAATCCTAATTCAAAGCCACATTTCCAAGATCCCTATCCTAACGTTCCTTAATGTGCTAGGCGCAATCCATCCTACAATAGGACCAAATAAATTTAAATTCAGTCCACGAAGACCAAAAATTTAATGATTTTTCATTATTAGTGAGTGTCAGATTGGGTTCATATATTTCTTTTTTCTAGTCCCATGATGAAGGACAAAGAAAAAGAAAAAGAACTATAATCCAAAATTAAAAGGTTCATACGTCTGTTTTTCAGGGTCCCATGATGAAGGACAAAGAAAAAGAAAAAGAACTCTAGTCCAAAGTTAAAAAGTTATGACTTTGTCAGTGGGTTAAAGAGAAGAAGAGATGAATATGTGAACTGGGAACTGAGCATGCCACGCGTGGACTTCATTGACCAGACTTATCTCTCACGTTTTTGAGATAGTGAATTGTATTGGATGCTTTGCTTACTGAAACAGCTGCTGCATATAGAACTACCTTTTTAAATATTTTTGAGTACTACTTATAATGAAATAAAGTAAACATCTATAACTTCAAAATAAACACAAATTTGATCTAATTTGGAATTAGAATGAATATGAGATAACCATTTGAGAAAAATATTCAACAAATTAATATTAAAAAAAAAAAAAAAAAAAACTTGGTTTGGATTATAGGGAAAGGGCCAGAAATATTCAACAAAAACTAGTCTTGATTATTTAATCTACAAATATCAAAGCAATAGCCAATACACCAATCAATAATTATTTTAGGAAAAGTAATATTACATTCATAACAATTTCACAACAAATCTTAGGTGGCAAATTATTGATGAATAAAAAAGTAATATAACCTAATTTAAAACAAATAGTTGCTTGTCACTTAGGATTTTCTTATAAATTTATTGTAAAAATGTTGTAGACTTATATTACTCTTTTAGGAAACTATCATTCCAATTAATATCTTTAAAAAACTCTTTTTTTTTTAAATCTTTTTAATGACAGTTCATACGACTTTGAACTCTTTCTTGTCTCAAATATCAACAAACTAAATACTAAAACAATGAATTGGAGAAATATATATATATATATATATATATATATATGTGTGTGTGTGTGTGTGGGGGGGGGGGGGGGGGGGTAAAATAAAATTATAAACATGAAGAAGATTGAACATATAATCCGAAAAAATTCATTGATGAAATTAAGTTGACAAAGCCAACAACTCGTTGGACAATATTTTATGACTCATACTAAATAAATATTCTACTTTTTATTTTTGTTAGAGGCCAAACTCTTGAAGCATTTAATTTTGATTAAAAAAAAAACACATACAATTTATTAAATGAAAAAATTTGACTACAAACTTGATTGTAGCCTAAGGCTACAACTTCATGTAATATATTTTTATTGGATGTGAATTTTAATAAATTCATAATTGAATTATATTTTCTTCTTATATCTTCTATGTTTGCTAAATTATCAAAACAACAAAGATCAATAGTTGTATCATAAATTAATTGTTTAAATAGTAATTTTTTGTAATCTAAAATTATGCATAAAAAATAAATTTATAGATCATATGGTAAAATAATATCTAATTGAAAAAAAAAGTTGATATGTATATTAATAGCATAAAGAACATGTATAGTTAAATTAATTTTTTTAATCAAAGTTATGGTCTTAGGCCATAATTGAATTTGTAGTCTAATTTTATCATTTATTAAATATTATTGAGGCTAGACCGCTGGCTAATATATATCTACATCCCTGATTGAATATTCCTTTATATATTTATATGCTGTTATTACCATGGTCTACATAGTTGGCAACATGATTCTTTGTGCTGAGTTGTTAATTTAAAATCACATTTTTTCAAAATAAATTAAATTAAATTAAATCACATGTAAGTTTGCGGCGTTTGAACATCTAGCTTTGAAGTTTTTAGTTTTTCATTTGGTACTTAAGTAGATATTATCATACATAATTAATTTGTGTCAAATTTATTCTTTTTGACAATCATTCTTTAGCATATAGTATTATATATTATAATTTTCGGTGATTATGTGCCTTTTTTTTCTTTCAAATATTAGAATCTGAGAGCATTAGCATCTAGTTATGCAAGAACAAAAAAAAAAAAAAAAAAAAAAAAAAAACCCTATTTTGTATCCTCAAACACTATTTTATCTATTTTACTAATTCATTTTACAACTCACCCTACATTTCAGTTTTTATTTTTACATACAACCTAATAAAATAATATAAATTACTATTCTCTCTCTTTTTCCTCCCACTCACTTTTTCTTTTCACACACAACCACAAGATTAAAATAATTTATTTTATTTACAACCTATAAATAATAAGATTGTATATATATGTAATCTTACTATTTATAGGTTGTAAATTTTTTTAAGTTTATAAATCCAAATGAAGTAGGTTTTGTGTGACTTATTGTAAAATAGCAACTGATGAGCGTGAGCAATTACAATACTCGGTTTTGATCCTACAATCCAATCCACACGGTCCTAATAATGTGTAAGATCTTGATCCTAATTATCATATTGTGAATTGATGTGTACCGCGCAGACCTTATTCACTAGAGACAGAGTTGGCCTAGCTTGGGATAAAAGATTCCACTAAAAACTTTTACAGGACTACAATTATGGTGTTTTGGCCTTTCCACCAAATTTTTGTTCATCTTGATTTGAATAAAGGCTAAAGGGAAATTTTCAGGCTAGCATAACGAGGGAAAAGAATATAATAAGTTAACATGTGTTTGAAAAAATTTTGCAAACTAGCATTTTGAGTCTTATAGGTTCGATTTCAGTCTAAAACTCAAGGCTTAAAGACTCGATTCTCATTTACTAAGTTGGAAGTATTAATTAAAATGCTGATGTGGTATTTGAAAATGCAAAATAATTATTTTTAATAATATTTTAATGGCCATGTCAGCAAGTAGGGCACTCTGTCTGTCACATAGGAGGTTTCCGTTAGTAAGTTGACGGCAGGGACCATTTTAAAAACGATTTTCTTTTTTTAGGGACTACATTAGCAACGAAATCAATTTTTGGATCAAAATGGGAATTGATCTAAAATGTAGGGACCAAAAGTGTATTTTCACCAAACAAAAAAGAACTATAGACCAAAATAAATAAAGTTTATGACTTTGTAGTATGTGGGTGTAAAGTTGTGATTTATAACTATGTTTTATGTTGGCTTTATTCCATAACAAAAAGTGTTGTAATTGCTTTAATTTATATCCTTGTACTTTGTGAGATTTTATTGTATTGAGTTTAGTATTAAGTTAGTGAAGACTCAAGCTTAAATGAAGAATCAATGGATTTCGTGAGAAGCTCGCGAGAAGCTAAGAGCCTGTTTGGGTAAGCATTTTTCATCACTCAATTTCCGTCACTCAATTTCCATCACTCATCACTCATCACTCATCACTCATCACTCATCACTCATTTTTTCACACTCATTTGGCAACATCACTTTTATTTTCATCACTCAATTTTTTCACACTATTCATGGGTCCCACACCTGTCAGCCGGTACAGTATTTTTTTTTTTTTTTTTCAGTACCCAACTCACCGAAGCTAATATTATATATATATATATATATATATATATATATATATAAACTGAATGGCCAACCTAGGAAAAGAAAAGAAAAGAAAAGAAAAAAAAAAAAAAAAAAACACAAACAGCCAACGCCAACCCAGGAAAAGAAAAAGAAAAAAAACCCAACAGCCAACGCCAACCCAGAAGAAGGAAAAAAAAAAAAAAAACTGAACGGCCAACCCAGGAAAAGAAAAGAAAAGAAAAAAAAAAAAAAACATAAACAGCCAACGCCAACCTAGGAAAAAAAAAAAAAAAAAAAAAAGTCAAAAGGTGGTCAAAAGTTGCGGCTGTGGGTCCCTTCATGTGTGTTTATTTACGAAAATGCCATTGAGTTATGAGTTATGGAAATTGAAAACAGCCTTTAGTTGTTTTCAGTTTCCATAACTCATAACTCAAAAATCAGAGAATTGAGTGATGGAAACAGAGTTATTGTTTGACCAAACAACCTTTTTGCTATGGGTCCCACCATTTTTGAGTTATGAGTTATGGAAACAGAGAATTGAGTTATCAAAAAACTCAATCCAAACAGGCTCTAAGTTGCGAAAGAGCCATGTGAGGAGTATATGACTGAAAGCTGAAGAGTCGAGCCAGGCTGTCGTTTTCGCGAGTGTCTCGCGGGTAAGGCCTTCCCGCGAGACAGTCGTGAAACATTCTGCCTGAAGGTTTTTTAAGTGTGACTTCCTACCCTTCACCCATATTATATATACTCTCATTATCCACAAATATATGTAAGGCCATTCAGAGAGAAAAACTCTAGATAGGTTTTCTACAACACACACACCCATCTTTTTAAGAGAGAGCTACTTATCCTTAGTGAGAATTCATTGTAGTCTCTTCTCCTTCCCTCTCCCATTATCATACCTTGAGAGGAGATTTGTACCCAAACACAATCCACACATTTTCAGAGTGTAGTGAGTGGTTTTGGAGTTGCTGGGAAGCATTGGAAGAAGTCAAGGATGGCAGATGCAACATGGAGCTTGTTGCAGAATCCAGGGAGCTAGACAAAACACGTTTCCGAGAAGCCTTGTTGGAGTAGGAGCTTGGGGGGCTTAGGTACAGCTAGTAGATTAGGCTTGGAGGGTCTCTTGCTAACCCATGTATCCCAATTGATTGTCTAGTAGATCGATTACCGCTTGGAGGGCGGCGAAGAGGTTTTTTGCCGAGTTCTATGGTTTCCTCTTCGATAACACATCGGCGTGTTATCTGTGTTTACATTCTTCTTCCCTACTCTTTTACATGTTATTTTACTGCTGTGATTACATGAATATGTGTTAGAGTAGCTTGTTTGTTTATCCGCTCGCATATACACTATTCTGTACTTAGTAATAAGTTAATGTAAAATCAATCGAGTTGTAACTTTAATTTGGGGGTCTAAATAGCTCTTGTGTTTTCAACACATTTTCGAGCTTACGGTGGGGAAATTTAATTTTACTTGTCGGTGGGTTAGAGAGAAGAGATCAGTATAAACTGGGATCTGATCAAGTTTGGTGTGGTCTTCATTAGCCAGAGTTGGCCTCAAGTTTTTTAGATAGTGACGGTGTGGTCTTCATCTGAATGTTGGACTAACTTTTAAAAAATTTGAGTGCTACTTAATCCATTATAAAGTATATATCCAAGACTTGAAAATGAGTACAATTTTGACCCATTTGTATTTAGAATGAGTGAGAGATAACTATTTAGATAATATTCATTCTTATATGCTTGTGTTATTACCATGGTGTACATGGTTAGAAACATTGTTCTTTGTGCTATAACGTTTAGTATGTTTTGGGTGTTGGAACATGTAATTTTGAAATTTGGAGTTTCAAGTTTGACTATGTATTAGTAATTTGCAACGTAGCAGTTATTACCTTTTATAATTAATTTTTGTCAAATTTTTTCTTTATTTTTTTCTTCAACATATTTTGATAGTTAGATATAGCCTCTAGGTTTTTGATCCTCAATTCAATCCTACAATTTGATCCATGTTATTCTCTCTCTCATCCTATATAAGATTTTGATTTTGGCAATCGTGGTTTGAGCTGATGGTGGACTAAACCAAAGTTGGCCCTTAGATTTAAAATAGTGGATTGCAGTAAATGAAGATGGGCTACCTTTGAAAATTTGTACAGGAATACTATTATGGTGCCTTTGCTTTCTCCAACTATTGGTGTTGATTTTGCTTTTTAGTCCAGTTAGAGATACTTCACAACAAATTTAAATTGTGATAGAAGCAACATAAAATAAGCTTCATCATTAATATCATTTTTATTATTTACTAATTACAACAAGCAACATTAATAGTTCAAAAAAATATTGTAAGCCTAAACTAATGGCCTATTTGGATGTTAAAAAATGGAGGGGGAGTAGAGTAGAGGGAGGGGGAGTAATCCAATTACCTTGTTTGGAAGATTTTTTAGGAAGGAGGGAGAGGGATTTTGAGGGGTTTGGAAGGGTTTCAACTCCCTCTAACCCCTCATTTTTAATTCCCCCAAATTTGAGAGATTTGGAGAGAGAGTAGAGTAAATAAATTATTGTCCAAGTAAATTTCCTAATTTATTATTTCTAAATTAACAAAATTACACACAGATTATATAAATAATGTTTGATTGTTTCCTGAGAAAATTTAAGCATTGACTTCCTGTTTGTTTCCTGAGAATAAAAACCCACATCCGGTCCAAGTCTTCTTCTTCATCAATCGGAAAATCCAACCCCGTCTCTGGATGCATCCTCATATTCCTCGTGAAAGCCTAAACCTCATCAATGATCCCGACGCCACCAAAACCACGCTTCTCTAAATCCGATTCCGATTCCATCTTCGATTCGAACAAGTCGGCGTTCATCTTCGTTGAAATCATGGGTGGAAGTTTACCTTTGTCTGACATCCTTGACTTGAAGAAAAGAGAGAAGAGCGAGCGATTTGGGTTTTTGGTGATGGAAGAAAGCATGGTGGCCCGTCGCTCCCATCAGGACCTAACACGAAGAAGCAGCGCGTGAGCTACTTCTACGAGCCGAGCATCGGCGACTACTACTACGGCCAAGGTCACCCATTGAAACCCCACCGGATCCGCATGGCCTACAACTTGTTCGGATTCTGTCAGTCCTTCGCCAGCGAGTCTATCGGTGCTGCCGTCAAGCTCAACCGTGGCGACACCAATATCGCTTTCAACTGGGCCGGTGGGCTCCATCCAGCATGCGAAGAAGCCTGAGGCTTCTGGGTTTTGCTACGTCAATGATATTGTTCTGGCTTTTGCTAAGATTCAATGAATTTTTGAATTTATTTTTATTTTTGTTAGAATTTATTTTGAGGTAATAGAAATTATTTTATAATAGTAGTTTTATACTTTTATCAGTACTATTTTTTGGAATTAAAATGTTGGTTAAATAATTATTTAATTTAATAAATTAATCATAAACTAATATTGTAAGTCCATTTTTAAAATAAGGGTAAATTTGTCTATTTAAATCATTTCTTCTCCTCTTTCTCTACTAATTTTAAAAACATCCAAACAAGGTGGAGAATAATCATTCCCCTCAACTCTCCTCCCCACTATTCTCCTCTCCTCTACTCTCCTCCCTCTCTAAATTTTCAAACAGGCCATAAGTTTTGGAAGATTAGGTGAATTGGCACATCCACATACACAAAGTACTTGAGAGTCTAAGAGGGTAACGATTTGACATATGGTGTTGTAGCATATTGTATTTATCTCTAAAAAAAAAAGTGAATGATGAGGTTATTTATTTCTTTTATCAGCTTAATAAATAAACTAATTAATTAATTAAAATTCCACTTTTTCTAGGTGCACTATATTTTTGTTAACTTACAGTAAATAATCAAATAAAAGTTTCAGAAAAATTATTAAAATGCACGTGAAACCTTTTAAACTTCTTCCAGGTGACAATTAATGCTTATCACATTGCAATATCAAGGAAGTTACTGTGTGAAACCTTGAAAGAAGAAGTCATTGAACTTTCTAAGAATCATACCGGTCATTACGGTCGAACATATTTCACGTTTGAGCTTTCCAAGCAAAATGATAGACAATAAGTCTATAATCACAAAAATTGTCACAAAAAATATTTTTAAAATGTTGAAATAACCAGTTGTCAATATAAATAATAAAATAATATCAATAATAATCCGAAAAACAATAATAATGGAATAAATTTTACCCAGAACATCATCAAATGATATAGAATAAATAAGAAAAAAGAAGTATAGAATAGTACATAATAAAAAGGGTAATATGCAAAATTGATCCTCTAAGTTTATTTAGATTTTATTTCAGTCTTCTAATTTTACTTTTGTTCATTTCAGTTCTTTAACTTTCAAGTTTATTTAATTAAGACTTTTCTACCAACTTTTGTTATATGTTGTGGTTAATTTTTCAATTTTATAAATTTTTTTTTAAATTTTTTTAAATTAAAAAATTTAATTAATGATTGAAAAATATTTTTCAGTTTTTTTTTCTAAAATTTTAACAAAAGTTAACGAAAATACTTTAATTGAATAAATCTGAAACTTAGAGGACTAAAATGAACAAAAACAAAGTTAAAGAGCTGATATGAAATCTAAAGAAAATTAAAGTGTCAATTTTGTATTTTAACCTAATAAAAAATATGGGAACTTCTTTCCCCAAAAAAAAAAAAAAATCCCGGAAAGCAGAGATTTAACCGAAAGCAGGGCTAGCCTAAAAATATATATTTTGGCTACATCATATTCCGACTAACTTAAATCTCCTCTTTGGTCTCTCCTTTCTTCAACCAGTTGCCATTTGCTCTTTCAGTACTCTTGTGTAGTTTTGTTAACCAAACAAATTTCCATTTCCAACTTCTAAGTATGGCTTGGGCTCTTGTTTCTGCTATCAAGGACCAGCTTAGTTCTCTCATTACTTCAGAGTTCACATCGATTGCTAATGTCAAGGGAGAAGTCCAGAAGCTTGAAAGCAAATTACACACCATCCAGGCAATGCTCAACGACGCAGAGAAACGGCAAGTGAAGGAGGAAGCTGTGAAGCTTTGGTTAGATAAGCTCAAAGACGTATCTTATCAGATGGACAACGTGTTGGATGAGTGGAACACTGCCATGATCAAAGCAGAGATTGAGAAACAACAAAAAGATGATGAAGAAAAAGCTGAAACTAGCAGTGCTGCTAAGAAAAGGAAGGTATGGCCCCTCATCTCAGTTCCTACTCTTTTGCAGCATTGTGATATTGCTCATAAGATAAAAGAACTTAATGAAAAATTAGATGAGATTGACAGAGAGGGAGAGGTGTACACGTTTGTATTGACTAGGGGCAATGAAGAAGTTGAGAGACCAAGAACAACTTCCTTTGTTGATGTGTCTGAAATTCTTGGTCGTGATAAAGTTAGGGATGATCTAGTGAGCATCCTATTGGGCAAGGGTAGTGAAGAAGTAAGAAACCCCCATGTCATCTCTTTAGTGGGCATGGGTGGTATTGGAAAAACTACTCTTGCCCAACTAGCCTATAATGATAATGAGGTGAAGGCACATTTTGAGATAAAAGTGTGGGTTTGTGTTTCTGACCCTTTCAATCAGTGCAAGGTGGCCAAAGAAATCCTTGAATCTATTGAACATCAATCCCCCAACTTGACTGCATTGCAAAGTCTATTGGATAGAATTTGCAATAAAGTTAGGGGAAAGAAGTTTCTTCTTATCTTGGATGATGTGTGGACGGAAGACTCCACAATGTGGGAGCCATTCAGAGTTGCACTCAAATATGTTGCCCAAGGCAGTAGAATTATAGTCACCACACGGAAAAGCAAAGTTGCGGAGATTATGGGACGTGGGAGCATGATTAATTTGGAGGTATTGTCTAAAGAAGATTGTTGGTTGGTGTTTAAAAAAATAGCATTTTTTAATAGGGATCCTAGGCAATGTGAGCAACTAGAAGGCCTCAGTAGGCAAATAGTAGAAAAGTGCAAAGGCTTGCCACTTGCTGCAAAGACTCTAGGAAGTCTAATGCAGTTCAAGAGAAGTACAGAAGAATGGAGGAGAGTTTTGGATAGCAATTTGTGGGAATTAGAAGGTGGGGAAATGGAAAGTCTTTATGCACCGTTGTTACTGAGTTATTATGATTTATCCTCACCATTGAGACGATGCTTCTCATTTTGTGCTGTTTTTCCAAAAGATTTTGTCTTTTCTAGCAGTGAGTTGGTATTTATGTGGATGGCACAAGGATATATCAACTCGAAGACAAATATGGAGATGGAAATCATTGCTAGAGAGTACTTTGAAAATTTAGCCATACGATCTTTCTTCCAAGATTTTAAGAAAGATGAAAATGATGGCCAAATAATAACGTGCAAAATGCATGACATAGTGCATGACTTTGCCCAATTAATGTCAAAAAATGTATGCTTCACAATCAATTCTAACATAGGGTTGGAAACTGATTATAAAACTGCCCACCATTTGGAGTTAGAAATTTACAAAGAAGCCCAATTTCCCGAGTCCATTTATAGTGCAAAAAATTTGCGCACCCTCATTTTTGTAAATCGAAGTGATTATATGTTGTCTACTTTATTTCAGCATTTTAGATGTTTACGAATATTAACTTTGGATTTTAAATCTGGTGGTACAGTATGGAATCTTCCGGATACTGTGGAAAATTTCATACATTTGAGGTATCTCAATTTAGTCAATTATTGTGGAGATGCATTGCCTGAAACCATTTGTAATCTTTGCAATTTACAAATTTTGAAAATTATAATTGATGGCAACAAGTTCCAAAAATTGCCACAGGGAATGAGTAAACTAATTAACCTGAGACATTTTAATTTGAGCTTCAGAAATAATTGTTTAAATGTAAAGTTTCCAAGAGGGTTTGGGAGATTGACTTCTCTTAGAACATTATATCATTTCATCGTAAATGGTAAGGATGATAGCGAAAGATGTAAATTGGGAGAATTAATAAATTTGAACCACCTGAAGACTCTTGTAATATCTGGGTTGGGAAGCGAGGTAGATGAATGTGAGGCCATGAATGCACAACTGAAGAAGAAGATAAACCTTCATACTTTGATTCTAATGTTTAAGGAATGGGATGGTGAGGAAATAATAAGGGAGAAAGATGCATTAGTTCTGAATGCCTTAGAGCCACCTCCTAACTTGGAATATTTACGTATTGTAAGTTACAAGGCACCGATAATGTTTCCCAATTGGATGATGTCCTTAACCAATTTAAAAGAACTTGGAATTAACGATTCATCTTTAGAGTGTTTGCCTCCTTTGGGGAAACTTCCATTCCTCAAATCATTAAATATGTGGTATGTTAAAAGATTAAAAAAGTTAGGGGTTGAATTTATGGGAATAGAAGAATCCGAAAAGAAGGAGAAAGGCGATATAATAATACCACTATTCCCAAATTTGATATCTCTCTCATTTGAGAAAGTCTATAACTGGGAAGAATGGAATGGGATTGAAGAAGAAGAAGACTGTATCAGAAGATTCACTATTATGCCACGTCTTCAAGATTTGAGAATTCACTACTGCGAAGAGTTAAAGTCGCTGCCGAACTTCCTTCGTACAACTCCATTACAGAAATTGGAGATCCGTATTTGTCCAATTCTGAAGGAACGCTGCAAAAGAGGGACAGGAAAGGAGTGGCCCAAGATTTCCCACATTCCTAACATATGGATTGATAGGTTCTATGTGCAAAGAGACGGTCGAGAATATGAGGCAGAGCCAAAGGTAACTTCTTCTGACGCTTCTTCTTTTCCTTGGGCTTCTTCTTTTATTTTGCAATATATCAATATTATATTAATAAAAATTTTACTTGTCTGCCAAAATTTCCCATTAAAAAAAAAAAAAAAAAAAAAAAACTCTAGTTGATGAATTTGTCTGGTTCTCAGTCATTTGAATTAGGCGATTTATTTTGTGATTTATTGGCTTGATTCAGTGTTGCTTGTCAAATCTAGTACCTGGGACTTTTCTTTTATTTTGCTAAATTTATCAAATAATATTCTAATCGACTGCCAAACATTCCCACAGATTAAAAATTTAATAACAACTTTAATTAGATTTAGAGTACTTTGAATTAGGTGATTTGTATTTTGCAGTATTCACATAACTAGCAAAGCATGTGGTTGCTTAGATTCAGTTATCTTGTGATGTATCTAAAATTGTTTAAACTAATAAAAAATGATCACTGCAACAAATCTTACTCATTGACATATAGAGAAAACAGCTCAAATGCCTACCTCTTTCTAACTCTTTAATGGTTTAATATTTACATGGGTCTTGCTAATTCTTTAATAGTTTAATATTTACATGGGTGTTGCTAATAGTTTAAATAACTCATATGGTTTTCTTTTGGGCAGTTTTGGCCCTTTCACTAGTCAGATGACGAAGACAAAAAAGAGGACACTGAAGAAGAGGACATATGATTTCTGTGTTTCTAGGTTCATGATTTTAGCTTCAAGTAGAGATTTTTGGATGACGATGGTGAAAGATGATTTGTGTGTGTGTGGCTGAAGTTCATTCTTGGCATTATTCAGTAATGCAAGTCTGATCTAGTCATGGTAACTTCTTCTAACTCTTCTTCTTCTTCTGATTCATCTTCTTTTTTTTATTAGAACTAAATATCAATTAATTTTCCTACTTGTCTGTCAAAAATTCGCCAAAAAACAAAGAAATACAATTGGTAATTAATTTTTATGAGATTTTGGCCAAAATCTCAGACATTGACACCAACGGTTCAGTCCTATGTTCTTTTTTGTGCATGCTTTTGATATATGTATTAAATAAAAGATCTGATCACACTTCATAGTATAAGATTTTAACATTTGCCTGTCGATTATAAGATCAATGACTTTTTATGTGGAAATAACTACAAATTTGTTAATGCTTTAATTGGATATCTTAATCTCCATAAATTTGTTGAGTGACTCTATAAACTAATTGAGGTTCTGTTCGCATTGATCAGACTTAAACAAAGATGAACCTAATGTTTTGAAACATGTACTTCTGTAATTGTTAATTCTTAGCTCATGTAAATTTTGAAGCAGTACTGTCTTGTGTCCTACTGAATACCAATTTATGTTTTCCACTGGTAAGCTTCAAGCTCTAGTTTTTGGTCCAATGTCCGTGGATTTGAGTACAGAACAGTTCAAAATATTCACTATAGTTTGAATAGAATTGATAATCAAGATATTGGAATGATCATTTTCATGATGTTTGTTAATTTCCTCTGCTTGTTAAATGTTCATTTGGAAGTGCTGATGTGGTACCATTTGTTTAACATTATTTACTGATCCTGTACAATGCATATTCAGGTTGCAGTTTTCTAGTTCCCCCATGTGTCACTGGTTGAAAGGTGCTGATCTCTTCAAAATCATTGTTGTTGTGAGTTTATTCAATTTCCAAGTAATTAATCAATTGCAAGCAAAATATTATGATATAGATTTATAGATTTTTTTTTGAGTATATATAAGACAAGAAATTCCCCCTTTTCAGGGTTCACAAAGTTTCCTACAAGTTTGGATTTTTGGATGGTGATGGTGAAAATTATTTGCGTTTGAGCGTGTGTCTGAAAAGTTCAGCGTTAGCTTGATTCGGCTCTGCAACTTTGATTCAGTCATGGGTAACGCCTTCTTCTTCATCATCTTCCTTTATTTCACCAACATTTCAATTAATTATCCTACTCATCCCTCAAAAACATAATAATTACGACTTTGGTAGATTAATTTAAGATTTTGGCCAAACCCACAAAGACACTAACACGAATGGTTCAATCTGGTGTGGAAGATTCTCTATTTGAAAAGAAAAGAAAAAAATAATACCTAATGAATTTTACTCAAATTTTAACTTGACATGTTGGCTTTCTTTTGTAGTCAATCTAAGTTGGCGAAGCATGAAAAGAAATTTATGTAACGCTAGTCTTAAGAAGAAAGAGAGGGGTCGTCAAGGCTTTAAAATGTTTTTTGTTAATTATCAAGTACAAAAGTTATAGGGTTAGGTAATTGCTATTTATCAAGTTATAAAGAAATATCATATGCTTGTTTCTTGTTTCAGAGTCTGAAGCATTTCGTTACATGAAAAAGTGTGAAGTACTGGAGGCCTGTTACCAATAGGAAAGAAAAAGAAACTACATATGCCTTGGCTTTGTTAGTTGGATCATTTACTCCTCAAATGTGAGGTATATCTTGATATTTTCTTCTTAATAATTTGTCTGTTTTTCCTTATCATTTTGTCCATCCTTGATTATCTCATGCTAAATATTTAATTCTTTTTGGCCTCATTTGAACCAAACATCTAATTCTAATGTCTAGGAATGTACATTTTGTGATGAACCAAATTTTCCCACAAGGATGCACATTTGAGAATGGACCACAAAAGCAGGTTCTCTATCATTTCATAACGGAAGCAACGAAGTGCATCATGGAACATATCATGTGTAATCCATATTATATGGTGACAGATGAATGGCGAGCTAGGTAATTGACCCCGTTTTCAGCTTATGTAATTTCCAACGTTATGTTTTAGGTTTTGAATTTAGTTTGCTAATTTTCATGGTTTAGTGTTATACATTGAGGAGATTGATGAAAACAAAGGTGTGTGGATTTCTTGTCTTAGTGATTGAAGAGTTTTGTGTCGTGGAAGAGAGGGGAGAGTGGAATGTTACCACCAGGAGTGGAGGGGGATGAGATGAGAAATGCTTGCTTTTCTTTCTATCATTGTTAGTCACCCAATGTGGAATGACATTCAAAACTGGAACTACCAGAATTAGTCACTAATATGTGTAAGGAAAGAAGCCATTTTACTCTTGTTTGTTCTTAGCAGTTCAATTCTGATTCACCTATAGGTTTATTTATATTCCTCTTTTTTCTTCCTCAGATGCCATTGCGTTTGCCTTTTAATCCATGGTCAACATCCTTTTTTTTCCAACCCATAAGGGCCTTGGAATGTTTTGAATGCTTGAATCCTTTTTTCATTCAACAAGTTTAAGAAGAAATAGGGACGACCCCATAGCTCAAACCGTGTAAACCTTTTTTAATTCATCTAGTCTTATTGTTATAGGGTTATGTACTTGCTTTGTATCAAGTTCTTACTATAATTTTGTACATTTTCATTGCCTCAGAGGCTGAAGTGTTTCATGGCGTGGAAGAGTGCAAAGTGGGGGAAGCAACCACCAGTAGATATGAAGATATTACAAATACCTTGGATCAAGTAACAATCACAGAAAAACATACTTGGTAGTGAATCAAATTTTTTATTGGTTTGTTGTGACTTCTTCGCTTTTTTATTTCCATCTGTCTCACTCAAGGAGTTTCTTCCACAGTGGTTTATTTCCTTCAAGATGTAGGAAACCGTATCAAGAGTATATGTCTGATTTTTTTAGGCATACGGCTAAAAACTAAAATGAAGATATTGCATAAACCAAAAATTTGCTTAGTTGCATTAATGCAATGTATCTGACTTGAATATTATTAGTTGCTTAGCATTTGTCTAATTAGCCTTCAGAAGCACTTTAGCTTACCTTGATATCTTCCTAACAATTGTAAAGAAAGTTCCTTAAAGGAGGGCTGTAATCTCATATTGATTGTTTTCTAAGTAATTAATTATGGCTTAAATCATTGTGTATTTTCTAAATAAAAAATAAAATTTAGTGAAAATAGAAATTGGCTTTCATTTTTTGCTATTACAGAATCTATAGAGGAAAATTGGGGAATGCAAAACAATCCATAGCCAATGAACACTGTTAGCTTTTTTTTTTTCTTTTTTATGGAGGTAGCGATCCGAGAAGTTGCTCTACTGTATGTTTAGTGCTACAAAATTATCTTACCTGCAAATCTTTTCAAAATGGTTTACGGTATCTGTTTATACTCTCATTCCTTTAACTGGTTATTATTCCAGGTTGAACTCAAAACCATGGTCCATATAGGTAAGCACAGCTTGGTTAAGAGGGAATGGTTATGCAAATGACTGAAATTTTATTTATGGCACCATAATTGGGAGAACGTGAGGTTTTAGTGGCACCTTTAAAACTGTCTACAGCATTCAGGATTGAGGAATCTACTAAAAAGATCTTCCCTGCTATTGGTAACTTTAATATTTAACTTTTCATTGCCACCTCAACCTTGCAAACAGCCCCACTATATCTGTTTGATAGTTTTTGATTTGAATGTCATCAGTTTTACTTAATGGGAATAGACATAGGTCAAGAGCGGCTTTTTGGTTTATGAGGTAATGTAAATTGATTTACCATTTTATTGGGGTTTTTGTTTTATGGAGTTAAAATTGGAGTTTTTTAAGTTCCCTGATTTTGAAAGGACGGACCATATGATATTAAGATGTTGCTACAAAATTATAATCTATGCATTTGTAACTTGTGTTAAAGAGTACTCTTCTCAGTAGGAAATTTGGAGTACTGTCAAAAGATTTTGCAGCTAGACCTCCTAAAATCATTGACAATGTCATATCTTGCTCATCTCCTGGTGTAAATTATTATTAAATCTCAAAACAATCTTCTTCTGTTTATCATACATGAATTCAGATCATAGACAAAGTCCTCTAGTTGTTACAAATAGCATTAGATCAACAGATTAACATATACCATATGGACAGATTATTTACGATGGATGAAGAAGATAAGATCAATCTCGAAGTGGAAACCCCATCAGCAACATCCAAGGATTCAATTGAGGAAGGAAATGAGCCCAAGCTTGACACCACTCACAAAGGAAAGTGACGAAGATAATGCCTCTCAAAATATATTATATGGTATATTTTTCCTTTAACTCCCATTTGTTTGTTTGTTTGTCGAATCCATACTAATTGCTGCTTCTCATTTGAATAAAGTCTTTGGTAGTTCTGTTTTGTTGTAGGAATTAGGATTATATTTTCTGGGTTATTTTTATGCTCCTCATCTTGCATATGAGTTAATTAAGTTGCAAGGCATAGTAGTAAAGTTTACTGTAGTAATTAGCATTGTGCTGCAGGATATAGTCTGTCCCCTATTAGTCACCTTTTTATTACTAGTCTTTTGATTGCTTGTGTATAGCTCGTGGTGCTCATCCCTTGTATAATGCATAAACTTTGAAATTCCTCTTAACGTGTTATAGCTCTTTCAATTTAAGGTTAAGCTACGATATGTTCACTTTAGATCATTATCATTGATGTCCATTGTGATTAAAAGTATTATTATTCTAATTACTTCTAATGATGCCTGTTAACCTGAATAAGCCCTAAATCCCAGCCACTCGAAAACATTCCTAGCTTTACAATAGACCACTGAGGACAGAGAAAGGATATTTGGTGAGCACTTGGGATGCGAGCATGGATTTTGAACTACCAAGGTAAGTAAGTTTTCCTTTTTACATACTAATATTGCCAATGTCCAAATTTTCTCGAATTGGTGCTTCATTATTCCTCTGCTGGCTTTCTAGGTTCTCTATCTGGCATGCTACTATCTAGTTTCATATATCTTTCTCCACATTAATCTGTTGGGTATGGTTGTCATTCATGATTCATATCACAAATGAAGCTCATTTTGCTTGTAGCCAGAGAGTGTTTGAAGTTACAAGCATGGAGATGGTGTTGTGTACTACAGTGTCGAGTTTTATAATGATGAAGATTTGAGATTGACCTCAAATTTCATCTGTTGTGCCCTTAATGTCCTTTATATTCTCCTCATCATCAGGTTTAAATTGCAGGTCTGCGTTTTTATTTTCTTTTCTCTTTTTTTTTCCCTCATAATTAAGGTGCATTTCTGTTAGCTTTATATATATATATATATATATATTCTTTGTGTGATTAATCATCACTTTGAATTTTTATATTATTCCAATAAAATTGCTCGACATCATTCCACCATGTGGTTATATAAGTTTTAAATATAGTCAATGAATTGCTAATTTATCTTCATCTTTCACAATCTGGAATTTTGGTAAATATTGTTGCTTTTCCTTTGGCTTCAATTCAACATAATGCTACATTGCATTAATGGTCTTACATCCAGCACACAGAAAACTTTCTATGATATTCTGTATAGTGTATTCCTTTCTGAGAATTTTCTAGAATTTGTGGACGAGGAATCAAAAAACCAGATTGATCTTGGGATGGGTTTGAGCCTAAGATTTTTTATTGTTTGCTGATTGATGATTATTTTCAACTGATAGAATCATTTTGATGTCAAAATAAAAAAATTTCCTTTGTATTTGCCGTAATAAATTTTGTTGAAAATTTTTATTTCCCATGCTTTGATCATAAGTGTGTGTGTGTGTGTATATATATGTATATATATATATTTTTTTTTTTTTGGGTATTTTGTCCCCTTCATCCTGAAGCAACAACTTGTTTGTAAAACTTGTGCAGTCTAAACCTATTGGAGAAGTGTAGTTTATACTGGTCAAAGCTGTTAAGCAACGATGCACCTCAATATCCATGTCTTACATTCTGGTGGTACAAGATAGCTAATTGAGAAAGCTCCATAGGTAGAATGGCAAGTCTCTATACGGCAGAGCGACAGAGCTCCCTCTCTGTTCTCGCTAAAGCTCTGTCCTTGTTTACAAAGCTCTATACTCAATTCGTACACAAATGCTTCAAGATCAGGCTCTAATCAACAATGTAAATGTAACATGTCATGGATGTTAAGATGAAAAAAAGTCGAGCAGTGACATATGAATAGCAAAACCTGGCAACTGGCTTTATGTATAACTGTAGATTTTTCTTTCCTATCTTTTTGTTGTTTGAATATGAATGACTGGTTATCAAGTTTGTCATTATAGGGATGTAATTTCGAAGTACTTAAATTGCTTGGGATAAGAAGTGGAATTTATTTGTATACTCGATCCTAATTTAAATATCAATTTTTTGAACACTACTAAGAATATATATATATATACACACACATATTGGGTGTATTTCTGGGGAGAAGCCCAAGCAGTGGGATTCTGTTTTTGCTGTGGTTGATAGTTATTCGAAGGTGTCTCACTTCATAGCCTATAGAAAGACCTCAGATGCCACTCTGGTAATGCTAGCTACAGATCCGATTCCGGATTTAGGCCCTTGGAGCAAAACCTTTTTGTTTGCATATAATGTTACTCTTAAGGAAACTTGAGTAGCAGTCATTTTTACAGCTGCAGATAAGAAAAACCAACAGAAAGACTGTTGGAATGGAGATTTGCTTCTAGGATGTAAGATCTTACAATTATGACTTCCCCTCTCTTTTGGTTCTTGCCAGGATTTTCTTCTTCATGTGGTTAATGAGCTTGCATCCCAGGGCCTTGTTTCATCACAGAGAGTTTTGAGCTTTGACTCAAGACATGTTGACGCGAGTTGGTAATATGGCTGCATCTACAACGACAGAACTGGAAGCTTTCATGGAGAAGTTCAAACACAAGAAATACAGTGCTAGACTTGCCCCTCGGTTTTGGTCATCGGAAGGCCCTCAAGCTGACTTTCGTTGATTTAATGTTCGACAAGACTGTCATTCTGCTGGATCAATTAGTGGGACGTTATGGTGACTTTACTGCAGGCTTCAAGATTGGAGCAATCACTGACCATTTTATGATCAACCTGCTGTGTGAGGTCTTGATGGACGTGCACCATTTAAGTTTGGACACCATCAATGAGACTAGGTTGCTAGAGTGGGGCAAAGTAGTGAGAGCTAGAGATGGTACAACCAGGCTCTGACTTGGATGTTCTTCTTGACCACTTGCTGTTCAGTGTAAGGGCAAAGGCTACGTTTGAGGCTTTGGAGGTTAGGATTGCTGACTTGAAGAAGCTGTTGGGCTGCGTTTATGTATGAAGTACTGGTTGGGTTTGTTATCATGTAAGGGGCCTTCAAAGCTTAAAAATGTTTTTTATTATATATCAAAATTTTAAGTTATTTGGGTTAGGTACTTGCTAGTTATCAATTTATAAAGTAATATTGTGTATGCTTGTTTCTTGTCCTACTTTGATGTATTTCGTTACATGGAAGTGTCCGATAAGTACACAAGGTGACCATCTTGCTACGTTAGCTTAGTTAGTTCGAATATGTACTCTTCTACTGTAAGGCATATTTGATATTTGGATATTTTAGCTTTATCTTTTATCTTTTTTTACTAATTACTAGCAGCAAACTTGTGTGATACACGAAAAAATTTGACAATTTGTTTTTTCGTTAAGTGAAAATTGAAAATTGTAGATAAGATTTGTAAGTGTTAGTCTCAAACCCTTCTTAAAATGATATGATTATTTTCTAACAAATTATAATTAATATAATATAATAGTTTTTTTTTTTTTAAGCTATCTATATTTGTTATTTGAAAATGTTTAAATTTTGTAATTTTTTTAGGAAACATAATACATTTTACATTCAGTTATTATATAAATTAAGATATTTTGTAAATAACATAATTTGTGGGTAGAATTTGTTTCCAGTACTCCTTATAAATGGTTCATCTTCTATATGTTTTGAATGACCTAAAGAGAAAGCAAATACAAGTAAATTCATCACTTATATTAGAAAAAAAAAATACAAGACTTTAATAGCATAAGAAAAATGTAATTTGATAAAAAACCCACTAACATGATGCTAAAAATATGACATAATTGCCAATAAAGTAGCTTCTCTATTTACACAAACCTCTCCTCCCAAAGCATAACCAAAGTAGACTGAAGTGGACCATAGTAAATCGAAACGGACCTAAGTGGACCAAAGGGATCAGAATGGACCAAATAGACTAAAGTAAGACCAAAATGGACAAGACTGAACCGAATGGGAGTTTGAAGTATTTTCTTATATGGAAGAGTGTGAAGTATAGTAGCCAGTAGGTGATCATCAAGCAAGAAGAAGAAACTACAAATACCTTGGCTTTGTTAATTAGATTATATACTCTTCTACTGAAAGGTATATCTCGATATTTCTACTTAATCATCTGTCTGCTTTCCCTTATCATTTGCTGCAGCCATATTCGCCTCATGCTAAAATATTAACTTCTTTTGCCCTCTTTTGAACCAAAAATCAGATCATAATATTTGGGGAAGTACATTTTGTGATGAAGCAAATTATCCCACATGGATACACATTTGAGAAGGGCTGTGGAAGAAATTCCTTTACCATTTCATATTGTCAGCAAGCAAGCGTGTCATGGCACATTTCCTCAGTAATCCATAGAATATGGTGGCAGATGAAAGGTGAGATAGATGACCAATTTTCATCTTATGTAAATTCTAACCTAATGTTTTAGGGCTTAGAGTTTAGTTTGCTAATTTTCATGGTTTAGATAGATTGAACTGTAGATAGATTTAAGTGATTGACTACAAAGGATACATAGTAGTAGGAATTGACATTCTGGGGCCCGAGATAGTTTGTACAACTACTAGTCTATAGGAATCGAATTTTTTTTTTACTTCTTTGATTTTTGTCTGGCAAAAGTGCAAGTTACTGTGATATGCTTATTTCTCATTCCGTTGGGTGGGATGAATAACAAATTTCATTTCCCAACCAGTTGCGACGTTATTTGCAAAGAAATTTATATTAAAAAAAAAAAAAAGGGTTCAATTAGTTTGCTATCGTTTCAAAACATCAAATTGATGGTGATTGTGGACATAAAGAGTTAAAAAGGCCTTTGTTGTTTAGTTATCACGTCTTTCTTTTGCAGCCCAATTGCCAATCCTGTTAGCTGAGTTTAAGGATTTTGCACTCACTGGTCACTACTTATTCTCTAAATGAAAAATAAGTGTTTTTATACATTATTTTTTAACATAAATATATATGTGTGTATATATATATATATATATATATATATATAAAAACTTAAATAAGTTTTCATAGATTCTAGTTAGCATAATTGGCTGTCTCTTGTTGTTATAGGATGAAATTTTCTATTATTATCCATTCAAAAATAAAGTTTTTGTTCATAAAAATAAAGGGAGAGGGAGAATTTTGAAAAATTTTGAGGGGCCATTAAGTAAAGATTACTCTTAAATTCGTTAATTTTGTTAATAATAAAAAGGAAAGTGTGGAATTTTTTTTTTTTTTTTTTGGTTGCTCTCCCTCTTTGAAGACTTGAACTTATATTTATAGAATGACTATCATGTCAAAGATGCGCGGTCGTAAAAGCATAGGTTTTGAATAATTAAGGGCATGAGCCTTAGTCTCCTCTGCAATCCTTCCTTTAAATAAAAGTAAAAACGCTAAAAAAATAAATAAAATAAAATAAAATAATTATTTTAAAAATAATTGTTTATGCTAACTACACTCCAACCTTATTTTTGAGATTGCAATTATTCTTAAATGGTTGAGAAGATTAAGAGTTAAAAAAATAAAATAAAAAAATAAAAAAGAAGAAGATATTTTAATCACAACTCTTGAATAAAATGAAGTAAAAAATTACTAGTTTTATTAAAAAAAAAAATAACTGATTTCGGTCCGGTCCGGTCCGGTCAAATCCAAAACTCACTGTTCTCTCGTTCTCTCTCTCTCTCAGGTCTCAGTTTTCACTCTCAAACCCTCAAACTAAATTCCAAACGGTGCACTCTCTCTTTCTCTCAGCCGAGTCAGCCCAGCCGATTTAGGGTCTTTTTTTTGTTTATTTCTCATTCTCCTTACACTTCTACTCTCTCTCTCTCTCTCTATGCCTTCCCCCATAAGCAGCAACTTATTTTCAAAGTACATGTACCATATAAACTCTGGGTTCTGCTACCTATTTATTCTTCTCCTTTTTCCTTTTCTGTTAGCTATTTCATATTATCTAACAAGTACAAAAATATATGTAATATTATCAATACGATTTTTTATATTATTACCCTTAAATAATTTTCAGATACAAATTGAAATATCAGTATGATGTCGTTTAGGTACTCTTTGACATGCAATTATTTGGTTTTTTTGCTATCTGTTAAGAACTCAAATGATGGGTGTTGTTTATAGTTTAAATCGAGTTTTGAATTAAGGGAGAAGAGAAAAACAAAGAACAATTAATTGATGACTAATTTCTTTGTGATCACTTTACAAGACCAAAGGCCTATTTGTGTTTGTACATGCATAATTCTGATCAGTGGCTAACTAACTAACTAACTGATCCAGTAACTACTTATGCCAGCTGGCATATCTACTTCTAACAATCTATCAATTTGTCACGTGCATTAACAATTGAACGCATGCACTAGTTCCATCTAATACTACATAGTGATTACAATAGGCATTGTAGTCCATACAAGAAATCTGTAACTAGTAATTACACTTAAATACTTCTTTACACTCAGGCACCACAGCATCACAAGCTCCGGCAGCAGCCCAATGAAATTCTTAGCGCGGTCATTCACCGCGTTAATCTGTTGGTATGATTTAAACCATAGACAAGGGTCATTAACTTAGTAAATCAACTCACGCTTGAAGTTATAATTAAGCATGGAGAATGGTGCACTAGAGTAGTGAGTTTTATAGTGATGATGATTTGAAAGATTGGCCTCCAATTTCATCCTTTGCAGCCTTTATGCCCTCTGTTTTTTTCCCTTGACTTGAACATATATTTAGAAGGGGGCTTAATATGACCTTTATGATATCACAATTGCCAAGCAGTTGTAGCATCAGTGTTCTTCATAAGAGAATCAATATATATATAAAATCAGAGACCTCATGTGAAAGTGCATGAGATTCTACTATGTGGCGCTTTGTATGAGTACTTTTTCCTTTAGTCTTTCACCTCCCACCTTCTTATCAATGATTAGTTTAAGCCATAAATGCAGAAAATTAAAAGATTTGGTTCTACTCCCTTTTCCAACTTCTTGAACTCTTTCACTTTTAATTTCATTAATTTAAAAAATAAAAGGTTTTCTCCATTCAATGTTAGTTTTCAAGTTCTTTTATTCTAGTTTCACAAAATATCAAAAGGCCAAAAGAAAAATAGGACTAGAGAGATAGAGAGACAAAGAGTGAGAAATTAGTGTCAACAAGAGTATGAAATTGGCTTTGGTTTTAGGTGCATATGATCTAAACTTCTTAACAACACTATCAAAGCTTGATACAATGCTTTAACAACATATGGGGTTTCTAAAAGGTATGTGTTTTTTGTCTTTATTTATATTTTTGGCAAGTTTTTAAATCTTTGTAGGTGATTAAGGTACTCAGATGTAAGTAAAATTAAATGTAAGATATGAAATAGTATAAGTTTATATTTCCCTGTTCAATTATTGTTTTAATTTTAATCTCTTGGCATGTATATTTAGTTTTGCGAAGTAGAAATTATAAACCTTAAATCTTAGGTGTTTAGCCTTCAAAAGTTCACATGTTTTCTTAAAAAAAAAATACTTCTAAAAAAAAGAAAAGGAAATAATAAAAAAATTTATATTGGAAACGGTCAAATGTAAGAACTAAATATACATGTACACCTAATCAAACAAAAAAGGGCATATAGTGGCATTTTTAGAGACTAATTAATTATGGTTGCTTACGGATATATTGTGTTACAATTTTTTTTCATTCATTATTTTAGAGACGTATAATACATAATCAAAATTAATTTTCCAAACATTATAACACATATGAGTGTTATAAAATAACTAATAATAAACACGCGCAATGCGCGGGACATCCACTAGTTGAAGTTAAAAGAAGGATATATTGAGAGTTATGTACTTTTTTGATCAACTTTTTTGTACTCTTAATATACAACAATAGCTTCAATTGAAATAGCAACTCTCACTTGCTTCTCTGTTTTATTTGTATTTTTTTCCTTTGTTTCTGTCTGGCATATTGACCGTGAATTTTTTTTTTAATTTTTATTCCATTGGGATGAAAAATGTCTTTTGTTTGATTCTAATTTGAAAGATTTAGCATTCATGCAGTCATCCCTTACTCAACATAGGGATTTCATTTGCCAACCAGTTGCAACGTTTAGTAATTGCAAAGAAATTTTAAAATTCAAATTGTTTGCTATTGTTCCAAAACATCAAAATTTATGATGACTATGTGCCTGAAGAGTTAAAAGGCCTTTGTTTGTTGTTTAGTTATCATGTCTTTCTTTTGCATCCCAGTTGCCTATACTATTTTCTGTGTTTGTAGCTTCAGCCTTCCTGCACATCAGCAACTTATTTTCAAAGAACATGAACCATATAAACTCTGGGTTCTGGTAGTCTAGTTCTGCATATCTCTGTCTACAGGTACCTATTTCTTCTTTTTCTCATACTAAGGTGCTTCCTGTTGGCTTTTTCATATTATCTAAGAAGGAGAGCAATCTAATTATGTAATTGTCAATATGAATTTTTATTTATTACCACAAGTATTGCTCAATTTTAATCTGCTGTGTCCATGTGAATTTAAAATCATAGTAAATAAGTTGCGATTTGCAGGGAATTAAGAGGGCTAGTCCAAGATTTCTTTATATAATGTTCAGATTAAATTTTGTCTACATACAATGTTTAATTGAAAGAATGGTCTTATATCCAGCATTCAGAAACACTTACAAGAATTGTCAATATGCTGTACTTATTGAGAATTTGTTAGAATTGATGGGTTGGGAATCAAACAACAGAATGATCTTTGGATAGTTGGAGGTTAGAAGAGCTTAAGAATTGCGAGTATAATTGTTCTTTTATAGAAAATGGAAATAGAAGAGAAGTTTTCTCTTTATTGTCAATTGATAGAATCATTTTGATTTCCAAAGTAAAAAGTTTCATTATATTCTCCGTAATAAACCTGTAGTTGAAACTTTTTAATTCTCAAGTTTTACTCATAAGCTTTTCAATTTTCTCCTCTTCATCCTAAATCAATGGCCTCGTTTGTTAAACTAATGCACTCTAAACCTATTGGAGAAGCGCAGTCTGTACTGGTGAAAATTGTTAAGCAAGGATGCACTTTCATATCTTATGTTCTGGTGCAAGATAGCTAATTGAGAGAGCTTCATAGGCAGAATGGCAAAGCTCATTATTGTAGAACAACAAAGCTCCCTTTCTCTCCTCCGGAAGCGAAAATGCTTGTAGATGAAGCTCCAGTCAACATCGTGAATGTAACATGCCATGGATGTCAAGAAGAAACATCGTCAAGCTATACTTCTGTCAAATTTCATTTTTCTAACCATGAATAACCAAATATGAAACATTGCAGCTGAAAGACGCACTGGAGTCTTAATAATCTTGAATCAGCTAGTTTGTTAAAGGTCAAATCAACAAGGTGGCTTTAGAAATAGGTTGTTAATATATATTTTTGTTGTTCACATATGTTGCGCTTTTGTGTGGACCTGTAAATGTAATCAAATGATCAAAAAGCCTAAATGGCTAGCTAGTGCAGCTAAATTCAAGTGCCATTTGTTTGATTTGTAATTTTGATAATCGTTTTGACTTTTGAGGAGTTCGTACTGATGAGATTCAATTGCATTGTGGAGCATGTGAAGTATTGTATTGTAAATTTGTATAAACCCATTACTAAAAAAAAAAAAAAGCTTGTCATGTCAAGTTTTCCCATTCCACAAGAGTTGAAGAACTTTCCATTAGCAGGGACGGACCCACATACGGGCCCATGGGGCCCGGTTCCTTCCTGACATTACCCAATAAAAAGGTATATATAATAGGGCAAAACTTAGATACAGTACCTTAGGTACCCCTTTTAAAATTAAAACACCTGTACACTTACTTAACAGTAACACTGCCGTTTTCTTTCCGTTTATTTCTTTTCCTTCTTTTATTTTTCCCCTGTTCCAGAAGACATTCTGACTCTTGAACTCCCGCCAAACACTCTTTGCTCCTACCGTTCTCTCTTTCCCTCTCTGTTCTTCTCTTTCTCTCTTTCTTTCCTTCTGTCTCACTCAGATTAGATGAAATAGACGAATCAAGCTCTCTGAAATCTCTATCTCGCTCTGTTTTCGTAGATTGGTTGGCTGGCTCTAAGAAAATTCGTTGGTATGTATTTGCTAAATCTCATTATAGGTTTTCGATTTTAGTTGCTGGGTTTGTGTTATTTTGAGGTTTTATAGAGTTTTTCTTTGTTGATTATGATCTGGGTATCAATTTTTGTTATTGGGTTTGTGTTATTATTGCTTTGGTTTGTTTTGATATGGGTTTTCAATTCTAGCTGCTAGGTTTGTGTTATTTTGAGGTTTGGTAGAGTTTTCCTTTTGCTATTTCTGATGAAGGTTTCAATTTTGGTTAATGGGTCTGTCTTAGTATTGCTTTGGTTAATTTTAATTTGGGGTTTCAATTCTAGTTTCTGGGTTTGTGTTATTTTGAGATTTGAAAGAGTTTTCCAATGGCTGAGTTCACCTTGATGAAGCTGAGTTCTAATTTTTTTTTTTTTTTTCAATGTATGGTGTTTGTCTTTGGTGTCTGATTGATAGTTCAAATCAGAAATTTGAAATTGGAAAGGCAAAAGATTCTTAGAACAGCAACCATACACTAATCTTAGAGAATTAAATACAAATATCTTGATTTGCATATTTTGGTAGTTGATGGGTTGATATTAGCAAAACATTGCAAAACATAAACATTGCTGGATTGATATACTGTTGATTCTTTCTTCATGCATATACATTGCAAAACATTTTTTTTTAAACTTCTTTCAACAATTCCATCATATATTGTAGTAATTTTTTATATTTTTAGTGAACTTATTTCATCAAAAGCAATAAATTATGTTTGTTAATTTACAGGTTATGGAGAAAGATGGGAAGAGCAACCTTGAAGAAGTTGTGTCTATTGATTTAGAGAAAGATACAACTCCAAAAATTGGAGAAAATGCAGACACTAAAGAAGATATAACTCCAAAAATTGGAATGGAGTTTGATTCAGAGGATGAGGCATATCTATATTATAATATATATGCTGGATATGTTGGATTCAGTATTCGTAGAGATTGGCTGAATAGAAGTAAGACAGATAAAACAACTATCATATCCCGCAAGTTTTGTTGTTTTAAAGCTGGTTACAAGAAGGAAGTTGCATATGATGGAAAGAAATCTAGAATGGAATTAAGATGTGGTTGCGAAGCCCAAATGGTTATCAGTCGTCAAAAAAATGGTAAATATCGTATTACCCTTTTTGAAGCGAAACACAATCATGAAGTTGTAACTCCACGGAGTAAACATAAATTGCCATCACAAAGGAAGATATCAGCTGCCCAAGCAGCTGAAGCTGAATTAGCAAATCGCTCTGGGATTAGGCAAAAATTAGTTTTTGAGTTCATGAGTAAACAAGCTGGAGGTAGGGAGAATCTTGGTTTTACTCTTAAAGATATTAGTAATCATTTACAATCTAAACGGATGAGGGAAATGAAAGAGGGAGAAGCATTTACCCTTATTCATTATTTTGAGATGAGAAAGTCTGAAAATGCTTCATTTTTCTATGAGATACAGTTGGATGTTGATGATCAAATAACTAATATATTTTGGGCAGATCCTAAAATGGTTGTGGATTATGATTTATTTGGTGATGTAGTTTGTTTTGATACTACATATCGAACCAATAAAAACCGTCGTCCATTGGCACCTATAATTGGAGTGAATCATCATAGACAAACTGTGGTCTTTGGTGCTGCATTGTTGTATGATGAAACAGCTGAAACTTTTTCATGGTTATTTCGAACCCTCTTAAAAGCGATGTGTGGAAAGAAGCCGGTTACAATTTTTACTGATCAAGATCCAGCAATGGCTAAAGCAATTGCAGAAGTGTTACCAGAATCTCATCATCGTTTATGCCGATGGCATATATATCAAAATGCTCTCAAAAAACTCAACAGGTATTTTCAGAGTTCAAATTCATTTGCTGCAGAATTTAAAAGTTGTATGTGTGATCATGAGTATGAGGATGATTTTTTTCAAGCATGGGAATCAATGTTAGATAAACATGGTCTTCAAGAAAATAGCTGGCTGAAATTCATTTTTGAAGTGAGAGAAAAATGGGCAATGGTATATGGTAGAAATCATTTTTGCGCAAATATGACGACCACACAATTGAGTGAAAGTTTCAATAGTCGCTTGAGACATTATCTAAAGTCAACCAATAATGTGCTGGAATTTTTTAGTCATTTTGAAAGGTTACTTGAAGACTTACGCCACAATGAGTTGGATTCCAATTATGACATGAGCCAGCGTTTGCCAGTTTTGAGAGTGGAAGTGCTTTTGTTGAAGAACTCAAGGGATGTTTACACACCCAAAATCTTTACTTTCTTTCAAGAAGAGTATAAGAAGTCTTTGGACATGGTTGTTAATACATGCTATGATATTTCACCATTGTTTGAGTACAAGGTTTGCATGTATGGATGTACTCGAGAACATAAGGTTATCTTCAATTCTACAGACCAAACAGTTGTTTGTAGTTGTAACAAATTTGAGTTTGCTGGGTTTTTATGTAGTCATGCATTAAAGGTGCTAGATATTCAAAATATAAAACTACTTCCTTCTCGATACATTTTGAAGCGGTGGACTAAGCAAGCGAGAGTTGGATGTGTACTAGATAGCTATGGTTGCATTGTGAAAGAAGATCCTAAGTTGGATATAACAAATCGGTACAAAGATTTGTGTCGTAATGCAGTTAACATTGCAAGTAAGGTTGCTGAAACTGAAGAAGCATCTGTGTTTTTAGCTAAGAAGATGGTTGAATTAAATCTCGATGTGGAAAGGATTTTGAAAAAAAAAACAGATTTACCTTCCAATGAAATTGGGATGGATCCTTCTCATAATGAACATGTAGATGTTGCATCTGTCATATCAGCTTATAAAGCAACTGGGATTAAGAAAAAAATAGGCACATCTCGTGTAAAAGGTCGGCCTAAAAGTTTTATTGAAAAAGGATCAAGGAAAAGGAAGCATGCTTGTGGAGAAACTCATGTGACAAGTACTACTGTCAACATCCCAGCTTCTTTATCTGTTGACTATACACAAGTAACACAGGTAATTTTCTTGCATATATATTCTGTTTTAGACCTTTAAATGTTATTTTCATACTTGGAGGTGTCTTATATTTTGTTTTATTGAAGGAAAGAATCTAAGCGGTGCTTATTTCTTTTGGAAGCTACTCTTATTTTGTTTCCACTTAGTGCTTATTCTATTTCAATTTTACTTGAAAATGGTAGGCATCAAGCATTGCATCTGATTATTCTGCAAGGGATGGCAGTACTGGTATTCATTAGATTCCATGGATGTGTACTTAGTGTGGTGGTAGTATCTACAGCTTACCATTAACAAGGTATTTTGTGCATATATATATTTTTTAGTATAAATGAATATTTCAAGAATTAGGCTATAGACTATCTATTGATGTGACTAATAAATCATGAGTTTTGTTTTTTGGCAGACCATTGTGTTCTGTAGCATGGGCAAGGAGTTTAGCGTGCAAGAAGTTTAGTGTGGCTTTGGATGAATCAATAATTTTTTGGCAAGAGCAAGGAGTTTAGTGTGGCAGATCGCTGTGTTCTTTAGCATGTGATCAATAATTTGTTTACTAATTGCTACAAGTGACATTACTTTGTTTTGTTGTCGCGTATCAGTTTATTTACCAATGCGTGTTTTGGGTACTTTTATTGTTATAACTTATCAAGTGTAACTTCTTTAATATTGGATACTTTTTATGGTCCAAATTCACTATTGGCCTTTTGATTAATTAAACTATTTTTGGCTTTATTTATTACAATCATCACAAACTTGAACTGTTTTTGCCCACGCTTAAGCACTACCATATTTTTCTTTATACACATTGTCGGGTCCTGCTGCTGCATGCAGTGGGATACTGCTATTTTTTCCCTCTGCATTGGTTTCTCTGTACTGGGTAGCTGCTGGATTTCTGCACTGGGTAGATTTCTGCACTGGGTAGCTGCTGGATTTCTGCACTGGATAGCTGCTGCCTGCAATGTGTGGGCTGCTGTTTTCTTAATGCAATTGCATCAATTGCACTCATTGAATAGGCTTGCTTGTGTATCTGATGTTGAAAGTGGTAATAAATACATGTGTACATAATATTACAGATTGCATCATTCATTTCTTTTGAGCTGAATATTGCCAATTGTTGTACATGTACAATTTTTTTGTGTGGATTATTTAATTAGTGTACTTGAAAATCTTAGGGTCTTCTTGGTTTTGGATGAGGGCTATACTTATTGGATCATTAATGAATGTAGCCAATTGCTTTACTAGTTATATGCTTTGCCTTCAAGATCATATCTCCACTTCATACAAGACCCGGTTGGAAAAATAGTACCTACTTTGGTATTTTGGATGTCATAAACTTGAAAGAAAGCATTGATTTTTTCATTCATCAAGTAAAATTTGCACCAATATATTTCTTAGCTTAACATGTCCAGCCAATACTAAACTAACAGTATCATTTCACATCACAGAAGATTTTTCTCACATACACAAATATGCACTTCCACACAAATGTACTGCACATCTATACACATAGCTCTTAGTTCCCATTATTTTCTTTAAGTGCAGGCAAATGAAGGCTGGTGGACTCTTTTTATAAAGGATGAGGCAACCTATGGTGAACATAGAGCCAAAACTTACAAGAAATTCAAATGAAATGGCGTAACCACTTATAACTCAAAAAAAAAAAAAAAAAAAAACTTATTTTTGATAATAAAATGAAGTAAACAATGTTTTATTATTGTGAACTCACATTACAAATATCACATGGCATATTGTAAAAGAGTACACTAAAGTAAAATCAAAATTCACTAATTAAATACAATGCTTATTGTGCAATTTTTAAATAACTTGCAATTGTACAAAATAATTTGAATGTATTCAACATCTTAAGTCCTACTGCCTATTCAATCTAACATGTCTTTTTGCCGTTTGAAATGGTTGAGCTGCAAATCACTTTATGTCTCAAGACGCTTGAAATGGTTGAGCTGCAAATCACTTTATGTCTCCATGTATAAATCTTTCGTCCAAACAATGCATATATTTTTGGATATTATAATTGTTTCTTTCAGTTCTCCTACTGGGCTTAACACTGATGCATCTTGATACTAAGATATTCTTTCCAATCAGTGAGGAGATATAACAAGATCAGTCTGATTAATGAACTCGATCAACTCATTTTGGTGAGTGAGAATAGATTTTCTGGGCAGGCTTTAATAGACCAGGAATGAATGGTCAATCCTTGAGATGCATCCCTCATAAATCCTGAAGTGGCAAACTTTGCCAATCTATCTGCCTATGCACAAGTCAGAACCAAGGCAAAATGAGAAATATTAACAAAAATATTCAAAAGATGGTAAAACTTCATTTCTAAATAATCGAACAAAGTGAATAACTATACACAAAATATTTCAAGAATAATAAGTGCCAACAAAAATTTTGAACCATGTTTTGAACTTTAGCTTGTAAACAATTAAACCTCTAGTTGGAAAAGAACATATAATTGTGAATCTTGAGATCCATTGTCTTTCTTTAATTTTTGGTCAGAGGATGAATTAGATTTATTCAGCCAACTCAAATTGGCTTCACCAATAAAATATAAGAGTTATATACGAACAAATAGGTGTATACCCTAAATCAGCAATGACAATGTTGACATTATCTTCTAATCATTGGTCCTGTAGGGCATATGCATTTTTAGGTCATTATAACTTCCCAAGTAAAATACCTAACCAATCTGTGTAGATTAAAAAAAATGATCATTTAATTCATTACCAGAATTGCTTGAGCCAATGCTTCACAAATCACAAGCTAGCTGAAATCAGAACAAGAGGAAAGTTAACACTGCCCATGTTTAAAATATAAATGAAAAGAAAAGAATATGCAATTTATAGTGGCATTAAGGTGGTATGGGACCAATTTACTAACACTACACCTGAACATCTCCATGCTGTCGAAGTTGATTTCTAACAAAAGCAACTGCATTTGAGCTGAAAAGCAATATCAAAAATGTTAAGCAACTGCAAACCAGCCAAGAAAGACTACAATTTAAAGGACTGTCAATTCATTATCGACAAGAAAGACTATATTTCTATAATCATCAAGGAAACATTCTTCTCATTAAAATGGTGTTCAAGTAACATTGAACACCATTTTAATTATTTGGAGAGTTTTTCACATCTGATAGGGATAACTATAATTTTCACATCTGGAGATATGTTTCCAAGAACTCAAAAGTAGCAGAACATCATTGCATTAGCATTGGTAAAATTTTCTACAATTGCCCATCACTTCAAGTATAAAGTATAATGCTTAAAATAATCAGATAATAGGCGCATCCAAGGTGAAACTTGGCACAAATTAACTAGCTAGCCCCTCCTTTGCGGCTTATATATATATTATATTCCCTTCGTTAGTTGATACAGAAAATCACTTTGGAATCTTGAATTTTTTACATTAACAGGTATATCATGTTTGGACCAAAGTGTAGCAATATTGCTAAAGCTATGTTCC
Organism: Quercus rubra; assembly: GCA_035136125.1. Lineage (NCBI taxonomy): Eukaryota > Viridiplantae > Streptophyta > Magnoliopsida > Fagales > Fagaceae > Quercus > Quercus rubra. Next base: position 1,683,458 of record CM068732.1, on the reverse strand, counting down.
TCTGGTTTACCTTATTGCTAAAGCTATGTTCATCAAAAATAGCCAAAGGAAAACTCTTCCAAACCTCAAAATAACTCAAACTCAGCAGCCATAATTGAAAACCCAAATCAAAACAAATCAAAGCAATAATAACACAGACCCAATAACAAAAATTGATACCCAGATCATAATCAACAAAGAAAAACTCTACCAAATCTCAAAATAACACAAACCCAGCAACTAAAATCGAAAACCTATAATGAGATTTAGCAAATACATACCAACGAATTTTCTTAGTGCCAGCCAACCAATCTACGAAAACAGAGCGAGATAGAGATTTCAGAGAGCTTGATTCGTCTATTTCATCTAATCTGACTGAGAGAGAAGGAAAGAAAGAGAGAAAGAGAAGAACAGAGAGGGAGAGAGAGAACGGTAGGAGCTTGTTTTCTCGTGGGAAGTCTGAAACAGGGGAAAAAAAAAGAAATAAACAGAGAAGGAAACGGCAGTACCACTGTTAAGTAAGTGTACATTTTTACTCAGTAATAACAATTACTCTTGTATGATAATAAACATAATTCTTATTTTATTTTTATTCATTTAGTCTTTGATGTTATACATTGAAAGGGACAACAATTTCAACATTTAGTTTGGATTAATTATAAATGATTTCAAGATTTAAAAGAGTGCCAAGTTCCTTTTCATAGGTGACTGCATATTAAGAAACAATGGTGTTTTATATCTTTTGTCTTTGTTGGAAGATGATTAAATCTTAATGTACTAAAAAATAATTATTTTGTATATTTGTTTTAGATGATAGTTTGTTAATACTATATGAATGTTTATTTAAAGTTTTTGTGTTTTTTTTTTCTTATACTCCAGCCCTTTGCTTGAAATCTAGGTTCCATAATTGACCATTAGTAATAGTAAGCATCAAACTAGGTTCAAATGTCTTTTTTTTTGGGGTCTCATTATGGAGGACAAAGAAAAAGAAAGGAAATATAATACAAAATAAATAAATAAAAAAGTTCATGATTTTCTAATAAGTGAGGGAAACTCTTTTTTCTTGTTGGTAGGTTAATAGAAGAGATCATGTTGTAAAGAAAGTATAAAAAACAAAAACCAAAGCTTTTTCTATGCGTGAGTTGCTATGCACTAATTTAAGTGAGGTTTCCATTTTCATTTCAATGGTGATCCTTATTGGACTAAAAAAATAAAGGCATAATGGGTGAAACAAAGCATGATAAAATTACAAATAATTCAAAAGTCTAAATGTCGACATTATAAGATAATTCAACATTAAGCACTAGACTAGGTCCCATAGAGTGGAAGACTATAAACTAATGGCCTAGCTATTTACCAACCATATGATAGAATCTCGATGTAAATTAATGTATATGCTATAGGATTGAAAAATAAAATAAAAAGCAATGTTGAAATTGATGGAAAAGTTAACAATTATATGTATTGAATTTTAGTTCATACTTTTTTTTAACAATGGGTCATGTTAACGACAACGGGTGTCCTTAGGATATATATATATATATATATATATATATACATATATATTAGAGAAAATCCTTAGGGTAATTGTTAATAAACAATTTTAGGAAAGTTTTTATACAACTTTTATGAAAAATTGAAAAAACTATCAAAACATTAATTTCTTTTTATTCTTTTTCTATAAAAACTTTTTTAAAATAGTTCACTAAAAAATGGCAATAAATTAACATTTTCCTTTTCCCAATTACTGCTATTTCAGTTTTTCCCCGTGAATCATTTTCTAGCTAACTCCAATACCTGTTTCTTGTATTGTGAATTGTAATTTCACTCTCCAAGTGAAATTCCTCTTAATCACAATTTCTTATATGGTCAGCAATGAGCACATTTCGATATTTTATCAAACAGATGGGGTTGTAAGACATTGTTTATGCTCTAAATCTGGTTCTGGTAGTAAACAATTCATACGGAACTAGTGAATAAATATTGGGCGGGCTGCTTGTAAATTTTAATATGATTTGGTTTAGGGAATTTATCATATTGCTTCTGTAGGAGTGGGAAAGACCTATGTGTGAAACATGCTAGGATGAATTTTCCACCGAAATGAAGATCCAGGCGAACATGCTAACACTTTTTGTATTTTATTTTGTGATTATGTGGAAAATAATAAGTTGAAATTATGTTGAAATTGATAAATATAACTTTCTCACAAAGTCCAAAATGAAAAATAAAAAAAGTTCCGCTATATATAACTTGAATTTAATGATGCATTATCTAAAAACTAATATAATCACATAATTATCTTTGCATAGATCAATATGAACATATTTAAACTATTACGCAATACAATTTTTAAGACTGCTCTCGCAATAATAATTGGGGAGCAAGGTTGGAACAGTAGAAAACTGATGTAGTACAACATCTAATTCTTTTTAAAGTATATTATTTTGAGAAAATTCGCAATCTAGCCAACAAGTGAGAAGCTTCTATCCCAATTTAATTATCAGGAGCATCTTAACTTTGTCTAACAAAAACTCTAACTAAACTACTATGTAAAATTGTAAAATAAAATAAAAAATCCAAATTCAAAGAAGCTTAATCAATCAAATAAAATTGATATAATGCATAAGAAAATATAATAAGAAAGAGGATTGCAGACACCTTGCAAACAATCGTGAGTAATTGGTCATCACCAATTATTGACACCATGGGCGTAGAGGTGTGAGGAAGAGAACATGCATAGAAACCATTAAAAACAAACAAATGATCAGGACAAATCCAGAACAATAAATTAACTCAAAATTAATAAAAAAAAAATGGGAGGCAAATTAATGACTATTTACTAAATCAGTAAAATGCATTCTAATTCTTTAGACATAAACAATTTTAATGGGTAAAATGCAATTATGTAAAGAAAAATTGTAAACATGAATACAAAGAAATAGACTAACAATTGAAAATTGAGAAAAAAAAAAAAAAAAAAAAAAAAAAAAAAAAAAAAAAAAAAAAAAAAAAAACACCACAGTATCTACAACCCCACAAATGAAAATCCAACACAAACCATAAAAATTGCAGCAATAAAACAAAGAAATTCAAGGGAAGAAAATAAAAAATTGACCTCAAAAGGACTTTCCAACTTTAGTTGTAACTAGTCACAACCTCGCATGATGCACGAAAATATGTGATTATTTTGTAATAAAATACAATAAATAATTATTTTCAAAAATATTCATAAAGTCTTATATTACATTTAATTAGTCATGTGTAGCAAAGTGTTTTTATCATAAGAGAATTTCATTTTAAATGATCATTATCTCTATTTTGAAATATACAAAGTATGATCATTATCTCTCTTCTTGAATACATTGTTAATCTTAATACATTAATAAATATATATTGAATCAAAACATACCCATATAAAGATACTTTGCAAAAAAACAAAATGCCGTATCAATTGTCACTTAACAATGATTAGTTGGATCATTTAGGAAAATAATTTGTTGTTGATAATCTATTAAGACAACTTTCTGTAAGGACCAATTTTGACTTGAACCCAGAACAGGAATGGACCCGAGCCCAAAAAGCCCAAACAATAAATTTGTAGAGAGTGGGAGAAAAAACTAGTCTGAATCTAGGATAAATATATTGATATATAGTGTTAAATGGAAAGAGTCACACATGCATACATACAAAAATCATCCTCAGACATGCCCTGTCAATATGATCGATAATGAAGAACTCTTCCTTTTTACTATTGTATTCCTTCCACCTTTTTCTCTCTTTTTCTTTCTTGTATTTTTTTCTCCTTCCTCCATTCTTTGAATCTTTTTTCGTGTTATATACTACTGTTTTTGCACCATTTCCTCCATCCACGTGTGAGTCAGGTGTTAGGAGTCTTTTTCCTCTGTTCTCCCTCGCCTCTCCTTGAACCTTCTACTCTTAGCTGGAAGGCTGCTTGTTTACTGTTCAGACATCACTTCCACATTAATGCGGCCAGAGAGTTAGCTGGACAGCATTTAATACGGGGGTAACAGTACTTCCAAATATTTGTTTTTCCTCATCCTTATCCTTTATCTGATATTTTCCCATCCCCTTTGTTGCAAAGTCCTTCTGAAACGTTACCTTAAGGGACTAAGAAGTCTACTGGCCACCTCGGACAGAGGTTCCGAGGTGGTCATTATCCTCGAACACAGTTAAATTCTACATAGGTATTCTTTACCACTTTTTAGGGTATAGTTTTCATCTCTTCCTTTGCTGGTCATCCTTGGATACTCTCTTATCCTCGGACTCGGTATTGGGCCATAGGCCCAGCCCTTTCCAATGCAAATTGTACCTATGGGATTAGTTGGCCCCCACACTTTCTTTGCAAAAACTACAAATTCGCCCACTCAAAAGGATTATCAAATAAACAATTATTAGCAAGATCCCATAATTAAGTTTCTATATAATAATAATAATAATAATAATAACAATAACAATGACAATGACAATAATATTGCAAAAGGTAAAGTATATCACTTATCCAATTATTTTCGTTTGACTAACATTTACTTTTATCTGTATAAGTGGCACTATAAATTAGTTCTTATACAACTATTAAAGGTACTTTCTTTATAAAAACTACAAATTTGCCAACCAAAAAGGATTAAAAAATAAACAAAACTTAGTAAAGTCTAATAGTTTAACATCTAAATGAATCACTAAAAATATAAATTCTAACTTGGAAAGCAACTAATTACTAACCCAGATCATATCAAACCAATGGGTGAAGAAAAAGATCTTGTGATATGGAATTGAAATACCAAAATACCCAAATATACTAAAAGTTGATACAATTTTTCTAAAATGAGAAACAAATATGATGTGACAATTAAATAAAAAATAACAAAAAATATATATTAATGGAAAAATAAGTAGTTGAAACAATTTTTTTTTAAAAATCACCAAAAGAGAAAGAAAAATGGAGGTAGAGAGAGAGTATAAACATTTTTTGTCATGAACAACTTGGAAGGAATATGGGAGAGAGGTAGAAATGAAATAATAAGAAATTTAAGATGGAAGATGAAGGGTGAAAGTAGATAAAAGATTGAAAAAAGTGAAATGGTAGAATTTAAGAATATATAAAGAGAATCAATTAAAAATTTTAAGAAGACAATAATTGGAGGAGATGAAAGATTGAACTAAGAAGACAACAGTTGAAGAAGATGAAAGGTTGAACAAAGTAAAAATACAAAAAAATAATAATAATAAATAAGAAATGATGCTAGTGATGTGGCACAAATATCTTTTTCTTCATGACATTCTAATACAAAATATAATACAAAGAAAAAGAAAAGGAAATATAATACAAAATAAATAAATAAAAAGTTCATGACATTCTAATAAGTGGGGGAAATCTTTCCTTGTCGGTAGGTTAATAGAAGAGATCATGTAAAAAAATAAAAAATAAAAAAATAAATAAAACCTAAGCTTTTTCTATGTGTGAGTTTCTGTGCACTAATTTTAATTAAGTGGGGTTTCCTTTTTTCATTTCAATGATGATCTTATTGGAGAACATTTTCTTTACCTGACTAAAAAAGTAAAGGCATAATGGGTGAAACAAAGCATGATAAAGCTATAAATGCTCAACAGAGGTAAGCAAAATTCAAAAGTGTACATGTCGACATTATAAGATAATTCAATGTTAAGCACTAGACTAAGGTCCCATAGAGTGGATTAATATAAACTAATGGCCTACCAATTTACCAGCCATATGATAGAATCTCAATGTAAATTAATGTATATGATATATGTAAGAAAGTGTTTTTATCATAAGAAAATTTCATTTAAAATGATCATTATTTCTATTTTGAAGTATACAAAGAATAATCATTATCTGTGGATTCTAGTTAGCTCAACTGGTAAAATCTCGGATGGTTTTATAAGAGATCTGGGGTTTGATCTCCGTTTACACCAAAAACTGATTGGTGTCTTGGTCTGATGATAAAGAGCTATCATTAGGAGTGGATGTTATAGGTTGAAACTCTCTCTCAAAAAAGAAAGAATAATCATTATCTCTCTTCATAAATACATTGTTTATCTTAATACATTAATAAATATATATTGAATCAAAACATACCCATATAAAGATACTTTGCAAACAAACAAAATGCCGTATCAATTGTCGCTTAATAATGATTAGTTGGATTATTTAGGAAAAAATTTGTTGTTGATAATATATTAAGATAACTATCTTTGCAAAAACTACAAATTCGTCCACTCAAAAAGATTATCAAATAAACAATTATTAGCAAAATCTCATAATTAAGTTTCTATATGCATCATTATAAAACAACAACAACAACAACAATATAATTGCAAAAGCTAAAATATATCACTTATCCAATTATTTTCGTTTGACTGACCTTTGCTTTTGTTTAAATAAGTGGCGCTATAAATTACTTCTAATACAACTATTAAAAGTACTTCCATTACAAAAACAACAAATTTGTCAACCCAAAAGGATTAAAAATTAAACAAAACTTAGTAAAATCTCATAGTTTAACATCTAAATGAATCACTGAAAAAATAAATTCTAACTTGCAAAACAACTAATTACTAACCCAAATAAAATCAAACCAATGGGTAAAGAAAAAGATCTTGTGATATGGAATTGGAATACCAAAATACTCAAACATACATAAAAGTCGATACAATTTTTCAAAAAGAGAAACAAATGTGATGTGACAATTAAATAAACAATAACAAAAAAAAAAAAAAAACTATTAATGGAAAAAAGTGGTTGAAACAATAAAATAAAAAATTAAAAAAAAAAAAAACGTCACCAGAAGAGAAACAAAATTGGAGGGAGAGAGAGTATAAACATTTTTTGTCATGAACAACTTGGAAGGAATATGGAAGAGATGTGGAAATGAAGTAATAAGAAATTTATATGAAAATTAAGATGGAAGATGAAGGGTGAAAGTAGATAAAAGATTGAAAAAAGTGAAACGGTAGAATTAATTTAAGAATATATAAACGAGAAAAATTTTATATCTATAAAATAAAGAATCAAATGAAAATTTTAAGAAGACAATGATTGGAGGAGATGAAAGATTGAACTAAAAAGACAACGGTTGACGAAGATGAAAGGTTGAACAAAATAAAAAATGCAAAAAAAAAAAAATGATGCTAATGATTTGGTGCAAAAAGAGTTTTGTAAACTTTAATGAAAAACTTCCAATATAATATATATAGTATAGATAGATACAAATAGACTTTTTTATTTTATTTTATTGTTTAGTTATAAATATCTAAATTAAAGTAAATTAATATGTAAAGGAAAAATTATATGTAAAATTAAAACCACCTCAAATGAATATGTAAAGTCAATCTATTTATATATTTAAATCGTCAAAAAAATTTAAGAATAAAAAATAAATAAGAAAAAGAAAGATTATGTGGCTAATGATGTGACAAATAATGTGGCGCAATAGAAACTGGACAACATTAAATTCTACGCTTCAAATTTTAGATATATAAATATAGATTTGGACCCCAAAAAATGTCTGTCAATTTTTTACTTATCCACAATAGTTGAATAGTTCTCATTACTAATGGTAAGCATCAAATTAGGTTAAATGTCTTTTTCTTCAGGTTCTCATTATGGAGGACATAGAAAAAGAAAAATAAATATATAATACAAAATAAATAAATAAATAACTCTTTTTCTTGTCAGTATGTTAAGAGGAAAGACAATGTACTGCGTGGACTTCATTGACCAGATAAGGTAATAGCAAAGAAAGAGAAAGAAACTATGAAATAAAAAGACAAAAACCAAAGTTCCATACTTCATATAACAAACAAAGCTTTTTATCTCTACGTGCAGTGTGAGTTGCTATGCACTAATTGCTATAAGCTCTCTCTTAACAAAAGCATAAAGAAGCAAGAATACCTAAAATAATTTAAGTGGGGTTTCCTCTCTCATTTCAGTGATGATCTTATTGGAGAACGTTTTCTTACCTAACTAGAAAACGTAAAGACATTGGGTGAATGATAAAGCTATAGATGCTCTATTGAGTTGAACAAAATTCAAAAGCGTAAATGTTGACATTATAAGATAATTCAACTTTAAGCACTACACTTGGTCCCATAGAGTGGATTAAAATAAACAATTGGCCTACCTATTTACCAAATGATAGATTCTCCATGTAAATTAATGTGTACGGATGTGGATTTAGTATATATATATATATATATATATATATATGTGTGTGTATTTGTGTGCGAGATGAAATTGATGGAAAAGTTAACAAATATAGGTATTGAACATTTGTCCGTACTTCTTTTCAACAATTTTAACTCTCCAAGTGAAACTCCTTGGTGACTTAATTTCTAATTCCATTTCCAGCTTATTGTATTTATCAATGGCTATTTTCACACTCCATGTGAAATTCCTCTTAATCACAATTTATTGTATCTGTCATCAATGAACACATTTCATTAATTTATCAAACAGATGGAGTGGTTAGACATTGTTTATGCTCTTAATCTAAAGATGGGGTTGTAAGACATTGTTTATGCTAACACTAATACCAAGATGAATTTTCCACCGAAAGTACAGATCCAGTCAAAGATAAAATCTAAAGTTGATCTGTGCAAAAAGAAGATATTCAACTCAGCCGAACCACCATTATATTATATATGGTGCTCTTGCCTTTTCAATATACTTTTTTGACCAATTGAAAAATTAGGTGGGTTTTGCTTTTGTAATTTTGTTCAGCTACTAAAGGTTAGTGGTAAGGATCTTCCAATTAACATGCTCCCAATTGGTAGCAAATACCCACCACAAATTGTCCCTTAACTAACACAGTCAATCAGGAATATACCACATATACTTCATTGACTAGAGTAGACAACACCCTGATTCACCTTAAGTTGTGAGAGAGAAGTTATAAAAATAAGTGTAAAAGTAAAAATTGTGAAAAATTAAAGGGTTTTTTTTTTTTTTTTTTTCAAGAGCTAAGACTAAAAGTGACTTTTGAAATTTTCAATCTCAATCATTAATTTGCAATTGCATGTTACAACACCTGATCTCAATCCCTTAAACTTGAGGTAGTGGATTGCAAGAAATAACATGGGGATACATTTGAAACCTTTTTCTTTTTCTGGGCTACAATTATGGTGCTTTTGCCTTTTCCACTAATTGGTGTTGATTTTGCTTTCAAGTAAGGTTAGGGATACCACTTTTTTCCATATTATATATTATCAGTGATTTTACACTTTCTTTTTTTTTTTTTTTTAATAACGTGAAGTAGAATCCTATGATTCTCGATTCAATCTACAATCTGATCCATATGACCATCTCACCAATCGTTGTAGGACTTTGATCTTAATAACCATGGTGTGAACTTACGATATACCACATAGACTTTATTAATCATAATTTGCCCTTAAGCTTAAGATAGTGGATGAACGTGGAACTCAAATTATGGTGCTTTTGTCTTTTCCACTAATTAATTGGTATTGGTTTTGCTATAGTTCAAGGCAAGTGTATAACCCAAACATATGGAAAAATTAATTTCCATTTTCCTAGGTCCTTGTAAAAACATTCCCTAATGTGCTGGGTCCAGTCCAACCTATTATTGGACCAAGTAAACTTAAATTTGGTTCACCAAAACCCAAAATTTAAAGTCCGCAACTATTCAAAACAATCTCTAATGATACATTTGGATTGAGAGAGGGAGGGAGGGGAAGTAAGTAAAGTTTGTCCAAAATTAGACTATTTTCAGCAAACTTTACTCTACTCCTCCTCTCTCCCATCTTAATCCAAACAGCCATAAATGCTTAAGGCTCTAATTTGTGAAACAGGCGTAACGACCATTTTTCCACAATCGATAGAAATTGTTTAAAATCTCCCACCATAACCACATTGGGCCCACAAAAAGCCTAAAATGATCCCGCATTGTCTAAAGCCTATTTTGAAAAAGTGGCCATCAATTTCAGGCAAAATTTGATGAATTTTCATTATTAGTAAATGTCACATTGGGTTTATGTGTCTTTTTCTTTGGGTCCCATGATGATGGACAAAGAAAAAGAACAATAGTCTAAAATAAATAAAGTTTATGATTTTATAGTAAGTGGGGAAATTTCATTTTACTTGTCGGTGGTGGGTTGGAGAGAAGAGATCAGTGTGAACTGTGATCTGATCAAGTCTGATGTGGTCTTCATTGGCTAGAGTTGGCCTTAAGTTTTTTAGATAGTGAATTCCAGTGGATGCTTTGTTCACTGAAACATTTGAATGTAGTACTAACTTTTAAAAAATTTGAGATCTACTTAATCTATTATAAAGTATATATCCAAGACTTCAAAATGAATACAAGTTTGACCAGATTTGTATTTAGAATGAGTGAGAGATAACCATTTAGAAAATATTCATTCTTATATGCTTGTGTTATTACAATGGTGTACATGGTTAGAAACATTGTACCTTGCGTTATATTGTTAATTTAGAACGTTAAGTATGTTTTGGGTGTTGGAACATGTAATTTTGAAATTTGTAGTTTGGAGTTCGTTTATATATTAGTAATTTGCAACATGGTAGTTATTACCTTTTATAATTAATTTTTGTTAAATTTTTTTCTTTAACATATCTTGATAATTAGATATAGCCTCTAGCGATTTTTGATCTTCAATTCAATCCTACAATATGATCCATGTGATTCTCCCTCTCATCCTATGTAAGAAGTAAGATTCTGATTTTGATAATCGTTGTGTGAACTGATGTGGACTAAACCAAATTTGGCCCTTAGATTTAAAATAGTGGATTGTAATAAAGGAAGGGCTACCTTTGAAAATTTGTAAAGGAATACAATTACGGTACCTTTACTTTTTCCCACTATGGGTGTTTTCTCAAAAAAAAAAAAAACTATTGGTGTTGATTTTACTTTTTAGCCTAGTTAGAGCATCTGTAGCAGGTGTGGCAAATGTGCCAAATGTTAAATATTTGGCACATTTGCCACACCAAACATAAAATTGAACCTTTATGAGATGTGCTAAATCTCAAAATTTATACCACATAGCTACAGTACCGTTGCAAATTTGCAACGGTACGGACAGATGTGGTATAAATATTTACTATTTTATATTCTCATTTCTCTCTCCTCTCTCTTCATTTTTTCTTTTCTTTTCTCTCTCACTCTCCGGTTCCCTCTCTCTTCTCCCTGTACCGGTTCCTTCCCTCTTCGATCAGTCCGGGATGTTTACCGTCAGCGACGACGGTGTAGCTCCGACGGCGTAGCTCCGACGACGACGACGACGACGTAGCTCCGCCACGCTCGATCTCGCTCCAGCCACTCAATCTCACTCCAGCCACTCGATCTCACCCACGCTTGATCCCGCCGATCTTACCTCGAGGCCGCCGTTGATCTCACGCTCAGCCACGCTCCAGCCACTCTACCTCTCTCTGGTTGTGGGTTTTTTTTTTTTTTTTTCGCTGCAATTTAGGTTGATCTGATGGTGGTGTTGGGTTGTGGGCTGTGGGCGGTGACAGTGGCAGTGGTGGTTGTGCTTGGTGATTGGTATTTGCTAGTTTTTTTTTTTTTTTTTTTTTCCTGTTTTGTTGGTGGTTTCTGCCTTGCTGGGTGTGTAATGGTGGGGTGGTGGTGGTGGTTGTTGCTACCTTGCTGGGCATGTGTGGTGGTGAAGTGGTGGTTGGTGGCTGTTGTTGCTTGGTGATTGGGATTTGTTTGTTGTTGGTGGTTGAGATAATATATTATTTTAATGAGTAGTATATATTATTTTAATGTATAGAATTGAATGATAGAACATCTGATAAATGGGATGTTGTAAAATAACGTGGTAAAATAATAAAGTAGGTCTTTAATGTGGTAAAATGGCATAATATTTGCCACAGCTGCTGTGGGTGCTCTTAGAGACACCCCGCAATATGTTTAAACTGTGATAGAAGCAATATCATTTTTATAAGCCTCATCATTAATATTATTTTTATTATTTATTAATTACAACCGGCGATATTAATAGTTCGAAAAAATATTGTAAACCTATATTGTTTTGGTTTTATTGACTACTATTTTCTTTTGCTACTTAAAGTGAAAGATTAGGTTAATAGGTACCTCCACATACACAAATTGCTTGGGGTCTTAAGGGGAAAACGATTTGACTTACAGAATTGGCAGCATATTGTAATTATCTCTTAAAAAAATAGTTTAGGTTATTTATTTATTTTATCAGCCTAATAAATAAAAAAAGACCCACTTTTTCTAGGTGCACTGTATTTTTGTTAACTTACAATAAATAATCAAATAATTAAAAGAAATGATTAAAATGCACATGAAACCTTTTAAACTTTCAAGTGACAATTAATGCTTATTACATTGCAATATCAGGGAAGTTACCGAATGAAACTCAAAAGAAGTCTTTGAACTTTCTAAGAACCATACCGGTCATTATGGTCAAACATTTCACATTTGAGCTTTCCAAGCAAAACTTCTGTGTTATGTTCTATATTTTTATTTATCTTCTTGATCTACGAGTAATTAATTAGTCCCTAAAAAGGAGCAAACAAGAAAGATACATGTGCTGTTACCATCAAATGTCGTGCCTCGTTATCTCTAGAGCTGCATGTGACACTGCTTGGGGAAAACCAATATATTTTGTTTTTACCATCAAATGTGCCGTGTATTGTTCCCATGTAAGCCTGCTTCAGACTTAAGATCGGTAATATATAAAATGCTATAACATGTTACCACGTCTGTTTGCTAAGAGCATTCACAGCAGTGGAGGTATATTGCTATATTGCTAAAATTTAGCTCCACATACTCAAAAGACACGCTGCAGCAGTGGAGGTATAAGGTAAAAATTTAGATGTTTCGCTACAGTGCACATCTATATATAGATGTGCACTGTAGCTGATAGCAAAAAAAAAAAAAGAATTTTTTATTCGACCGGTTAATAAAATAATAAGAATTCTCTCTCATCTCTCATCTTTCTCAGTCTCTCTCTCAGTCACTCTCTCATCTCCCCAGTCTTTTTTTTTGCTGAATATCTTCCCAGTCACTCTCTCATCTCTCTCTCTCTCAAGCAAACTTCTCTTCCACCGCCGATTGCCTCACGCCGCCTCACGCCTCACGCCGCCGATCGCTTGCTCATCGAAGCCGCCGGTATGAAGCTCATCGAAGCCGCCGGTCTGAAGCTCATCGAAGCTCGCCGATCGCCTCACGCTACCGGTCGCCTCATCTCACGCCGCCGATCGCTTGCTCATCAAGCCGCTGGTCTGAAACCCATGGAGCTCGCCGACGTGCTGCTTGTTTGTGATTTGTGATTTTTGATTTTGTTTGTGATCGGTGAATTTGTTTGGTCTGGTAGAGAAAAAAGATTGGAGATATCGGTTTTTTTTTTTTTTTTTTTTTTTTTCTGCTGTGGACTGCTGGTGGTGGTGGTGGCGGCGGCGGCGGCGGCGGCGGCTGCTGCTGTGGCTGATGGTAGAAGTGGTTGTGGTTGTGGTTGGTGTTGTGAAAATTTTTTGGGTAGTTGGATATATTATTTTATTGTAGTGGATATATTATTTTATTGTAGTGTTTATATTATTTTATTGTATTGAAAGCTAAAATAGATGCACTGCTGTGGCATGTGTATAGGTAAAATAGATAAAGTAACTTTTGGTGGAGCTAAATTGCTATATTTTTAGCTCCACTGCTGTGGATGCTCTAAGGAATGATTAAACAAATTTCACGGTACGCCTTCTCAAAAAAAAAAAAAAAAATTCATGGTGAGCCAACTTGATCGATGAAGGCCCTAGACCACAAAACTTCACATTAAAAAAAAAAAAACTGTTGAATTAACATATTATGATTCGTGTACATTAAAAGTATACTGGAATCTTTTTTTTTTTTTTTTTTTGAAAAATAATTGTGTTGAAATTGATATATATATATATATATATATATAATTCTCACCAAATCAAAAAAAAAAAAAAAAAAAAAAAAATCCTGCTAATATTGTTACATAATTAACTATGCATAGATGAATATGAAGATATTTAAACTAATAAGCAATACAATGGTGAAATCTCTCTTCCAATAATAATAGGGGAGCAAGGTTGAAATAGTGATGTATTATAGCTGCTAATATAATTATGGTGTCTTTTCCTTTTCCACTAATTGGAGCTGATTTTGCTTTTGAGTGAGATCAGGGATACCACTTTTTTCATATTAGTATCGGTAATTTCACACATTTTTTTTAAGGTGAAGTCAAATCCAATGATTTTTTATTCAATCTACAATCCGATCCATAGAACCATCTTACCAATCCTATGTAGGATTTTTTATCATAATAACCATGGTGTAAACCAGTGGCAGAGCCAAGATTTTGGTTTAGAGGGGGCAAAATTAAAAGACAACATTTAAAGTGAAATTAATCAAAAAAATATTAATCAATAATAATAACCAAAAATAAATAAAAAATTATAAGAAAATAAATATATTTCATATCATTAAAATAAATAAACAAAAATAACCAATTCGTAGTTACTACAAAATTTACAATAAAAAGTTTACAAATTGATGTGGTAAAAATGTGATTAGTGTTATTTAAACAATATAATGATAGATGTTTGAAATTATTTTTTGTGATTGGTGACATGCTAATTTGTAAGATATAAATAGTAAAATTTGTAATATCTTTAGCATCATTTAACGATAAAATACTGCAAAAAATATCATTAACAGTGAAAATAATGATAGAAATTAAAAAAGAAAAGAAGTTGTGAAATAATTATCAAACGTGAGACAAGCCAAAAGCTTACAAGAGCAGTAAATTAGGTGAAAAGGATTTGATGTTTGAGAAAACTTTTTTTTTTTACTTTCCTTTTCTTGTGTCAGAACCACTTTCAAGTTACAACCAATTGGGAGTCATTTTTTTCTTTCTTTTTCTTTGTGTCAGAGTCCCTTACATATACAAAGAAATTTTAGGTGGAGTCAGGGGGGGCAGGTACCCCCCCTCACCCCCCTCTAGCTCCGCCACTGGTGTAAACTGATATACCACAAACTTTAATAATTGTAATTTGCCCATAAGCTTAAAATATTGGATTAAAGCGCATGAACGCAGGGCTATATTTATGCTTCTTTTGCCTTTTCCACTAATTGATTAGTGTTGGTATTTCTTTTGAGTAATAATAGGGATACCCATTTTTTATCATATGATCAAAGCAACATCATATTCATTATGTCTAGTATTGACACAACTTTTGTTATTCTCTAATTACAATAGGTCACATTAATAACTGTGAAAATATTGTGAACCTAGACTTGTTGTTGTAAGATTGAATTTAATCAATCATTTTGTTGGTTTTATTCTGTGCCAAATTTACTTGTATTTCAGCAATTAGTAACCCTGTATTTAGGTGGGATTCTTGTGAGGGTAGTGAGTGAGATAGTGTGAAGAAATGCTCAAGAGTGTGCAAGAAAAACAGGGACTCGCGACTAGATCCCGCGGGTGACTCGCGGGTGCAAGCCGCCAGATGCTGTACATGTACCGGACATGCCAGAAGTTGAAGCGTCATGCCAGCTGGAGCACTACAGGACAAAATAGGATAACTGGCCGTTCAGTTACCTCGCAGCTGGAATTCGCGACTCAGTTAAGTCGCGAGTTAGCCCTATTTTGAAAAATCTGACTCTTCACATTCCATTCTCACCTTAGTATAAATACCCCTTTTACCCATGAAAGAAAGAGAGCTTTCAGAGAGAATTTTGAGAGAGAAACCCTAGAGAAAAACAAGATTGATTCATCCCCAATCTTCATTAAGAGACTCTTCAAATTCCTCAACTCTCTTCCTCTCCATTGTTAAATCCTTGAGAGGTTTATTACCAAAACATTTTCTCACCATATCATTTTCTATGAGAGGGCTGTTTGGTGCTTTGGGAAGTAATTAGGAATGAACCAATTTCACATTGGTTGATGCTATGGTCAAGTAGCAGAATCGAGGAAGTTAGAAAAGAAATAGGTTCGACGCAATCTCGTTGGAGCAAGAAGCTTGGAGGGCTTAGGTACACTGGGTAGATTAGGCTTGGAGGGTCTATTACTGTTCATGTATCCCAACTACATTTTCTAGTGGATTACTTATTGCTTGGAGGTCGGCGGAGAGGTTTTACGCTGAGGGCTTCGGTTTCCTCTTCGATAACACATCGTGTGTTGTCCTTGTGTTTGCATCTCTCTTCCCTTAATCTTTGTCATTTAATTTCTGCTGTGGATGTGATTTTATTTGGTTTAGATTGTTTATCAATTCTGTATTAAGCTTATTCATGTTCCGCACACTTATTGTTTGTCATAAAGCTTGAATTGGTATTTTTGTTATTGGGGGTCTAAATGTTCATAGTGTTTTATACACTATTTGAACTTTCAGTTGTTTTGGTTTTAAAAGTGACATTTATGTATTGTATACAGTATACACTTTAGGTTTGGCTTGGCTTCAAGTGGTTCTGTCGATTAGGGTTGGAGTCTGATAGCTTTTAAAGGTATGTAATGGTTAGAGCATCTGTAGCAGATGTTCCATAAAAAATGCCATTTTGACACACCAAAAGCCTACTTTGTTATTTTATCACATCATTTTACAATATTTCATTTATCAGATGTTTTATCATTTAATTCTATACATTAAAATAATATATTATCTCCTCTCCATTATTATCAACAATAGCAACAATATCAACAGCAACAACACCAACAAATTCCAAATCCAAAAACCTCAACAAAAGAGGGGGAAAAAAAACACTCAACCAACCAACAAACCAGAGATGAAAAAACGCCGACCCAAACTCAACCAACCAACCAAACTCAACCAACGATTGGCCTAAAACCCCAGCCCAACCAACCCAAAACCTCGACCCACAACCCATACAACGCTGATCCAAAACGCTGACCCAAAACCCACATTGAAACCCATCCCAAATCTCACACCCACAACTCAATTAAGAGAGATCTGAAGGTCGGCAGTGAGGGCTGTGGATGTCGGCGACGAGGGCTGGAGCATGAGGCGGCGAGATCGACGGTGAGTTGTGGAGAATGAGGGGGCGAGATTGCGGCGAGGAATGGAGAGTGATCTTGAGCAACTTTCTTGAGCAAGGAGGAGAGGGAAGAGATAGAGAGTGATAGAGAGAGAAGAAATGAGATAGAGTCGACGGAGAGAGAGGTATCTATGGAAGAAGAGAGAGAAAAATGCAATAAAATAATAATATTTGATTTTGCAATTGTTGTCCATACCGTCTCATATTTGAGACGGTACTGTAGCAATGTGGCATAATTTTTGAGATTTAGAACATCTGATAATGCTCCGTTTTTGTGTTTAGTGTGTCAAATATTTGGCATTTGGCACATTTGGCACATCTGCTGTGGACGCTCTAATTGTTTTGTATAATTAAGCATAAGCTTTTGTTTTTTTCTCAACTAGGTAGCATATATATATATATATATATATATATATATTATGCTTCTTGTTTACTGGGCATCTTCTTGTTCACATAAGACCTTGCTTGGCAAACACAAATACATGGAATATAATGCCAATTGCTAAAACTCAATTAGCCTCCTTTTGGATACCAATGAAAAATGAAAATTATTTCATTATTCAGTTTATTTTTTCTACTATTCATGGGTCCTACTGCACTTTTTGGTACTATTCATGAACCCTACTATACTATTTCAACTAACTTTTATCTTTATTTACAGTACTTTCAATAATAAGTTTTCAGTTTTAACAAAATAAACGGTATCTAA
Source organism: Quercus rubra (assembly GCA_035136125.1). Taxonomy (NCBI): domain Eukaryota; kingdom Viridiplantae; phylum Streptophyta; class Magnoliopsida; order Fagales; family Fagaceae; genus Quercus; species Quercus rubra. The sequence continues at coordinate 1,665,713 of CM068732.1, read as the reverse complement.
ACAAACCCAGTATACTCGTTAGGTTAGGTTAGCTGTGCTTTTTTGGATTTAGTGGCATAGCATGGACCTACCCAAAGCATCTTATTGTTCACATGACCTTAATTGGGAAAGACAAAAATACATGGGATATAACTTATAAGGGTCCGGTTAATGTGTGCCTTATGCCATCCATTTTTGGAAACATTTTTTTGGGAATTGAAAAAGTACTGACAGTTTTTTCAATTTCCGAGAAAATATTTCCAAAAAAGGTTAATTATTGTGTGCCCTTAGGGTACACATTATAATCCAACTTATAATGCTAAAACTTAATTAGTAGTCTACTGGTTTGGTAAGCTGAGATTTTTTGGATTAAGCGGTAAAGCACGGTCTTGCCCAATTTATTCTAATTTTTCATAGGAACTATTCCTATGTCTAAGGCAACAATACTTCCTTGACTCCGTTAGAAACACCAAATAGTACCAAATAATTGAGTTACAAGACTCTTGGCATTCAAATCATTTATCTTAAAAAATATAGAAACAACTAACACACGACTCTTTAGGGTCTGTTTGGGATAAAGATATTTTGCTGAAACTGAAAACTTTTTGCTGAAAATACTGTAGATAAAGATAAAAGTTAGCTAAAATAGTACCGTGGGGCCCATAAATAATACTAAAAAGTGCAGTGGGGTCCATGAATAGTAGTAAAAATAAGTTTAATAGTAAAATAAGTTGACAAAAATAAGTGTTGCCAAATGCACACTTAGTGTTTTTATTTTATTTTATTTCCTTTTTTTTTATACATCAATGGTTTTTTTTTTTTTTTTTTAAAGTAATGTTAGGATACCACTTGTTATTCTATAAATTTCATAACCTTTAAGATTATAAATTATAATTAGTATAACATCGTATGTTTATATGAGACTATCGTTGATATCATAAAAGGTACAATAGTCATAACCTTTCACCTAACCTAACAATTGTGAATTCTCTTGTTAAATATGTTATAATTTTAGATATATTAGTCATTTTAAAGTATATATCCATGGTTAATTAGGTGGGTTTTGCTTTTGTAATTTTGCTTAGCTACTAAAGGTTAGTGGCAAGCATCTTCTAATCAACATCAGCTACCTTCTCAAAAAAAATGCGTAAATGCAATTTTAGTCCTTACATTTTGACCCGATTTCTATTTTGGTCCTTACATTTTATTTTTACCACTTTTAGTCCCTAAACCAATTAACGCGTGATATTTAAGTCCTTATCGTCATCCAACTAACAGAAAATACTGACGTGGCTAATGGTACAGTAAAATAATAATTAAAAAATCTATTTTAGCATTAAAAAATTACCACGTCAGAATTTAAATGAAAAAAAATTAATTTATTAATTTTAACTAAATGAAAATTTTTTAAAAACAAACTTGGGAAGAACATGATGAAAACAAGAACTCCAACCCAGATCAAAGAACTCAAGAACACAAACCTAAACACAAAATTTTCTTTCTTGACCCGTGACTGCCCTCAAATCACAACCACAAAATCCAACAGAATCTGCCACAAAACCATCAACTATCCACCATAAATCCAAAACAATAAACCCATCCACTACCCACACAAACCCATTGGAGAAAACTACCCCACCGAAATCTGATTAAAAAAAAAAAAAAACTTCAGCTAGTTCAGGTGCCATTCCTCTTCGATCTGAGAACGAAACCCATCACCAAACTCCAATCTATGAATGAATCCCACCACCAAACTCCGATCTATGCCATCACCGAAACCCACCACTAAACTCCAATCTCAGCCACTAAAACCCACCACCAAACTTCAATCTAGCCACCAACCATTACCGATCCAACTACCGAACAATCATGCAACCCATCATCGACTGACCCAAACTTTGATCTGTGCCATCACCAAAACTCCACCACAGACACCGATCACCACAAACCCACACCCTTCACCAAGCCGATCCACAAACTCAGACCTCCACCACGCCGATCCCCATAAACCCACGCCCTCCACTTCACCACGGCAAGTCAGCAACACCATATGCACAGAAACCCACCAAAAAAAATGCCAAAGAGAGAGACCCATTGATTTGAGAGAGGAGCTTGAGGCATATGCGTTTGGGTTTGGGTTTCAGCAAAATCAAGAGATAAAAAGAGTTCAAGAAGGCTAAGCACCAAGATAGAGGGAGAAAGAAGAAAAAGAAGAAGAAAGAAAGAAGAAAAGGAAAGAATGGAAGCGGAGAAACTGAGAGACTGATTTGGGGAAGAAAAAGAAAAAGAAAGAAGAAAACAAAAAAGAAAAAGAAACCCACAAGCACCGTTGAGACAGGAGAGTTTCAGAGCGTTGTGATCTGGGATTGTGGTGTTTTGATTTGTATTAGGCTTGATTTTTTGTTTTTAATTTTTTTAATTTAGTTAAAATTAATAAATTAATTTTTTTAATTTAAATTTTGACGTGGCAATTTTTTAATGCTAAAATAGATTTTTTAATTATTATTTTACTGTACCGTCAGCCACATCAACATTTTCTGTTTATTGGGTGACGATAAGGACTTAAATGTCACGAGTTAATTGGCTTAGGGACTAAAAGTAGTAAAAATAAAATATAGGGACCAAAATAGAAATCGGATTAAAATATAAGAACTAAAAGTGCATTTACGTCCAAAAAAAATTAACATCAGCTAACATGCATCCAATTAACTCAGCACAATTGGCAGCAAATACCCACCACAAGTTGTCCCTTAAATAATACAACCAATCAGGAATCTACCGCATGAACTTTATTGACTAGAGTAGGCCCTTAAACTTGAGGTAGTGTATTGTATTATAGTGAATAACGTGTGGCCACCTTTGAAATTCTTTTATAGGTGTGAGTCTGTTGTTTGGTTTTGAGTTTCTCCTTTGTGAATCACACTTTCTAATCTTTCTCCACTTCCTGTTTTTTGTATTGTCAATCTCAATTTCACTCTCCAATTATGGCTGAGGGACTAGTTACGGATCTCATTTAGCGGTTGGTTTCAATCGTTGCTGAAGAGGTTAGAAACTGATTTTCTTACCTCATATTGAACATAAGGATCCAACTAATCCCTTAATATTATAACATGCAAAAATGTAAAAATAAAAAATTGGAATCACAAGCTTCATTTGCATTAACTAATGACTACCAGACACATCCTTGTTGGAATCAATGAACTGGATCTGGGGCAATCTTGACTCATATTTTCGGAAAACAAAGAATTTAGAAGAAAGAAAGAATGAAATTTAAAAAAGAAAAAGAAAAAAAAGCAATATTTCCAGCTGGCTTAGCAATCTAGCACTTAGCATAAACCATTGATTGTAGTATATGATCCTATGTTAATATCTCATAAAAAATTCATCGTATCACCAATAATCTTTCAACCGTTATGTTCTAATATTTTTATTTATCTTCTTGATTGTTAGGTTCTAAGGAATTAGGAACTAATGTATTAGAACTTCATTTTGTAATGTTGGCAAACCATGATCAAAACGTTTTAGTCTTGTTTAGACATGCTCAAAGTATATGCTTTTTATGTAAAGTTGGAATCGAGTTACTGCAGGATTTATTGTGTAAATCTGGCTGGCTTGATTGATCGAGAATTAGACTCGACCGATCGAATCTCGTGCAGATTGTTTTTCTGCAGAATTTTTCAACACAGCCTAAGCTCATTTGACGTGTAGGGTTTTGTGTTTTGCCCTAAGTATAAAAGGGAAAACCCTAACCATATTTCGAGGTTGCTCTTTATGCTATGTGTGTGAATCTTTTGTGAGATCTAGAGGTAATTGCTTTCACACATACTTAGGGTTATCAAAAATCAAGATTATGTCAAGAACTTGATGATCAGTTCAGCTACTGTTTCCAAAGCTTAAAGATATACAAGCAGGAGTGCTTGTGCTTGTTGTGAATCCAAGAAAGAAGTAGTCCATGGACTCGGAGCTGTCATGTGATCGTGGTAGTAAATTTCCTACTCGATGTAGAAATAGGATGTTAATAGTCTAAGTCGCTATTGTGTAAACTTCAATTCTTTCATAGTGGATCTGTTTTACCTTGAAGATAGATAAGTTAAATCCTCTTCAGGTTTTTTACCGATTTGGTTTTCCTGAATCATCATATCATTGTGTTCTTTATTTTCCGTACTTTACAATGATATGATATATTTGTGTTAACCTAGATCTGTTTAATTTGACTAAGTAATCACTTGGCTAATTAACTAAGTTAATTTGATTGTATTTTAAGGGGTTTAAAAACGTAAATTGATCTATGAGTAATTAATTAGTCCCAAAAAAAGAGCAAACAACAAAGATACATGTGCTGTTACCATCAAATGTCGTGCCTTGTTATCTCTTGAGCTGTTGCATGTGACACTACTTGGGGAGGACCAATATATATTGTTTTTACCATCAAATGTGCCGTGTATCGTTCCCATCCCATGTAAGCCTGCATCAGATTTAAGATCAGTAATATATAAAATGCTATAACATGTTTACCACGTCTGTTTGCTAAGGAATGATTAAACAAATTTCATGGTACGCCAACTTGATCGATGAAGACTCTAGACCACAAATTTCACATTTAAAAAAAAAAAAAAATTAACTGTTGAATTAACATATTATGATTCGTTTACATTAAAAGTATACTGGAATCTTTTTTGGTTTTTTTTTTTTTTTTAAATAATTGTGTTGAAATTGATACTATATATCTTTCTCACCAAATCAAAAAAAAAAAAAAAAAAAAAAGTCCTGCTAATATTGTCACATAATTAACTGTGCATAGATGAATATGAAGATATGAACTAATAAGCAATACAACGGTGGAATCTCTCTTCCAATAATAATAGGGGAGCAAGGTTGAAATAGTGATGTATTATAGCATCTTCTTGTTCACATATGACCTTAATTGGGAATGACAAAAATTTGAAATATAATGCCAAAACTTAATTAATTACTGTAGTTAATTAGGTGGGTTTTGCTTTTGTAATTTTGTTCAGCCACTAGTAACACAGGCAATGGGGAATATACGGCGTGAACTTCATTGACTAGAGTCTAGAGTAGGCCCTTAAACTTAAAATAGTGCATTACAGTGGATAACGTGGGGCTGCCTTTGAATTTTTTTAATAGGTTCATTGACGCTTTTAAGTCTGTTATTTGGTTTTGAGTTTCTCTTTTCTGAATCACACTTTCTAATCTATCTCCACTTCCTGTCTTTTGTATTGACAATCGGAATCTCACTCTCCAACTATGGCTGAGGGACTTGTTACTGATCTCATTAAGCAGTTGGGTTTAATTGCTGCTCGGGAGGCAGACCAAGAAATAAGGTTGGTCGTTGGAGTTGACAAAGAAGTCGAAAAGCTTAAAGGAAATCTACAAACCGTGAAGGCGGTGCTTAACGATGCTGAGAAAAGACAAGTTACTGAAGAAGTTGTCAAGCTTTGGTTAGAAAAGCTCAACAATGCATGCTATGAGATGGAAGACGTGGTGGATGAGTGGAGCACTGCAATGATCAAATCAGCAATTCAGAAGGAAGAAGAACATGCTGATGATACTATTGTTTTGAAGAAGAAGGTATGCTCCTTCATCCCCTCCCCTTCATGTTGTTTCCGTCAAGTTGATAAACTTGTTTTGCGTTATGACATTGCTCACAAAATAAAAGACCTGAATGGAATATTAGATGTGATTGCCAAGGAGAAAGATAGGTACCAGTTTCAGTTAACCAATGACCTCACCCCTACAGTAGTTGAGCGAGCACAAACTACCTCATTTGTTGATGTGTCTGAAATATGCGGTCGTGATAGCGTTAAGAATGATCTAGTGGGCATGCTATTGGGCAAGGGTAGTGCAGAAGAAAGAAGCCCCCATCTCATCTCATTAGTGGGCATGGGAGGTATTGGAAAAACGACCCTTGCTCAACTAGCCTACAATGATCCTGAGGTGCAAGCCTATTTTAAGATAAAAGTGTGGGTTTGTGTTTCTGATCCTTTTGATCAGTGCAAGGTGGCCAAAGCAATCCTTGACTCTATTAAGGGTCAATCCTCCGACATGACTGAATTGCAAATTCTATTGAATAGAATTTGCGATGAAGTTAGGGGAAAGAATTTTCTTCTTGTCTGTGATGATGTGTGGAATGAAGACTCCACAGCGTGGGAGCCATTCAGAATTGCACTTAAATGTGTTGCCCCAAGTAGTAGAATTATAGTCACCACACGTAAAAACAGAGTTGCGGAGAATATGCGAAGTGCAAGCATGATTAATTTGGAGTTATTGTCTAAAGAAGATTGTTGGTTGATGTTTAGTAAATTAGCATTTTTTGATAGGGATCCTAGGCAAAGTGAGCAACTAAAAGACCTTGGTAGGCAAATAGTAGAAAAATGCAAAGGCTTGCCACTTGCAGCAAAGACTCTAGGGAGTCTCATGCGGTTCAAGAGAAGTAGAGAAGAATGGAAGAATATTTTAGATAGCAAATGGTGGGAATTTGAAGATGTAGAAAAATGTCTTTACGCACCATTGTTTTTGAGTTATTATGATTTATACTCACCATTGAGACGTTGCTTTTCATTTTGTGCTGTTTTTCCTAAAGATTATGTCTTTTCTAGCGATGAGTTGGTATTTATGTGGATGGCACAAGGATATATCAAGTCAAAGGAAAATGTGGAGATAGAAATCATTGCTAGAGACTACTTTGAAAATTTAGCAATACGTTCGTTCTTCCAAGATTTTGAGAGAGATGAGAATGATGGCAAGATAAAAAAATGCAAAATGCATGACATAGTGCATGACTTTGCACAATTAATGTCAAAAAATGTATGCTTCACGATCAATTCTAACATAGGGTTGGAAACTGATTATAAAACTGCCCGCCATTTGGAGTTAGAAATTCCCAAAGAAGCCCAATTTCCTGAGTCCATTTATAGTGCAAAAAATTTGCGCACCCTCATTTTTGTAGATCAAAGTGATTATATGTTGTCTACTTTATTTCAGCATTTTAGATGTTTACGAATATTAACTTTGGAGGATGCTAGGGTTGAATATGATGGCATATTAAGGAATCTTCCAGATGCCGTGGAAAATTTCATACATTTGAGGTATCTCAATTTAGTCAATTATTGTGGAGATACATTGCCTGAAACCATTGGTAATCTTTACAATTTACAAATCTTGAAAATTATAATTGATGGCAGCAATTTACAAAAATTGCCACAGGGAATGAGTAAACTAATTAACCTGAGACATTTTAATTTGAGCAGCAGAAATGGTGATTGCTGTTCAGATGTAAAGTTTCCAAGAGGGTTTGGGAGATTGACTTCTCTTAGAACTTTAGATGATTTCAACGTAAATGGTAAGGGTGATAACGAAAGATGTAAATTGGGAGAATTAAAAAATTTGAACCACCTGAAGACTCTTTCAATATCTGGGTTGGGAAGAGAGGTAGATGAATGTGAGGCCATGAATGCACAACTGAAAAAGAAGATAAACCTTCATACTTTGAAGCTAAGATTTAGTGAATATTGGCTTGATATTGGAATAAAAAGGGAGAAAGATGCGTTAGTTCTGAATGCCTTGGAGCCACCACCTAACTTGGAATATTTACATATTGAATTTTACGAGGCACTAATATTGTTTCCTAATTGGATGATGTCCTTAACCAATTTAAAAGAACTTAGAATTAACGGTTCATCTTTAGAGTGTTTGCCTCCTTTGGGGAAACTTCCATTCCTCAAATCATTACAGATGTGGTATATTATAGCATTGGAAAAGTTAGGGATTGAATTTTTGGGAATAGAAGAATCCGAAAAGAAGGAGAAAGGCGATATAATAAAACCTCTATTCCCAAATTTGATATCTCTCTCATTTGATTATTTCTTTCACTGGGAAGAATGGAATGGGATTGAAGAAGAAGAAGACTGTATCAGAAGATTCACTATTATGCCACGTCTTCAAGATTTGAGTATCTGGTCTTGCCCAAAGTTAAAGTTGCTGCCGAACTTCCTTCGTGCAACTCCATTACAGAAATTGGAGATCTGTGGTTGTCCAATTCTGGAGGAACGCTGCAAAAGAGGGACAGGAGAGGAGTGGCCCAAGATTTCCCACATTCCTAACATATGGATTGATTGGTTCTATGTGCAAAGAGACGGTCGAGAATATGAGGCAGAGCCAAAGGTAACTTCTTCATTTCCTTGGGCTTCTTCTTTTATTTTGCAATATATCAATATTATATTAATAAAAATTTTACTTGTTTGCCAAAATTTCCCACTAGAAAAAGAAAACGCTGGTTGATGAGTTCTCAGTCATTTGAATTAGGCGATTTATTGTTTAGATTGGGTTATTTTGTGATTTATCTAAAATTGCTTAATAAATATTCAAATGAATATCCTTAAAAATCTCGTTCATTTGCGTATGTATAGACAGAAAACAGATCCAATGTCTACCTATATCTTTCTATTTCATTTACGGTTTCTTATTTATATGGGTTTTCCTCATTTTTTGATTTAAGGCTATGGATATAGCACTAATCTCAAATAACCCATATGGTTTTCTTTTGGTTCACGTAGAAAGATGATGAACTAAAATGATTACTGTGATCTCTGTGTTTCTGGGTTCAGGAATTTTAGCTTCAAGTAGAGATTTTTGGATGATGATGATGGTGAAAGATGATTTTTGTCTATACTGTGTGTGTTGGCAAAGTCCATTCTTGGCTTCGTTCAGTGTTTCAAGTCTAATCTAGACCTTGGGGCATCTTCTTTTATTTTGCTAAATATACAATTAATATTCTAATTGACTGCCAAACAGTCCCACAGATTAAAATTTTAATAACAACTTTAATTAGATTCTGAGTAATTTGAATTAGGCGATTTTTCTGCCAAAATTAAATTAATAAAAATTTTACTAATGAACTACAGGTAACTTCTTGTTCATCTTCTTCCTTTATTTGACCAAAATTTTAATCTATTATCCTTTTCAAATCTCAAAAACTCCCTCAAAAATATATTAATTACAACTTTGGTAGATAAATTTATCAGATTTTGGCAAAATTCACAAAGGCACTGACACCAATGGTTCAATTTGTATGCCCACTGTGAATGTGAGGAAGATTCTCTATTTGAAAAGAAAAGAAAAATACCAGAATTAATGTTACCGAAATTCTGGCATGCTGGCTTTCTTTAGTAGTCAATTTAATAACAACTTTAATTAGTAATTTGAATTAGGCAATTTGTATATTGCTGTATTCATATTGCAGTGTGTTGTATGCATTTCATGTTAGCTGTGTTGATTTACTTTGTTATTTATAGATGGCACATGTCAAATGGTCAGGCTTCTTAGATTCAATTGAGGTGCCTGTTCCTATAGAGATGAGCGTCACCCCAAATCCATATGTTTATGAGTTTGTGTACAGGGTAGGCTGCAAGGTTAGAGTACCATTTCTTTAATACTGTTTTGCGTAGACATGGTTATGTATTCAGCCGTCCTATGTACTTGGACACCATTTGTTTTGGTATTTTTTTTTGGGACCATCTTGTCTATTTATTCAGCCTCCCCCCGTCCCCAATTTTGATTGAAGAAGTTCCTCTGTTTTTGAGAGGAGTCGTCTCTTCACTTTGTGCTGCACACTAAGGAAGAGTTGGAGACTAGCACTTGCTTTGCACCTTTAGAATCTGAGTAGTTTTGCAATTGGGAAGAGGAAGTTGCGAGTTTGACATGTACTAATATTTTAAACCTTTTGAACAAGTTCTTTCTACAAAAACTTTCCTAAATATCAAATCTATCTTTAAAAATGCCTACCGACCTGAGCATATGCAAATGCCTATTCCAGTAAGTATTGGTTTGTATAATAAGCTATGTCTCAAGTAACTCATATGGTTTTCTTTTGGGCATGTAAATTCAGGAATATGAAGAAGAGTTTGTTGAAGATGATGATAAAAAAGAAGAGTCTAATGAAGATGAGGTTGATGAAGAAGAGGATGACAAAGCACTCCATGACAAAAAAGAGGATGATGAAGCAGAGCACCTATGATCTCTTTGTTTCAGGGTTCTTGAATTTTAGCTACAGGTTTGGATTTTTGGATGATGATAGTGAAAGATGACTTGCGATGCTTGATTTAGCATTGCAAGATTGATAATGAGATTGTGCAAATAGACAGTCGAGGTAACTTCTTCTGCCGCTTCTTCTTCTCCTTGGGCTTCTTTTTTTTTTTTGTGAAAAAAAAAAAAAAAAAAAAATCAACTAAAAATTTTAATTGTCTGTCAAAATTTCACATAGAAAAAAGAAAAAAATAACTCGCTGGTTTATGAATTTATCTGGTTCTCAATAATCTGAATTAGGCGATTTATATTATATATTGTTGTACTGCACATAACTAGCATGCATAGCATCTGGTTCCTTAGATTCGTTTAACTGCTCCGTAGCTTCTATACATTTGATATCTCTCACATTTTTGTGTTTCAATTACTGGGAAGAATGGAATGGGATTGGAGGAGAAGAAAAGGAAGAAGAAGAAGACTGTATCAGAAGATTCATTATAATGCCATATCTTCAAAACTTGGAAATCCTTGTTTGCACAAAGTTAAAGTCGGTGCCGAACTTCCTTTGTACAACTCCATTACAGAAATTGGAGATCTCGACATGTCTAATTCTGGAGGAATGCTTCAAAAGAGGGACAGAAGAGGACTGGCCCAAGATTTCCCACATCCCTATCATCTTTGATTACAAGTACAAGCAAGGCAGTCAAGAATGAATGCCAAAGCGAAGGTAACTTCTTCGGATGCTTCTTCTTCTTTTCCTTGGGCTTCTTCTTTTATTTTGCAATATATCAATATTAAATTAATTAAAATTTGCATATAGATAAAACAACTCCAATTGCTCTTTCTAATTTCCTATTGTTATTAACTAATCTGAAATAACTCATATGGTTTTCTTTTGGGCATGTAAGATTTTCAGAGCTATGATGAGGAAGAAGAGGACTTATGATTTTGTATCTAGGTTCATTATTTTAGCTTCAAGTAGATATTTTTGGATGACAAAGGTGAAAGATGATTTATGTGTGTGGACAAAGTTCATTCTTGGCTTGATTCAGTGATAGAAGTCTAATCCATTCATGGGTAACTTCACTCTTCTTCTTCTGCTTTGTCTTCTTTTTTTATTAGAACTAACTATCAATCAATTATCCTACTTATCTGTCAAAAATTCCCTAAAAAACAAAGAAATACAATTGGTAGCTAAATTTATAAGATTTTGGCCAAAATCTCAAAGGCACTAACACCAACAGTTCAATCCTATGTTCTCTTTTGTGTGTGCTTTTGATATATGTATTAAATAATAACTTCTGATCACACTTCATTTATAATATTTTAACATATGTCTTGTCAATTATAAGATCAATGACCTTTTATATGGAAATAACTACAAATGGGTTCTGTTGAGTAAATTTAAAGTCACTAATGCTTTAAAATCTTCATAAATTTGTTGAGTGACTCTATTAACTGATTGAGGTTCTGTCCACATTGATCAGACTTCAGTAAAGCTAAAAGAAATGTTTTGAAACATGTACTTCTGTAATTGTTAATTTTCAGCTCATGTAAATTTTGAAGCAGTATTGTCTTGTGTCTTACTGAATACCAATTTATGTTTTCCACTGTTAAACTTCAAGCTCTAGTTTTTGGCCCATTGTCCATGGATTTGAGTCTGGAAAAGTTCAAAATATTCGTTATAATTTGAATAGAATTGATAATTAAGATTGTGGCATGATCATTTTCATGATGTTAGTTAATTTCCTCTGCTTGAGCACTTGGAAGTGCTGATGTGGTACCATTTGTTTTATATTATTGGCTGATCCTATGCAATTTATATTCAGGTTGCAGTTTTCTAGTTCCCCAATGTGTCAGTGGTTGAAAGGTGCTGGTCTGTTCACAATCTTTGTTTGTGAGTTTATTTAATTTACAAGAAAGAAATAAATTTCAAGAAAAATATTATGATATTAATTTATAGATTTTTTTTTTTTTTTTTTTTTTTTCCGGTATAAAAGACAAGAAATTCCCCCTTTTCAGTGTTCATAAATTTAGCTACAAGTTCAGATTTTTGGATGATGATGGTGAAAAGGTATTTGCAATTGTGCATGTGTTAGCAAAGTTCAGCAACGGCTTGATTCGGCGTTGCAGTTTTGATCCAGTCATGGGTAACACCTTCTTCTTCATCATCTTCTTTTATTTAACGAAAAGTTCAATTAATTATCCTACTCGTCTCTCAATTCCCTCAAAAAGATAATAATCAAAACTTAGGTAGATTAAATTTAAGATTTTGGCCAACACTCACAAAGACATTGACACGAATGGTTCAATCTGGTATGCCCACTATATGTAGCTTTACTAGAATGTGTGAATGTGTGGAAAATTCTCTATTTGAAAAGAAAAGAAAAAAAAAAAAAACATAATACCTAAATGAATGTTACTAAAATTTTAACTTGACATGTTCACTTTCTTTTGTAGTCAATCTAATAAGTTGGTGACACATGAAATGAAATCTATGTAACGCCAATCTTAAGAAGAAAGAGAGGGGCCCTCAAGGCTTTAAAATAGATTTGTTAATTATCAAGTCTGAAAGTTATAGGGTTAGGTAATTGGTATTTATCAAGTTATAAAGAAATATTATATGCTTATTTTTTATTTTAGAGTCTGAAGTATTTCATTACATGAAAAAGTGTGGAGTACAGGAGGCTCATTATTAGCAGGAAAGAAGAAGAAACTACATATACCTTGGTTTTGTTAAATGGATCATTTACTCCTCTACTGTGAGATATATTGATATTTTCTTCTTAATCATCTGTGTATTTTTCCTTATTATTTTGTCCATTCTTCATAATCTCATGCTAAATATTTAATTCTTTTTGGCTTCATTTGAACCAAACATCTTATACAAATATATAGGGATGTACATTTTGTGATGAATCAATTTTTCACACATGGATGCTTATTTGAGAAAGGGCCATAGAAGCAGGTCCACTATCATTTCATAATGGAGACTAGGATGTGCATCATGGAACATATCATGTGCAATTCATATTAATGGTGGTAAATGAAAGGTGAGCTAGGTAATTGAGCAGTTTTCAACTCATATAATTTCTGGCCTTATGTTTTAGGTTTGAAATTTGCTTGCTAAGTTTCATGGTTTAGTGTTATACATTTAGGAGATCGATGAATGCAAAAGCGTGTGGATTTCTTGTCTTAGTGATTGAAGAGTTTCATGTCACGGTAGAGGGGGAAGAGTGTGATGTTTCCACCAGGAATGGAGGGGATGAGATGATAAATTCTTGCTTTTCTTTTTACCATTGCTAGTCGTCCAATTTGGAATGACATTCAAAAAAGGAAATACCTGAATTAGTCACCAATATGTGCAAGGAAAAAAGAAGAAGAAGAAGGCAATGAAACCATTTTACTATTGTTTGCTCTAGGAAGTTCAATTCTGATTCACCTATAGGTAAATTTATATTCTTTGGATCAAGTAACAATCACAGAACAACATTCTTGATAGTAAATCAAATTCTTTATTGGTTTGTTGCGACTTCTTTGCTTTCTTATTTCCATCTGTCTCACTCCAGGAGTTTCCTCCACAGTTTGGTTTATTTCCTTCAAGATGTAGGAAACCATATCAAGAGTACGAGTCTGATTTATTTGGCCTGTGGTTAAAATCTAATATGAAGATATTGCTTAAACAGAAAATTTGCCTCCTTACATCAATGTAAGGTATCTGATTTAATTCTCATTGGTTGTTTAACACTGTTTAATCAGCCTTCAGAAGCACTTTAGCTTACCCTGATATCTTTTCTAGCTATTGAAAGAACGTGCCTTAAAGCTGGGATGTAATCTCATATTGTTTTGTTTGGAAGAAATTAATTATAACTTGGAGCATTTTATATTTTCTAAGACAATTTTTCATTGCAAACTGCTCCAATATTTCTGTTTGATAATTTTTCATTTGTATCTACATCAGTTTTATTTAATGGGAGTAGACATAGCTCAAGAGTGGCTTTTGTCGTTTGAGGTAATGTAACTTGTTTACCATTTTATTGGTTTTTTTTGTTTTTTGTTTTTTCATGGATTTAAAATTGGAGTTTTTTAAGTTCCCTAATTTTGAAAGGACTGGACTATTTCATATCAAGAAGAATTTGCTAGAAAATTCTAATTTATATGTTTGAAACATGTGTTAAACGGTATTCTTCTGTGTAGGAAATTTGGAGTACCCTCAAAAGCTTTTGCAGCTACAGCTCCTAAAACCATTGACAATGTCATATCTAGCTCATCTCCTAGTGTAAATGTTTAAATCTCAAAACAATTTTCTTCTGTTTGTCATTCATGTTTTCAGATCTTAGACAAAATCCTCTAGTTGTTCCAAATAGCATTCGACCAACAGATTAACATATACCTTGTGGGCAGATTATTTCTGATGGACAAGGAAGATAAGATCAATCTCAAAGACGAAACCCCATCAGGGACATCAAGAATTCAGTTGAGGAAGGAAATGAACATGATCTTGACACCACTACTCACAACAGAAATCAAGGAAGATGATGCCTCCCAAATATATTATATGGTATATTTTTCCTTTAACTTCCATTTTGTCTGTTTGATTGTCAAATCCATGCTTACTGCTGCTTCTCATTTGCACAGTCTTTGGTAGCTTTGTATTGTTGTAGGAATTAGGTTTATATTTTCTGGATTATTTTTATGCTCCTCATATTGCTTATGAGTAAAATAAGTTGCAAGGCATAGTAGTACAGTTTACTGTAGCAATTAGCACTCTGCTTCTGGAGTCTGCCCAAGTAATCACTTTTTTTTTATTTAGGAAAAAAAAAAAAAAAATCATTCTGGCTACTACTTTCTTTGTTCGCGATGCTCATCCCTTTTTGTTGCATAGACTTTGAAATTCATCTTAACATGTTATAGCTCCTTGAGATTAAGGTTATGCTACTATATATATTCACTTTAGATCATTACATTGATGTCCATTGTGATTAAAAGTAGTATAATTCTAATCATTAAAAAAATTATGCCTTCTTTGCAAACTTCTTACTTCTGATGATGCTTTTTACTTCTAATCATTACATTCCTTGCTTTGCAGTAGACCTCTGAGGACAGAGAAAGGATGTTCGGTGAGTGCTTGGGGATGCAATCATGGATTTTGAACTGCCAAGAGAAGTAAATTTTTCCTTTTTACTAACTAATATTTCCAATGACCAAATTTTCTCAAATTTCTCCTTCATTATTCCTCTGCTGGATTTATGGGTTCTCTGTCTGGATGTAACTATTTAGTTTCTTATGGCTTTCTTTACATTAATCTGTTGGGTATGGTTGTCACTCATGATTCAGATCACAGAAGAAGCTCATTAATCTAGTAGCCAGCGAGTGTTTGAAGTTATAAGCATGGAGAATGGTGTAGTGCGCTACAGCGTTGAGTTTTATAGTGATGAACATCTTTTGACCTCAGATTTCATATATTGAGGCCTTAATGTCATCTATTTTCTCCTCAACATCAGGGTTATTACACTAAAGGTTTGCATTTTTCTTTCCTTTGTTTTTTTAACTTCTCATAATTAAGGTGCTTTTCTTTTAGCCTTTTTAAGTTATCTAGGAGGTATTTTTGTGTGTGTAATCCTCATTATTTAGTTCTATATGATTCCAATAAAATAGCTCAACATCATTCCACCATGTGGTTATCTAAGATTTAAATCATAGTCAACAAATTGGAAGTTACTGGGGATTAAGAGGTCTAGTCAAAGCTTACATTTTCCATATTGTTGTTTTTCAATTGCTGATTTTATCTCAGTCACGCACTGTTTGGAATTTTGCTAATCCTCTGGCATCAATTAAATATAATGCTACAATGCTATAATGGTTATGTCCAGCAAACACAGAAATTTACTACGATATTCAGTATGGTGGTGTACTAATTGAGAATTTGCTAGAATTTGTGGGTGGGAAATCAAAACACCATATTGATCTTGCGATGGGTTTGAGCTTTAGACTATAATAAGGAAATTGAAGAGAAGTTTGCTGAATATTTTTAATTGATAGAATCATTTTCATGTCAAAGTAAAATATTTCGTTTGATTTTCCATAATAAACCTGTTGAAATTTTTTATTTCTCAAGCTTTGCTTTTGTATTTTCTGCCCTTTGTCCTGAAGCTACGACCTTCTTTGTTGAACCTATGCAGTCTAAACTTATTGGAGAAGTGTAGCTTATGCTGGTGAAAATCATTAAGCAATGATGCACCACATATAGCCATGTCATATATTTTGGTGCGAGATAGCTAATTGAAAAGGCTCCATATGCAGAACGGAAAAGTTCTATATATCAAAACAACAAAGCTCTGTTTCTCTCCTCCCCGAAGCATTGTCCTTGTTTACAAAGTCATGGACACAAAAAGGCTTATAGATGAGGCTCCAATCAACATCCTAAATCTAACATATCATGGATGTCAAGAAGAAATAATGTCAAGCAGTGACATATGGATAGGAATCAACTGGCTTTATCTATATCTGTAAATTCTTGTTTCCATGTTCTTTTGTTGTTTGAATGTGAATGACTGGTTATCAAGTCTGTCATTATAGGGACGTGATTTCAAAGGTACGTAGATTGCTTTTGTTAAGAGGAAAATATTATTTGTATAACCAATATTTCTTTCAAATTTCAGCTTTATGATCATTAACAACCAAAGATAAAATATTGCAGCTGCAAGATGCGCCGGGATCTTAATATTCTTGAATCAACCAGTTTGCTAAAGGTCAAGTCAACAATTTGGCTTCAGAAGCAGGTTGTTTGTATATTAAAATTGTTCGCATGTGCACTTTGTGTGGACCAGTAATCAAATAATCAAAAAAGCCTAAATGGCTAGTGCAGCTAAAGTATATTCAATTGCTGTTGGTCCTGATAGCTTGGTTCATGAAGGATTTATGCCTTGAAGTTGATTTGTAATTGTTATATAATCCTTTTGCATCTGAGGAGTTCGTACAGAGATTTAATTGCATTGTAGAGCTTTTAAGTGTAGTGAGAGTTTTGTATACACCAGTTACTTTTTTTTTTTCATTAGCAGTAGTAAAACTCTTTTTTCATTTATTACTTTAGAGATTTGGGGAATGAGAACCAGATTGGCGTAACAGCATTTCCCTAGAGATAGCGCCAGTTCAAAGAAAATAATTTTGATTTCATTAGGTTTCTAGTTAGGCGTATGTAACAATGTCTGTCCCGGTCATATGGAAACAGTAATTTCAACACTACATTTCCTTGGTCCCTATCCGAACGTTCCTTAATGTATTGGGCCAATTCCAACCTACTATCAGGTCTACTAAATTTTGGGCCACCATAAAAACCCAAATATAAGTTCCACAATTATTCAAACAATCTTTTGAAAATGAGGTGAAACATATGTAGCCATTAATTTCAGACAGATTTTAACGATTTTCCAGTAGTAAGCGTCAGATTGGGTTCAAATGTCAGGGACCCATATCATGGAGGACAAAGAAAAACAAGTCAGAAAATAAAAAAAGTTCAAAACCTTGCAGTAAGTGAAGAAATTCCTTATTCTTGTCATGGACCAAATCAGTATGACTAACAACTTTTGCAGGAGTATTAATAATAGTAAGGGGGGATGAGCATCAATGTTGAAGCTGTAATGGCCTTCTGCGGAAATTTTCTATTTTGTTTGTTTGATTGTTAAATCCGTAGTTATTGCTGCTTCTCATTTAAATAAAGTGTTTTGTAGCTCTGTTTTATTTTAGGAACTAAAATTATATTTTCCATCTTGTTTTCTCGAAGGAAATTCTCTGTTTTTGAGAGGAGTCATTCTTCAACCTTGTGCTTCCCACATGGGACTCTTTTTTCCACAATCAATAGCAATTCTTTACAATCTCCAACAATAACATTTTCTTGATTAATTGGGCCTACAAAATGCCTGAAATGACCCCCACAGTCTAAGCCTATGTTGAAAATTATGCAAAGCATACGGGGCCTTCAATTACAGACAAGAGTTTAATGATTTTTCATTATTAGTAAGAGTCAGATTAGGTTCAAATATCCTTTTTCTTTTTCTTTTTCTTTTTCAAACCGTTACAAAATTATTCTTATAAAACTCACCATTAATATCACTTTTTGTTTTAGTTTTATTGACTATTATTTTCTTTTGTTACTTAAAGTAGAGGATCAGTTTTTTTTTTTTTTTTAATCAGCTTATTAATTTATTTGCATATATTCTTCCTTTTTAAAAACTCACTTTTTCTAATTACCGCGCACCCTTGATGCGGTAGTCATTCTACAAGTATAAATGCTTGTGAGGTGTGGGGGATAAGGGCTGAGGTTCAAGTCTTAAGGAGGAAGCTTCACACACATATACACTTAGATTAGGTTAAAGTAGAAATTCTATCTTGTATAAAAAAAATAAAAAATAAAAAGACTCACATTTTCTAGGTTTGCTATATTTTTGTTAACTTTAAGTAAATAATTAAATAAGTTCTTCAATTAATGCTTGCAATATAAGAGAAGTTACTGAGTGAAACAAAAGTCTTTGAATTTTCTAAGAACCATACCGGTCATTATTAGTTAGCCAGATTGAGTTCAAATGTCTTTTTCCTTTTTCTTTTTTTAGGGTCCCATCGTAAAGGACAAAGAAAGAAAAGAACTATAGTCCAAAATTATAAATAAATAAAAAAAAAAGAATTATGACTTTGTAATAAGTGGGGAAATTTCATTTTACTTGTTAGTGGGTTGGAGAGAAGAGATTAGTGTGAATTGTGATCTAATCAAGTTTGGTGTGGACTTCCATTGACTAGAGTTGGCCCTCAAATTTTTTTAGTGAATTCCAGTAGATGCTTTGCTCACTTAAAAAGCTGTATGTAGGACTATCTTTAAAAAAGAATTTGAGTGCTACTTGAATAAAAATTATAAAGTATATATTCAAGGCTTCAAAATGAATATAAATTTGACCAATTTGAATTTAAAATGAGTAGAAAATTTCAACAAATTAATAATAAACTTAGTTTGGATAATTGATTATTCATTATTATATGACTGTGTTATTACCATGGTGTACATGGTTAGAAACATTGTTTTTTGCACTATATTGTTAATTTAGAAAGTTAAGTATGTTTTGATTTTGAGATTTGGAGTTTGTCATTTGTTTCTATTAGTAATTTCTAACATAGTAGTTATTACCCTTTATAATTAATATTTGTCAAATTTATTTCTTTAACATATTTCAATGGGTAATAAGATATAGCATCTACCGATTTTTGATCTTTAATTCAATCCTATAGTCCGATCCACGTGATTATCTCTTTGATCCTATGTAAGATTCTGATTTTGATAATCGTGGTGTGAACTAATGGTGGACTAAACCAAAGTTGGCCATTAGGTTTAAAATAACAGATTACAGTAAATGAAGGTGGGTCATCTTTAATATTTTGTACTGGATTACAATTATGGTGCCTTTGCTTTTTCTACCGATTAGTGTTGATTTTGCTTTTGAGTCTGGTTAGAGATACCACCTTTCATAACATATTTAAACCATGATAGATAAAAAATTAGTGTTTTTATACATATTTTAACATATATATATATATATATATATATATATATATATATATATATATATATATATATATATATTTGTGGGGCGCAAAAGCTTGAACTCTTATTTTGGGCCTTAAGCCCCATTTACTAACAAGAATACATCCGAGGAGGAGTAAATGTTTGGAAAGGCCCCATAAGGGGTGGCCATACCGGGAAATGTTCGAAGGCACTGGTTCGAGAGGGTTATCCTCCTTGGACCTGACGAATGTCAGTCAGGTGAGCTTTTGCTTGAATTGGGTAAGCTTCCAGGACATTCCAGCAACGAAAATAGACTTCAGATGTGTAAAGAAGGGATAAGAACATGGAAATATCTTGGGAAAAAGCTGCTACTACCGCATTAAATGCACTACAGCAACTTTCCTGGCCGCATTAATGTGGAAAAGACTTCTGAACAGTGTTTTCGACCACTACCGCTTACAGAAAACCAGAAAAGCTGCTTAAATATGACAGATGTTTGAGTGCAGGGTTGGATGCTAAACAAGTGGACGATGGAAATGGATTGGAAAGGACTATATAATTGTGGAAACCCTCCATAAGTGAGGGATCGGAAAAATACTAGTAGAGAAATACTGGAAGAGAATTACTGTAGCACAGTGAAGAACTAACTCTCAAGAATAGCCAATTCATCTAAAAACTTACTCCTCGGACATATATTCTATCATTAATTATGTCTCCTTTCCTCCTCGGACAAGCTTGAAACCTCGATTAACCGTTAAAAAACTCATTAACAGCCCAGTTCTTTCACCAACTCTTTTACAAATTTATTGTGTTAGGCTTATTGGGCTTATACCCCAATTCTTTTAGGTTTGGGCTACAATTTGTGACCTTACAATTTGTGCCGTCTGTGGGAAGAACTATTGCTTGAAGGGATTATAACGGTTATGGCGGGATCAGGACCACACCAGACTAGTCCACACCATGCAGAATCAGCTAATGTTCATCAACAAGGCGAGCTCCATGACCTTGAGCATGGAAATAACATGGATAACCAACAGAAAGGTAGCTTGCAGACGCTCCACACAAGTGGAAGTGGCTATCGACGAAGAAGTTACTTAGTACATGAGCAAGCTGATGAAAAAGCTCTGCAACGAGAAATTGATGATCTAAAAAAGAAACTTCGTCGAGCACAACGAAAACAAACCCCTTCTAGCTCTGACGTTTCTTCCAATGACAACAAAGATGCAAGTTATAGACAACGATCAGGAATCCCACCTAGTGAGTCTTATTTCTGTGAGGAGAAACATTCTCGCAAGAAGAGGTGAAGGAGTCCATCTGGAAGGGGGGTAGGAACTAATGTCATGAAGAAAGCTCTAAGCCAGATTTCTAAATCACCTTTCACTCGGGGAATAGAAAAGGCAAAGCTCCCCAGGCGTTTCCATCAGCCCGTGTTCACCATATATAATGGACGAACGGATCATGTGGAGCATGTGAGCCAGTTTAAACAAAAGATGGCTGTCCATTCTCAGAACGAAGCCTTGTTGTGCAGAGTATTTCCATCCAACTTGGGACCGATGCTGATGAAATGGTTTGATGGGCTAAGAATGAACTCCATCAGTTCTTTCAAGAAACTTACCCAATCATTATGTTCCCGGTTCATTACATGCAGTAGGGTTTCTCAACCCTTAGATTCTCTGTTGTCTATGACAATGAGGGAAGGGGAGTCTGTGAAGGCATATGCTGAAAGGTATTGGGAGATGTTAAATGAAATTGATGGCGATTTTGATGAAGTCGCTATTAGAACTTTCAAGGTCAGCCTCCTACCCGAACATGGTTTGAGAAAATCTCTAACAGGTAAACCTATCACCAGTTTGCGACAGTTAATGGATCGAGTTGACAAGTATAAGAGGATAGAAGACGATCAACAACAGGGAAAAGGGAAAGCTAAGGTTGTCCTTCAAGAAAGAAGAGATTTTAGGTCGGACAGATACAACAACAACCGGCCGAGAAGGGATTATGCAGAGCAGTCAGGGTCAAATAACAATCAAGTGGTCGAAACTGTATTCCGAGAGCCAGTGCATCAAGTATTGGAAAAAGTCAAAAACGAATCCTTCTTTAAATGGCCCAACAAGATGGTGGGAAATCCTGAAAAGCAAAACCGTAACCTCTATTGCCAATATCATCGGGATCATGGCCATACAACAGAGGATTGCAAGAGTTTGTGGGACCACTTGGACCAACTTGTTCGAGAGGGCAAATTGAAGCAGTTGTTACATCATTCTAGCAGGCTGGGTGGATAGACCAATTCTTGGTCTGAGAGAGAGACTCCTTCAAGACCCCCTCTGGGAACTATCAACGTTATCTTCGCTACACCTGGCAGAACAGGATCATGCTCGTCTAGAGTAATGTCTGTGGCTCGCCTATCTTCTAAGGACACTAGTCACAAACCGAAAAGAGCTAGATTAAAGCGGCCCCTGGTCATGGGGTTCTCGGACGAAGATAAGATTGGAACTATTCAGCCTCATGATGATGCCTTAGTGATCACCCTTTGAATTGGGGGTTATGACGTGAAGTGAGTAATGGTTGATCAAGGCAGCGCGGCTGAGATAATGTATCCTGATCTTTACAAGGGACTAAGTTTAAGAGCTGAAGATCTGACGCCTTATAGTTCTCCCCTAGTAAGTTTTGAAGGGAAGGTTATTATCCCAAAAGGACAGATCAGATTGCCTGTGCAGACTGGCTCGGAGACGGTGGAAGTAGATTTTATCGTGGTGGATGCATATTCTCCTTATACAGCAATTGTTGCTAGACCTTGGCTTCATACTTTGAGAGCAGTTTCTTCGACTCTGCATTAGAAGGTTAAGTACCCATCCAAAGGACAAATTGAAGAAATATTGGGTGATCAAGCCATGGTGCGACAGTGCATGGTTGCAGCCATCCGACATAAGCCCGAAGCTGAATCTATGACTCTCAATGAGAAAGAATTATAGCAGTTAAAACCCTCGATGTTATCCATTGATAGGACAGCCGATGGGGCAAAGTACGAAGATCTTATGAAGATTACTATAGGAGATGATTCAGAGAAGGTTTTTCAAATCAGATCCCAGCTACCTCAACAAAAGAGAGAGGAGCTGATAGAGTTCCTTAAACAGAACATTGACGTCTTTGCTTAGAATACTTATGAGGCCCCAGGGGTAGATCCAAAATTCATTTGCTATCATTTAATGTTAATCCATTAGTTGCCTCCAAAAAGCAGCCCCCTCGGCGTCCATCCAAAGAGCATGCAGAAGCAGTCTGAGAGGAGGTGGTGAGACTTAAGCAGGCTGGGGCTATCAAGGAAGTTTTCTATCCTGAATGATTAGTAAACACGGTGGTCGTGAAGAAAAAGAGTGGAAAGTGGCGAGTGTGCGTTGATTTCATGGATTTAAATAAGGCTTGCCCAAAGGATCCATTCCCTATGCCCAAGATAGATCAGCTGGTAGACTCTACTGTCGGCCATCCTCGGATGAGTTTCTTGGATGCTTTCCAGGGTTATCACCAGATACCTTTAGCCTTAGATGATCAAGAGAAGACAACCTTTGTTACTCATATTGGGAACTATCACTACAAAGTAATGCCATTCGGTTTGAAGAATGTAAGATCTACCTATCAGAGAATGATGATGAGGATGTTCGAGTCGCTATTGGGGAAAAATATCGAGGTTTATATAGACGATATGGTGGTAAAAAGCAAAATGGTTTCAGAGTACTTGGGAGACCTTTGAATTATCTTTGAAGTCCTTAGAAATTACAAATTGCGTTTAAATGCTTCCAAGTGCTCATTCGGTGTAGGGTCGGGCAAATTCTTAGGTTACATGGTCACTCACAGGGGAATCGAAGTCAATCCTAACCAGATTAAAGCTATTAACAACTTGCGATCTCCTCGGAATCCCAAAGAGATGCAGAAATTAACCGGGATGGCTGCTACTTTGAACAGATTCATATCCCGGTCAACAGATAGATGCAGACCTTTCTTCCTGCTAATCAACAAATGGAAAGGTTTTGAGTGGACAGAAGAATGTGTCACAGCATTCTAGCAACTCAAAGACTATCTAGCTTGGCCATCGATCATGTCTAGTCTTGAACCAGATGAAGTCATTTTCGCCTACATTGCTGTAGCCCCATATGCTGTAAGTTTAGTACTGATACGAGTTGATAATGGCGTACAACGGCCAGTTTATTACGTGAGTAAGTCATTGCATGAAGTCGAATTGCGTTATCTACCATTGGAGAAAGCTATCTTGGCAGTAGTACTTGGCACACACAAACTACCTCATTACTTCCAAGCACATATAATTGTCATTCTTACACAGCTCCCGCTTAAAATCATACTCCGAAGTGCCGATTACACAGGAAGGAGAGCCAAGTGGGGTACAATTCTGGGGGCTTTTGATAACAAATACATGCCTCGTACCTCCATAAAAGGACAAGTCCTCGCAAATTTGGTGGCAGAATTCACCGAACTCGTGATAGAAGAATTACTATCGGGTGGAAACATGGATGAAAAATTGATTGGTACGTTCTCCCAATATTAAATCCCGACGTGGGAAGTATATGTAGATGGAGCATCGAATAAAAAAGGCTCAGGGGTTGGGTTAGTACTGATGTCCCCTGAAAAGGTTGTCATTGAAAAATCTTTAAGGTTAGATTTTTCAACCACAAATAATGAGGCCGAGTACGAAACTCCGTTGGAAGGAATGGCTATGGTCTAAAGAATGGATGAAAAGTCCATAAAACTCTTCTCGGACTCAAAGCTTGTTGTCGGTCAAGTGAGAGGGGAATTTGAGGCAAAAGACGAGAGCATGCAGGGGTACCTTAGCCAAGTTAAATGTTTACAATTAAAGTTTGACTCCTTTGACTTGTTACATGTCCCCAGAAGTGGTAATGCGCACGCTGACTCCTTGGCTATGCTTGTAACGTCCTCGGCACAGCATTTGTCTCGAGTAATTCTCGTTGAGGACTTGTATAGGCCCACAGAGGCAAGAGAAGTGGCTCGAATCCATCAGATTAAGGTGTGGCCCAGTTGGATAGATTCCATCATACGATTCCTGAGGGAGGACATTTTGCCTGAGGAAAAAATAGAAGCTGACAAGATACGAAGGAAGGCTACTAATTATTGGTTATCGGAGGACCATAAACTATATAAACGTTCCTTTTCAGGACCTTATTTATTATGTGTCCATCTTGAGCTAACTAAATCACTTCTAGAAGAGTGGCATGAAGGAATCTGTGGAAGCCATACTAGGGGTAGATCCTTAGCACACAGAGCTATTATCCAAGGTTATTGGTGGCCAAATATGCAGAGAGAGGCTCTGGAATAAGTTAGAAAGTGTGATCAGTGCCAACAGTTTGCGCTGAGCATACATCAACCAGGGGGAATCCTTAATCCGTTATCTAGCCCATGGCCGTTTGCTTAGTGGGGCTTAGATATTGTGAGACCATTTCCCAAAGCAGTAAGAAATAAGAAATATCTCTTGGTCGACACAGACTATTTTATGAAATGGGTTGAAGTGGAGTCTCTAGCCAACATTAGGGATGTGGATGTGAAAAGATTCATTTGGAAGAGCATCGTTACTTGGTTTGGAGTTCCTCTCGTGCTCATCTCAGACAATGGCCTTCAATTCGATAGTAAGATGTTTAGAAAATACTGTGGCGAGTTGGGGATTACTAATAGGTATTCTACTCCTGCTTATCCCTAAGGGAATGGGCAGGTTGAAGCTGTAAATAAGGTCATAGTAAGTGGGCTGAAGAAGAGGTTAGATGATGCGAAAGATAAATGGGTGGAGGAATTACCACATGTACTCTGGACGTACAGAACCACACCTCGCAGATCTACTGGAGAGACCCATTTCTCAATGACTTATGGAGTTGAGGCTGTCATCCCTTTAGAGATTGGTTTTCCGACGACAAGAATCAGTTCATTCAATCCAAAGGATAACGATGAACAACTAACAAGAAATTTGGACTTGATTGAAGAGAAGAGAGAAAATGCGATGGTCCAGTTGACTTATTATCAGCAGAAACTGAAGCAAGGTTATGATGTCAACGTAAAGTTAAGATCTTTAACTCCTGGTGACCTAGTGTTACGTAAAGTTTTGGGCGCTGCAAAGAATCCAGCTTGGGGAAAGTTATGGCCAAATTAGGAGGGACTTTATCGTATCACCTCCAAAACTGGCATTTAAGCATATTTTTTAGAAGATCTTGACGAACATGTAGTACCACGTCCTTGGAATGTAAACAACCTGAAGAGGTATTACTATTAATTTGTATTTACTTGATCAATATGTGTTCTTTATATAAAGTGTTTATGTTGTTCATCTTTTAGTTCTTTTAAGTGTTTAAACTTAAATTCAATCATGCCTGGAATCCTCGAACCAGATGATTTGGGTTGGTTAACACTCATTCTCAGTTCTTTCAAGTGTTTAAATTTAAATTCAATCATGCCTGGAGTCCTCGACCCAGATGATTTAGGTTGGTTAACACTCGTTCTCAGTTCTTTTAAGTGTTTAAACTTAAATTCAATCATGCCTGGAGTCCTCGGACCAGATGATTTGGGTTGGTTAACACTTGTTATTAGCTCTTTTAAGTGTTTAAATTTAAATTCAATCATACCTGGAGTCCTTGGACTAGATGATTTGGGTTGGTTAACACTCGTTCTCATTTCTGTTAAGTGTTAAAACTTAAATTCAATCATGCCTGGTGTCCTCAGACCAGATGATTTTGGTTGGTTAACACTCATTCTAAATTCACTTTAATGTTTAAACTTAAATTCAATCATGACTGAAGTCCTCGGACCAAATGATTTGGGTTAGTTAACACCCACTCTAAGTTTCCTTAAGTATTTAAACTTAAACCTAAGCATGATACTTAAAATTCCAATTTAGGTTAATTATACTTGAATTATTGTTACCATGTTACTTTTGAAGATGCCTATGTAACTTATGCGTTGTGACCAAAGTCCTAAACCTTTTAACTGAACCTAACTTATAGTATATTCTGTTTGCATGATATAACAATATACTCTATGCAAATTAAGTGAAAATGTCAATAGATCAATCTTGCATTACATATCATGACGTATGAAGCAAAATAGGTACATCTTCATTAATAGCAAAAATGTGATACATCTCCTTAAGAAAAAGGTGATACAAAAACAGTAAATATAATTAAAAAAAATACTACAAAAGATAAAAGTGCTAAACCTAGGCTTTTGCCTTGAGAGCCCCTGGGTCAGCAGCTTGCTCGGGCTGAGAGATAGTAGTGTCGGAGTCTTTCTCAGGAGTCTTTCTCAGCAGGTTTGGAAGAATCTTTCTTCTTGTCCTTGCCCTTATCCTTACCCTGGAGAGCTTCAGCTTCTTTCCCTTTGCCAGCATCTTGGTGAGAATCCATTGAAGCTTCCATAGGGGCAGGAGGGACTTGGTCTGCTTTGGGCACCTCAGACACTTGGGCAGCTTGCTCAGGGAGAGAGGAGCTAGGATTTGAGAGCTCGCGAATATCTTTATCGTAGTAGATGCTCTCAGGTCGCCTCAAGCCAGAGTCAGTAGGGATCCCAGTAGCTTCGAGGGCCTTACCCCAAGAAATGTCACAGTAGTCCCTTGCTACAGCAGAGAATTCCTCTGTAAGTCTGGCTTGGGTCTCCTCCATCCCAAGCGTATACGCAGCTTGCTTCTCGACCTTAGCCGCCTCCTTAAGTAGTTGGGCAGCTTCCCTGGCCTTGCGAAGTTTTTCGCGAAGCTCTGTCACCAACTGTTTCTTCGTTGCCATATTTATTTCAGTATAGTGCAGTTGCTTACTCATATCTTCAAATTGCTTTTCAGTCGTCCTCAAGCCTGCCTCTGCACTATCTCTCGTCCTCATAGCTTCTTTCAGCTGCTCGGCCATTTTAACGTGGTTTTCCTTTAAGGCGCCTAACTCCACCTCCACTTCAAATCGAGCATCCAAGGCAGCCCTGGCCTCGCCACGAGCGTTTTTCACCCACTCCTCAGCCACAAAAACCTACTGTGTGACCTAAAAAAAAAAAAAAAAGGGTGTTTTACCTATACTATAAAATATAAGGAAATGTTGAAGTATAAGAGTAGAACGATGAGTCAAATAACCTACCATGGCCAAATCCCTTTTAAGGGATAGGAAGAGCTCTAGATGGTTGAAATTCCTGTAAGCCTCCATATCCTTAGGGAAAAGGAGTGGCTACTCTAGAGCCTCGGCTACATGACTGGCGTGCCCCTCGCGGTAATGCCTAAGGGAGGCATCATACGCAATTGGCACACTGTTTACCTCCAACTTAGGCGACCAAGTGCGGGTTGGACGGTGCACTTGAGCCACAGGAGGCTCCTCTCAGCTATCAACAGAGTTGGACCTCCTGCTCCTTTGGTCCTGTGATTGCCTGGGCTGCTTGCTTCCTTTGGAAGGGGCCATCTCACCTTCCTTAGGAGCCATAATATGTCTCTTCCTCCTTAGATCAGGGTTGGGCTTTAGCCCAAGGTCAGCAGGAAGCTGAGGAGGATGAGGAGGAGGATTCACTGGCGGTTTGGACTTGTTTTTATCTTGAGGAGAGGGTGCCTTGTTTCTGCTTTTCATAAGTTTCCTCAAACTTGGACCAGTCTTAGGGGCCATTTCTTCCTTCTCATCTGAAGAGTCACCAACGTAGGTTACTATCCGGGCAGGAGTCTGAATGCATGAATACTCGTCCGCTTCTTCTTCAGCCTCTGATATAACAATGGCTTCCTCTTCAAATTGGAACCTGTCAATTTCCTCCTCAAGAAAAGAAGAGGAAGCAGTTCCTTCCTCGACAATGGCCTGTCCGAGTGGCACTTGTTGAAGTGGCTGAGCGGCAAAAGGGATTCCTTGCGGAATGGGGTGATCAACGGGTGGAAGGTCGTGCTGAGCTAAGAAGCCTGGCCGAGAGACATCTATATGAGCCAAACGATAGTCGTTTGCTCTGATAGAGTTGCTGGCGTCTAAGAAAGTTTTTGAAATTGGTTCGTAGTCAAGGATTAAGTGAGCGGCACGAAGCTGTCCATTGTCGTTCATGAAAATATGGGACCTCAGCAAGTAATTAAGCGCAGGTACGTTGATTAAGCTGAGCCGAGGGTTGGTATATGTTTTATCTGTTAAAGAATCAAACAGTTAGAAACTCCAACTTCAATGTAAAAAGAAAAAATGATGATAAAAAAAAAAAAGAATGAAAATGAGACTTGGGTACAACAAAGCAGGGCTGAGGACAAATTCCTTAAATCTAATGTTAGAAAACCTATATCTAAGGTACTCCACCTGACTCTCCTAGCTGGGTTAGGCAAGGAAGGCCGTCACTCCAAGGGCCTGATACGATGAGGAAGTCATCTTTCATCCCTTTGTTGGACTTGGGAAGACATGAGATTAGCTTGACAGCACTGGATTAGGACTTAAGGTAAAACCCTGCCCGAGCTTCTTGGTGGCCTTCGTATAGATGGACTACATCATACCAAGTCAGCCCCAATCCTAAGTGTCGGTCCAAAACGTCAATTGCTCCTTAAACTCTAAAGAAGTTAGGTGCACATTATTGGGGGCAAAGCCTATGGGCACGTAAGTAGTCCCTCGTAATCCTACCCATGGGGATAGTCATGTCTCATTTTATATAGGCAATCATTAGGATTATGACTTCTCCCACCTCTCGGTCAAGTGCCAACCCTTCTGTGGAACAGTATCGTATCGATACCTCCTAGAGTATGTGATATTTTTCTTTGAATAGTTATATCAAGGCCGGGTTCTTCACTAAGCATTGAAATCTACCCATTCTAAGTTTGTAGAAGAGAAAGTGATGAGCCGAGGAGGTTATCCGAGGAGATAGAAGGAGTTGTGAAATTAAAACTTACGTAGACTGAAACGCGAACTGATCTTCGTAGTTCTTGAAGATCTTTGAAGTCTCTTTTTGAAAGTATGACGAATGATCTAATGGTTAGTGAGGTTGGAGGCTTGAATGTTCTGAAGATTATGAACTGCGATGAAAAAAGGAGGAAATGATATTCAGGAGCCTTTATATAAGAAACTGCAAATGAAGGGGATTTTATCCCGCCCAAATCTTGAAGAGAAATCCAGACCGTTGGATTAGAGCCCCATCGTTGGATGCCAGGAACATAACGCCGCCCAAAATACTTAATGACGTTTTGCGAGTTCTGAAGCGTCAGAAACAACAGTGAGATGACGAAAATGACCTTTCCACGTGCGTAAGTTTGAATGTCTTCGTGGTTTTTAACTCTGCAAGTCAAAATTATATTTTTTCTCCTCATGCAAGAGAGAAAAATTAAAATTTTAAGGGGTTATTGTGGGGGGCAAAAGCTTGAACTCTTATATTGAGCGTTAAGCCCCATTTACTAACAAGAATACGTCCGAGGAGGAGTAAATGTTTGGAAAGGCCCCATAGAGGGTGGCCGTGCCGGGGAAATGTTCGAAGGCACTGGTCTGAGAAGGTTATCCTCCTCGGACCTGACGAATGTTAGTCAGGTGAGCTTTTGCTTGACTTGGGTAAGCTTCCAGGATATTCCAGTAACGAAGATAGACTTCAGATGTCTAAAGAAGGGATAAAAATACAGAAATATCTTGGGAAAAAGCTGCTACCACCGCATTAAATGCACTACAGCAGCTTTCCTGGCAGCATTAATGTGGAGAAAACCTCTGAACAGTGTTTTCAACCACTACCGCTTACAAAAAACCAGAAAAGCTGCTCAAATATGACAGATGTTTGAGTGCAGGGTTGGATGGTAAACAAGTGGACGATAGAAATGGATTGGAAGGGACTATGTAATTGGGGAAACCATCCATAAGTGAGGGATCAGAAAAATACTAGTAGAGAAATACTGGAAGAGAATTATTGTAGCACAGTGAAGAACTAACTCTCAGGAATAACCAATTCATCTAAAAACTTACTCCTTGGACATATATTCGATCCTTAATTATGTGTCCTTTCCTCCTCGAACAAGCTTGAAACCTCGATTAACCGTTAGAAAACCCATTAACAGCTCAGTTCTTTCACCCACTCTCTTACAAATTTATTGTATTGGGCTTACTGAGCTTATACCCCAATTCTTTTGGGTTTGGGCTGCAATTTGTGACCCTACAATATTAACTTAAAAGTTTTCATTAATTCTAGTTAGCATAATTGGTAGTCTCTTGTTGTTATAGGTTGAAATTTTTTATTGTTATCTATTCAAAAATAAAGTTTTGTTCATAAAAATAAAGGGAGAGGGAGAATTGAAAAATTATAAAGGGCCATTAAGTAAAAATTGCTCTTAAATAATTAATTAATTTTGTAAAAAAAAAAAAAGGAAAGTGTGGATTGTTTTTTGGTTGCTCTCTCTCTTTGAAAACTTGAACTTATACTTATGGAGTGACTATCATGTTAAGGATGCGCGGTTATAAAAGCGTAGGTTTTGAATAATTAAGGGCATGGGCCTTGGTCTCTTCTGCAATCCTTCCTTTAAATAAAAGTAAAAGCACTATAAAAAAAAAAAAAATTATTTTAAAAATAATGGTTTATGCTAACTAAACTCCAGCCTTATTTTTAAGATTGCAATTATTCTTTAATGGTTGAGAAGATCAAGAGTAAAAAAAAAAAAAACAACTGATTTCTGTTCGATCCGATCCTGTCTAATCTCAGGTCTTAGTTTTCACTCTCAAACCGTCAAACTAAATTCCAAATGGTGCACTCTCTCTCTCTCTCTAAGCCAAGTCAGCCTAACCGATTTAGGGTCTTTTTTTGTTTATTTCTCACTCCCTTTTCACTTCTACTCTCTGTCTATATCTTCCCCCACAATCAACAACTTATTTTCAAAAGTACATGTAACATATAAACTTTTGGTTCAGCTTTTTGTAAAAGTGCATAATGAAAAAGTTGAGTTTTCAAAAAGTGCTTAATAAAAAAATGCATTTTTAAAAAGCTGAGTGTTTGGTAAAAGTTGCTAAAAAATTCTTTTTGAAAAAGCTGAGTGTTTATAAAAGTGACAGTTTGAGGAATAAATTACCAAAAATGACAATGTATATATAAGGGAGTTTATTTCACACTTTTTTTTTTTCTTTTTTTTGGATGTGAGTTTGGTTCATACTTAAATCAACTACTTCATCATACTTAAATCAATTTTTCTTTTTTTTTAAAAATTATTTTTTTCTCACCAATATTAGCTAATAATAACCTACCACTTAAGATTCATTGTGAAAATATTGTGATAAAAATTGATACTGATTTTAATTTTAACGTGCTATTAAAATTATGTTTTTCTCTTTCTAAAAAAATTATTTTTTGCTCACCAATATTAACTAATAATAACCTACAACTTAAGATTTATTGTGAAAGTATTGTAAAAATATTGTGATAAAAAAATTGATATTAATTTTAATTTTAACATACTATTAAAACTATTTTTTTCTCTTTCTAAAAAAATTATTTTTTTCTCACCAATATTAACTAATAATAACCTATCTCTTAAAATTTATTGTGAAAAAATTATGATAATATTTCATTCTTTTTTTTTTCCTTTTTTTTCCCCCTCTTTTTTTATTCTCCACACACGGCATTTCTTTCTCTCTTTTTTTTCCTTGTTTTTTCCCTCTTTTTTTCTCCTCCACACACTTACCTTACTCTTTTCTTTTTTATCCTTCTTTCCTCCTTTTTTTTCCCAGCCATTCCTCCAAACTCCAGAACATTCAGAGCTCTCCTTCTTCGTCTCTTTTTTTTTTTTTTTCCTTTCTCCCTTTTCTCTTAACACTTCGTCTGTTGGTTCTTGGCGGAATCGATAGCGTCCCACTCAGGTTCTGGCGACGTAGAATCCATCGGAGTGCGCAACGAAGATGAGGCGGTGGAGTTCGAAGATGGTGAGTAGCTGAGAGGGAAGGGCTTGGAGATCAAAAACGAGGTCGGAGTCGGAGTTGGGGGGTTTGATTGGGAGGGGTTCGCCGATTTGATCGAACCCAGAGCTCGGTGTTGTTGACGAATTCGCCTTCATTTTTGTACTGTAATTCTATCATTTTGCTATATTTTGATGTTTTTTTGTTTTGCATTTTGAGGAATCCTAATTTGCAAGGGATTATTATTATTTTTTTTCCTTAGCTAATTTGGGAATTTGTTATAGATTTTTTTGTGTTTGGATTTGGAAATTTGTTGGGAGAGCAGAGAGATGAGATGAGAGGAATGAGGGATAGCGTGAGAACTGATGATTTGTCAAGGGTAATTTGGTAATTTTTGGAAGAGCCCAACGGATAGCTTCAAAACATGCATGAGCTTTTTGTTTATGGACCTTTAGAGCTCCATAACTGAAACGCGCGTTCTCTTCACAAATATAAAACGCAACTTTTTCCAAAAAATTGCGTTTTATACTTACCAAATACTATTTTTGAGCCAACTTTTTGCAAAACGCAACTTTTTGGGTCTAAAAGTTGAACCAAACGGGTACTTATTCTTCTTCTTTTTCCTTTTCTGTTAGCTATTTCATATTATCTAACAAGTACAAAAATATATGTAATATTATCAATACGATTTTTTATATTATTACCCATAAATAATTCTCAGATACAAATTGAAATATCAGTATGATGTCGTTTAGGTACTCTGCCAATTATTCGGTTTTTTGCTATCTGTTAAGAACTCAAATGATGGGTGTTATTTATAGTTTAAATCGAGTTTTGAATTAAGGGAGAAGAGAAAAATAAAGAACAATTAATTGATGACTAATTTCTGTATGATCACTTTACAAGACCAAAGGCGTATTTGTATTTGTACATGCATAATTCTGATCAGTGGCTAACTAACTAACTGATCCAGTAACTACTTATGCCAGCTGGCATAACTACTTCTAACAATCTACTAATTTGTCACGTGCATTAACAATTGAACACATGCACTAGTTCCGTCTAATACTACCTAGTGATTACAATAAGCATGTAGTCCCGTCTAATACTACCTTAACATCAATACAAACGACATAAGCTCATTCAATGGGTCTAGAAGTCATGTGTCGTACACGCGTAGTCTGTACAAGAAATCTGTAATTAGTAATTACACTAAGATACTTCTTTACACTCGGGCACCACAACATCACATGCTCCGGCAGCAACCCAATGAAATTCTTGGCGCGGTCTTTCACCGTGTTAATCTGTTGGTATGATTTAAACCATAGACAAGGGTCATTAACTTAGTAAAACAACTCGCGCTTGAAGTAATAATTAAGCATGGAGAATGGTGCACTACAGTAGTGAGTTTTATAGTGATGATGATTTGAAAGATTGGCCTCCAATTTCATCCTTTGCAGCCTTTATGCCCTCTGTTTTTTCCCTTGACTTGAACATATATTTTGAAGGGGGCTTAATATGACCTTTATGATATCAAAATTGCCAAGCAGTTGTAGCATCAGTGTTCTTGGTAAGAGAATTGAAGTTAAAAGAAGGATATATTGAGAGTTACGTACTTTTTTCATCAACTTTTTTGTACTCTTAACATACAACAATAGCTTCAATTGAAATAGCAACTCTCACTTGCTTCTCTGTTTTATTTGTATTTTTTTTCTTTGTTTCTGTCTGGCATATGTGTTATTGACCGTGAATTTTTTTTTTTAATTTTTATTCCATTGGGATGAAAAATGTCTTTTGTTTGATTCTAATTTGAAAGATTTAACATTCATGCAGTCATCCCTTACTCAACATAGGGATTTCATTTGCCAACCAGTTGCAACGTTTAGTAATTGCAAAGAAATTTTAAAATTCAAATTGTTTGCTATTGTTCCAAAGCATCATAATTTATGATGACTACGTGCCTGAAGAGTTAAAAGGCCTTCGTTGTTTAGTTATCATGTCTGTATTTTGCAGCCCAGTTGCCTATACTATTTGCTGAGTTTGTGGCTTCAGCCTTTCTGCACATCAGCAACTTATTTTCAAAGAACATGGACCATATAAACTCTGGGTTCTGATAGACTGGTTCTGCATATCTCATCTACTACAGGTACCTATTTCTTCTTCTTCTTTTTCTCATACTAAGGTGCTTCCTGTTAGCTTTCTCATATTATCTAAGAAGGAGAGCAATATAATTATGTGATTGTCAATATGAATTTTTATTTATTACCACAAGTATTGCTCCATGTTAATCTGGTGTGTCCATGTGAGTTTAAAATCATTGCAAATAAGTTGCGATTTGCAGGGAATTAAGAGGGCTAGTTCAAGATTTCTTTATATAATGTTCAGATTAAATTTTGTCTACATACAATGTTTAATTGAAAGAATGGTCTTATATCCAGCATACAGAAACACTTAAAAGAATTGTCAATATGCTGTACTTCTTATTAAGAATTTGTTAGAATTGATGGGTTGGGAATCAAACACCAGAATGATCTTTGGATGGTTGGAGGTTAAAGAGCTTAAGAAATTGCGGGTATAATTGTTCTTTTATAGAAAAGGGAAATAGAAGAGAAGTTCTCTCTTTATTTTTAATTTCATTAGAAGTCGTCTTGAACATGATCAAAGCTCTTGAACCAAGAAATTCACAATATCTAAGCCTTAGATTACAAGGGCAGTGATGGAACCCGAGTTTCAACAGCCAACCCAGTGCTCTGCAGAAGAAGAAGCTGAACTGTTCAGGAGTGTGAAGAAATTTAAAGACAACAGCATTGAGAAACCATTTGTTCAACCCCGCAAACAGGTAAGTTAAACCAAATATCTCTCCCCCTTAAATAAATAAAAAATAAAAATAAAAATAAAAAGCTTGTCAAGTTTTCCCATTCCGCTAGAGTTGAAGAGCTTCACATTAGCAGGGACAGACCCACATATGGGCCCATGGGGCCCGGTTCCCTGCAGACATTACCCAAAAAATATATATATATATATATATATGTGTGTAATATAACCTAATTTAATTTAGACCCATGAAAAATTAGAGTTGGGCCCCCTTGCTTCACACAGCTTCCTCCCCCCCTTCAAAACTTAAATCTTAACCCAGCCCAAATAACAAAATTAAACCCAAACAAGGTCATAACCCAGTCGAAACAACACTAATTATCAGTCCCTAAAAAAAATCCAGCCCAAACAACAATCTTTCTAATAAGTGGGGGAAACTCTTTTTTCTTGTCGGTAGGTTGATAGAAGAGATTATGTTGCGAAGAAAGAATAAAAAACAAAAACCAAAGCTTTTTCTAGGCGTGAGTTGCTACGCACTAATTTAAGTGGGGTTTCCATTTTCATTTCAATGATGATTGATGATCCTTATTGGACTAAAAAAATAAGGGCATAATGGGTGAAACAGAGCATGATAAAGTTACAGATAATTCAAAAGTGTAAATGTCGACATTATAAGATAATTCAATATTAAGCACTAGACTAGGTCCATAGAGTAGAATAATATAAATTAATGGCCTAGCTATTTACCAACCATATGATAGAATCTTGTTGTAAATTAATGTATATGCAAGTGGATTGAAAAATAAAATAAAAAGCAGTGTTCAAATTGATGGAAAAGTTAACAATTATGTGTAAAGAATTTTTGTTCATATTTTTTTTTTTAACAATAAGTCATATTAACAGGCGTCCTTAGGGTATTATTATTATATTTTTTTTTAGAGAAAATCCTTAGAATAATTGTTAATAAACAATTTTAGGAATGTTTTTATACCACTTTTATAGAAAATTGAAAAAACTATCAAAACATTAATTACTTTTTATTCTTTTCCCATAAAATTTTTTTTTAAATGGTTCACTAAAAAAAAATCTTTAATGCATTCATTAACATTTTCCTTTTAACAATTACTGCTATTTCAGTTTCTCCTCGTGAATCACTTTCTAACTCCAGTATCTGTTTCTTGTATTGTGAATTGTAATTTCACTCTCCAAGTGAAATTCCTCTTAATCACAATTTCTTGTATTGTCAACAATGAGCACATTTCGTTATTTTATCAAACAGATGGGGTTGTAAGACATTGTTAATGCTCTAAATCTGGTTCTGGTAGTAAAAGATTCATATGGAACTAGTGAATAAATAATGGGCAGGCTGCTTGTAAATTTTAATATGATTTGGTTTAGGGAATTTACAATATTGCTTCTGTAGGAGTGGGAAAGACCTATGTGTGAAACATGCTAGGATGAATTTTCCACCGAAATGCAGATCCAGGCGAACATGCTAACACTTTTTGTATTTTATTTTGTGATTAGGTGGAAAATACTAAGTTGTAATTATGTTGAAATTGATAAATATAACTTTCTCACAAAGTCCGAATTGACAAAAAAAAGAAGTTCTGCTATATATAACTTCAATTTAATGATGTAATATCTAAAAACTAATATTATGACATAATTAACTTTGCATAGATCAATATGAACATATTTAAACTATTACGCAATACAATTTTTTAAGACTTCTCTTCCAATAATAATTGGGGAGCAAGGTTGGAATAGTAGAAAACTGATGTAGTACAACATCTAATTTTTTTAAAGTATATTATTTTGAGAAAATTCGCAATCTAGCCAGCTAGTGAGAAGCTTCTTTCCCAATTTAATTATCAGGAGCATCTTAACTTTGTCTAACAAAAACTCTAACTAAACTAATATGTAAAATTGTAAAAGAAAATAAAAATTCCAAATTCAAAGACGCTTAATCAATCAAATGAAATTAATATAATGCATAAGAAAATATAATAAGAAAGAGGATTGCAGACACCTTGCAAACAGTCGTAAGTAATTGGTCATCACCAATTATTGACACGATGGGCGTCGAGGTGTGAGGAAGAGAACATGCATAAAAACCATTAAAAACAAACAAATCAGGACAAATCCAGAACAATAAAATAACTCAAAAAAAAAAAAAAATTTGGGAGGCAAATTAATGACTATGTACTAAATCAGTAAAATGCATTCTAATTCTTTAGACATAAACAATTTTAATGGGTAAAATGCAATTATGTAAAGAAAAATTGGAAAGATAAATACAAAGAAATAGACTAACAATTGAAAATTGGTAAAAAAAAAACCACAGTATCTACAACCCCACAAAAGAAAATCCAACACAGACCATAAAAATTGCAGCAATAAAGCAAAGAAATTCAAGGGAAGAAAAGAAAAAACTGACCTCAAAGGGACTTTCCAATTTTAGTTGTAACCAGTCACAACCTCGCATGATGCACGAAAATATGTGATTATTTTGTAATAAAATACAATATATAATTATTTTCTAAAATATTCATAAAGTATTATATTAGGATTAATTAGTCATGTGTAACAAAGTGTTTTTATCATAAGAGAATTTCATTTTAAATGATCATTATCTCTATTTTGAAATATATAAAGTATGATCATTATCTCTCCTTTTGAATACATTGTTTATCCTAATGCATTAATAAATATATATTGAATCAAAACATACCCATATAAAGATACTTTGCAAACAAACAAAATGCCATATCAATTGTCGCTTAACAATGATTACTTGGATCATTTAGGAAAAGAATTTTTTGTTGATAATCTATTAAGATAACTTTCTTTGCAAAAACTACAAATTCGTCCACTCAAAAGGATTATCAAATAAACAATATTAGCAAGATCTCATAATTAAGTTTCTATAACAATAATAATAATAATTTCAAAAGGTAAAATATATCACTTATTCAATTATTTTCGTTTGACTGACCTTTACTTTTGTTTGAATAAGTGGTGCTATAAATTACTTCTTATACAACTATTAAAAGTACTTTCTTTACAAAAACTACAAATTTGTCAACCCAAAAGGATTAAAAAATAAACAAAACTTAGTAAAGTCTAATAGTTTAACATCTAAGTGAATCACTAAAAATTTAAATTTTAACTTGCAAAGCAACTAATTATGAACCCAAATCATATCAAACAAGTGGGTAAAGAAAAAGATCTTGTGATATGGAATTGGAATACCAAAATACCCAAATATACATCTAAGTTGATACAAATTTTCAAAAAGGAGAAACAAATGTGATGTGACAATTAAATAAACAATGACAAAAAAACTATTACTAGAAAAATAAGTGGTTGAAACAATAAAATAAAAAAAATCACCAAAAGAGAAACAAAATTGGAGGGAGAGAGAGTATAAACATTTTTTGTTGTGAACAACTTGGAAGGAATATGGGAGAGAGGTAGAAATGAAATAATAATAAATTTATATGAAATTTAAGGTGGAAGATGAAGGGTGAAAGTAGATAAAAGATTGAAAAACGTGAAAAGGTAGAATTTAAGAATATATAAAGGAGAAAATTTTGTATCTATAAAGAGAATCAAATGAAAATTATAAGAAAATAATAATTGGAGGAGATGAAAGATTGATGTAAGAAAACAACGGTTGAAGAAGATGAAAGGTTGAACAAAGTAAAAAATGCAAAAATAAAAAACAAAAAATAAGAAAGGATTCTAGTGATGTGGCACAAATGTCTTTTTCTTTAGGGTCTCATTATGGAGGACAAAGAAAAAGAAAAGGAAATATAATACAAAATAAATATATAAAAAAGTTCATGACTTTCTAATAAGTGGGGAAACTCTTTTTCCTTGTCGGTAGGGTAGGTTAATAGAAGAGATCATGAAGCAAAGAAAGAAAAAATAAAATAAAATAAAAACCAAAGATTTTTCTACGCGTGAGTTGCTATGTACTAATTTTAATTAAGTGGGGTTTCCTTTTTTATGTCAATGATGATCTTATTGGAGAATGTTTTCTTTACCTGACTAAAAAAGTAAAGGCATAATGGGTGAAACAAAGCATGATAAAGATACAGATGCTCAAGAGAGGTGAACAAAATTCAAAAGTGTAAATGTCGACATTATAAGATAATTCAACATTAAGCACTAGTCTAAGGTCCCATAGAGTGGATTAACATAAACTAATGGCCTACCAATTTATCAACCATATGATAGAATCTCAATGTAAATTAATGTATATGATAGATGTAACAAAGTGTTTTTATCATAAGAAAATTTCATTTTAAATGATCATTATCTCTATTTTGAAGTATATAAAGAATGATCATTATCTCTTTTCTTAAATATATTGTTTATCTTAATACATTAATAAATATATATTGAATCAAAACATACCCATATAAAGATACAATGCAAACAAACAAAATGCCATATCAATTGTAGCTTAATAATGATTAGTTGGATCATTTAGGAAAAAAATTTGTCGTTGATAATCTATTAAGATAATTTTCTTTGCAAAAACTACAAATTCGTCCACTAAAAAGATTATCAAATAAACAATTATTAGTAAAATCTCATAATTAAGTTTCTATATGCATCATTATAAAATAACAACAACAACAACGACAACAACAACAATAATAATATAATTGCAAAAGCCAAAATATATCACTTACCCAATTATTTTCATTTGACTGACCTTTACTTTTGTTTGAATAAATGGCACTATAAATTACTTCTAATACAATTATTAAAAGTACTTCCTTTACAAAAACTACAAATTTGTCAACCCAAAAGGATTAAAAATTAAACAAAACTTAGTAAACTCTCATAGTTTAACATCTAAATGAATCACTAAAAAAATAAATTCTAACTTGCCAAACAACTAATTACTAACCCAAATAAAATCAAACCAATGGGTAAAGAAAAAGATCTTGTGATATGGAATTGGAATACCAAAATACCCAAACATACATAAAAGTCGATACTTTTTCAAAAAGAGAAACAAATGTGATGTGACAATTAAATAAACAATAACAAAAAGAAAGGTATTAATGGAAAAAAGTGGTTGAAACAATAAAAAAAAATTCACCAGAAGAGAAACAAATTTGGAGGGAGAGAGAGTATAAACATTTTTTGTTGTGAACAACTTGGAAGGAATATCGAAGAGAGGTGGAAATGAAGTAATAAGAAATTTATATGAAAATTAAGATGGAAGATGAAGGGTGAAAGTAGATAAAAGATTGAAAAAGTGAAATGGTAGAATTGATTTAAGAATATATAAAGGAGAAAATTTTATATCTATAAAAAGAATCAAATGAAAATTTTAAGAAGACAATGATTGGAGGAGATGAAAGATTGAACTAAAAAGACAACGGTTGAAGAAGATGAAAGGTTGAATAAAATAAAAAATGCAAAAAAAAAAAATAAATAAATAAAGAA
Source organism: Quercus rubra (assembly GCA_035136125.1). Lineage (NCBI taxonomy): Eukaryota > Viridiplantae > Streptophyta > Magnoliopsida > Fagales > Fagaceae > Quercus > Quercus rubra. The sequence continues at coordinate 1,625,024 of CM068732.1, read as the reverse complement.
GAAGAAGAAGAAGAAGAAGAAGAAGAAGAAGAAGGAAGGATGCTAATGATGTGATGCAAAAAGAGTTTTGTAAAATTTATTGCAAAACTTCCAATGTTATATATATATATATATATATATATATATATAGATATGTATAGACTTTTTTTTTTTTTTTTGATTTTATTGTTTAGTTATAAATATCTAAATTAAAGTAAATTAATATGTAAAGGCAAAATTATATGTAAAATTAAAACCATCTCAAATGAATATGTAAAGTTGATCTATTTATATATTAAATATCGTTAGAAAAATTCAAGAATAAAAATTAAATAAGAAAAAGAAAGATTATGTGGCCAATGACATGACGAATAAGGTGATGCAATAGAAACTTCACAACAATAAATTCTATGCTTCAAATATTAGATATATAGATATAGATTTGTACCCAAAAAAATGTCTGTCAATTTTTTACTTATTGAAAATAGTTGAATAGTTCTCATTACTAATAGTAAGTATCAAATTAGGTTAAATGTCTTTTTCTTCGGGGTCTCATTAAGGAGGACATAGAAAAAGAAAAATAAATGTATAACACAAAATAAATAAATAAATAACTAGTTTTCTTGTCGGTAGGTTAAAGAGGAGAGATCATGCATGTACTGCGTGGATTTCATTGACCTGACCAGATAGGTAGTAGCAAAGAAAGAGACAGAAACTATGAAAAAAAAAAAAAAACAAAAACCAAAGTTCCATACTTCATATAACAAACAAAGCTTTTTATCTCTACGTGCGGTGTGAGTTGGTCTGCACTAATTGCTAAAAGCTCTCTCTTAACAAAAGCATAAAGAAGCAAGAATACCTAAAATAATTTAAGTGTGGTTTCCTTTCTCATTTCAGTAAAAATCTTATTGAAGAACGTTTTCTTACCTAACTAAAAAAGGTAAAGACATTGGGTGAATGATAAAGCTACAGATGCTCTACTGAGTTGAATAAAATTCAAAAGTGTAAATGTCGACATTATAAGATAATTCAACTTTAAGCACTAGACTAGGTCCCATAAAGTGGATTAATATAAACTACTGGCCTACCTATTTACCAAATGACAGATTCTCCATGTAAATTAATGTGTACGGATTTTCAAAATGCTTTTTTGATTCGTTGGTTAATTAGGTAGGTTTTGCTTTTGCAATTTTGTTATGCTACTAAAGGTTAGTGGCAAGGATCTTCCAATTAAAATGCATCCAATTGGCAGTAAATACCCACCACAAGTTGTCCCTTAAGTAACGCAGCCAATCAAGAATAAACCGCATGAACTTTATTGACAAGAGTAGGCCCTTGAACTTGAGATAGTGGATTACAATTAATAACGTGGGACTATCTTTGAAATTTTTTTTCTTGGACTACAGTTATGGTGCTTTATTGCCTTTTCCGCTAATTGTGCTTTTGAGTAAAGTTAGGAATACCACTTTTGTTTCCTATTATTACTGATGATTTTAGTCTTTTTAAAAAAAAAAAAAATTAAAATGAAAAGTAGAATTCTATGTTTCTTGATTTAATCTACAATCTGATGTAGGAGATTTAATCTACCATCTCACCAACCCTATGTAGGACTTTCAATCTTAACAACCATGTTGTGGTTTCAAAAAAAAAAAAAAACAACCATGTTGTGAATTGATGATACACCACGTGGACTTTATTGATCACAATTGGCCCTTAAGATAGTGGATGAATGCAGGGCTACTTTAATTATGGTGCTTTTTCATTTTCCACTGATTGGTGCTGATCTTGCTTTTGAGTAATAATAGGGATACCGATTTTTTTCATATGATTGAAGCGACACCTTGTTCACAAGGTCAATCATTAATACCATTTTTATTATTTATTAATTACAACAAGCCACGTTAATACCAAAACTTATTTTGGTTTTATTACTTTACCATTTGGTTATATACTTCCACTTACAGGATTAGTTTTTTTCTTTTTCTTTTTTGGTTCAACTTATTACTATACTATTTGCTTATATACTTCCTTTTAAATAAGTAAATAAGTTTTTTAGCAAAGAATCTTATCTGAACTTTTCATTAATCACGCTGTAGACATCAAAATTTTAATTTTGTGTGTACACACGCAAATTGTTATTTGTTATATATAACTGAAAATTCATGCCACTTAACAATTTCATTATGATTTTTTTTTTTTTTAATAATTATGGTTTGTGAATGAGATGTTTGGAACAAGTAATTGATCTAAAAGATATTATGTGTTATTAGCTATTATAAGTTACAAGTAACTGATCCAATCTTCTATTTACAATCTGCACTCTTTATGTGTTATATATCCAATGCATGGATCTGGGCTAATCTCTCTATAAACTTTATAAAGAGGTGATGACTTTTTCAAATGAGGATAATAGGTTTAAATTCAATCTCTATCAGTCATTTATATACAGGTTTAGGACCGAAAAAGAGAGTATTTCCTATTAATAATGGAATAATGGGAGAGAATTTGTAAGATATTGTGAAAAAACAAATATCCCAAATTTTCGTTAACCACAAGATTTTAATGGTTTTATTGGGTTCAAATGTTTCTGTGTGTTAAAATCTCATTCTATCTCCTTTGTGTTAGAAGCAGGTTGTTTATTAATTTTATGGTGTTCACGTATGTTGCACTTTTGCGTGGACCAGTAAATGTAATCAAATAATCAAAAAGCCTAAATGACTAGTACTGCAGCTAAAATTATGAATCGTGTGGACTTCATTGCCTAAATAATGCTAGTCGTAGAAATTAAGGAGCTATTTGGTAACGTTGTCCATAATGTTAATTGTATTTTTTAAAAATACGTATAGATAAAAAAATATAAAAATACGTATAATATTATTTAAAAACTAAAAATATGTGTTCAAACACACGTATCAAACGCCCCCTAAACTTTCTCAGTAGCAGCACAAATTCAACAACTATTTGTTAATATGAGTAAAGAAATAGAAAGAAACTATCAAAGTAAAAGGTCAAATCCGGTTGGCTGCAAATAATACCCGCCACGTGTTATCCCTATATAATTGGCTTCAATTATTTTGAACGTAACACACACACCGCAAATCAGATATTTCAGAAATTGTGAACCACTTTCTTTCTTTCAATCTCCACTCCCTGTTTCTTTGTATTGTCAATCAGAATTTCACTCTCCAGGTATGGCTGAGGGACTTGTTACTGATCTCATTAAGCAGTTGGTTTCAGTTGTTGCTTGGGAGGCAGAACAAGAGGTAAGGTTGGTCGTTGGTGTAGACAAAGAAGCCAAAAGGCTTGAAGACCATCTACGAACTGTGCGGGCGGTGCTCAATGATGCTGAGAAAAGACAAGTTACGGAAGACACTGTGAAGGTTTGGTTAGAAAAGCTCAACAACGTATGCTACGAGATGGAAGATGTGGTGGACGAGTGGAACACTGAATTGATCAAATCAGCAATTCAGAAAGAAGAAGAAAAAAATGCTAATAGTGCTCCTGTTTTGAAGATGAAGCAGGTATGCTCCTTTATCCCCTCCCCTTCATGTTGTTTCGGTCAAGTTGATAAGCTTGCTAGGCGTCATGACATTGCTCACAAGATAAAAAAGCTGGATGGAATATTAGATAAGATTACCAAAGAGAAAGATAGGTACAAGTTTCAGTTAACCAATGACCTTTCCCCTGAAGTAGTTGAGCGACCACAAACTACCTCATTTGTTGATGTGTCTGAAATATATGGTCGTGATAGCATTAAGGATGATCTCGTGGGCATGCTATTGGGCAAGGGTAGTGAAGAAGAAAGCAGCCCCCATATCATCTCATTAGTGGGCATGGGAGGTATTGGAAAAACGACCCTAGCTCAACTAGCCTATAATGATCCTAAGGTGCAAGCCCATTTTGAGATAAAAGTGTGGGTTTGTGTTTCCAATCCTTTTGATCAGTGTAAAGTTGCCAAAGAAATCCTTGAATCTATTGAACATCAATCCCCCAACTTGACTGCATTGCAAGGTCTATTGGAAAAAATTACTATTAAAGTTTGGGGAATTAAGTTTTTTCTTGTTTTAGATGATGTGTGGATGGAAGACTCCATAATGTGGGAGCCATTCAAAAACGCACTCAAATGTTGTGCCCAAGGTAGTAGAATTATAGTTACCACACGTAAAAGTAGAGTTGCAAAGGTGATGGGAAGTGTGAGCGTAACCAATTTGGAGCTATTATCTAAGAAAGATTGTTGGTCGGTGTTTAGTAAAATAGCATTTTTTGATAGGGATCCTAAGCAACGTGAGCAACTAGAAGATCTTGGTTGGCAAATGGTAGAAAAATGCAAAGGCTTGCCACTTGCCGCAAAGACTCTAGGGAGTCTAATGCGGTTCAAGAGAAGTAGAGAAGAATGGAAGAGTATTTTGGACAACAATTTGTGGGAATTTGAAGATGTGGAAAGAAGTCTTTATGCACCGTTGTCATTGAGTTATTATGATTTATCCTTACCATTGAGACAATGCTTCTCATTTTGTGCTGTTTTTCCAAAAGATTATGTCTTTTCTAGCAATGAGTTGGTATTTATGTGGATGGCACAAGGATATATCAAGTCAAAGGCAAATATGGAGATGGAAATCATTGCTAGAGACTACTTTGAAATCTTAGCCATACGCTCTTTCTTCCATGATTTTGAGAAAAATGAGGATAATAGCAAGATAAAAAAATGCAAAATGCATGACATAGTGCATGACTTTGCACAGTTGATGTCAAAAAATGAATGCTTCTCAATCAATAGTGACAATGAGTTGGGATCAGATTATAAAATTGCCCGCCATTTGCAATTAGAAAATCTCAAAAAAACTCAATTTCCTGAGTCTATTTATAGTGCAAAAAATCTACGCACCCTCATTTTTGTATATCGAAGTGATTGTAAATTATCTACTTTATTCCAACATTTTAGATGTTTACGGACATTATCTTTGAATGGTGATATTTTAAAGGAACTTCCAGATGCAGTGGAAAATTTCATACATTTGAGGTATCTCAATTTAATCAATTATTGTGGAAATGGATTGCCTGAAACCATTTGTCATCTAAGCAATTTACAAACTTTGAAGATTATAATTGGTAGTAATGAGTTCCATAAATTGCCACAAGGGATTAGTAAACTAATTAACCTCAGACATTTTATTTTGGATTTCAATAATTGTTGGTTAAACTTAAATATAGAGTTTCCAAGAGGGTTTGGAAGATTGACTTCTCTTAGAACATTAAATTATTTTAGTGTAAGTGGTAAGGATGATAGCAATAGATGTAAACTAGGAGAATTAAGAAATTTGAACCACCTTTATGGGACTCTTGACATAAATGGGTTGGGGAGCGAGATAGATGCATGTGATGCCGAGCATGCACAACTAAAGAAGAAGATAGGCCTTCATACTTTGGTACTAAGTTTTGATGAATGGGATGGTGAGGAAATAGTAAGGGAGAATGATGCATTAGTTCTGAATGCGTTAGAGCCACCTCCAAAGTTGGAATATTTAAGCATTGGAATGTACCGGGGACCGACAATGTTTCCTAATTGGATGATGTCTTTAAACAATTTGAAAAAACTTTATATTTACAATTTATCTTTAGAGCATTTGCCTCCTCTAGGGAAACTTCCGTCCCTTGAAATAGTAGAGATATGGGTGGCTTCTAGTGTGAAAAAGGTGAGTGTTGAATTTTTGGGAATAGAAGCATCCAAAAAGAAGAAGAATGACGATAAAATAATAATAATAGCATTCCCAAATTTGAAATCTCTCTCGTTTAGTTATCTACGAGAATGGGAAGAATGGAATGGGATGGGAGGAGAAGAAGAAGACTCTGTCAGATTCACTATAATGCCACATCTTCAACATTTGCAAATTCGTGATTGCCCAAAGTTAAAATCGTTACCGAACTTCCTTCGTACAACTCCATTACAGAAATTGTATATTTATTATAGTCCAATTCTGGAGGAATGCTACAAAAGAGGGACAGGAGAGGAGTGGCCCAAGATTTCCCACATCCCTAATATCATATATGGCAGCCCAGAGGTAACTTCTTTTGACGCTTCTTGTTCTTCTCTTGGGTTTCTTCTTTTATTTTGCAATATATAAAATTCAATTTTTTTTTATTAAAAATTTATTAATCATTTTAATTATGGCTGATGAATTTATCTGGTTCTCAGTCATTTGATTAAGGCGATTTATAGCTTGTGGTTGCTTAGATTAGGTTATTTCGTGATTTATCTAAAATTGCTTCATAAATATCCAAATCAATATCCTTAAAAATCTCAATCATTTGCATTTGTATAGACAGAATACAGCTCGAATATCTACCTACCTCTTTCTTATTCATTTATATGGGTCTTGCTCATTTTCTTGATTTAAGGCTATGGTTATAAGACTAATCTCAAATAACCCATATGGTTTTCTTTTTAGTACATGTGGAAAAACGATGAACTAAAATGGTTCCTGTGATCTCTGTGTTTCTTGGTTCATGATGATGGTGTGTGTTGGCAAACAGTCCCATAGATGATGAAAAAAATTAATAACAACTTTAATTAGATTCTTAGTAATTTGAATTAGTCGATTTGTATATTGTTGTATGCATTTTCATGTTAGCTGTATTGACTTACTTTGTTATTTATAGATGGCACATGTCGAATGATCAAGCGCCTTAGCTTCAATTGAGGTGCTCGTTCCCGTAGAGATGAGTGTCACCCCAAATCCATATGTTTATGAGTTTGTGTACAGGGTAGGCTGCAAGTTTAGAGTACCATTTCTTTGGTACTGTTTTGCACAGACATGGTTATGTATTCAGCCTTCCTATGTACTTGGACAACTTTTCTTTTGGTATTTTTTTTTTTTTTGGGACCATCTTGTCTATTTATTCACACTCCCCCCGCCCCCAATTTTGATTGAAGAAGATCCTCTGTTTTTGAGAGGAGTAGTCTCTTCACTGTGTGCTGCACACTAAGGAAGAGTTGGAGACTCCAGCACTTCATTGCTTTGCACCTTTAAAATCTGAGTAGTTTTGCAATTGGGAATAGGGAGTTGCGAGTTTGACATGTAAATATTTTAAACCTTTTGAACAAGTTTTTTCTACACAAACTTTCATAAATATCAAATCTATCTTTCAAAATTCCTAACGACCTGAGCATTTGCAAATGCCTATTTTAGTAGGTATTGGTTTGTATAATAAGCTGTCTCAAATAACTCATATGGTTTTCTTTTGGGCATGTATATTCAGGAACATGATGAAGAGTTGATTAAGGTGATCAAAGAAGGGTTGATGAAGGTGGTGATCAAAGAAGATTCTAATTAAGATGAGGTTGACGAAGAAGAGGATGACAAAGCATTCCATGACAAAAAAGGGGATGATGAAGCAGAGCACCTATGATCTCTTTGTTTCTGTGTTCATGAATTTTAGCTACAGGTTCGGATTTTTGGATGATGATGGTGAAAAATGATTTGTGATGCTTTATTTAGCATTGCAAGATTGATAACACGGACAAGGTAACTTCTTCTGCCGCTTCTTCTTCTTCTCCTTGGGCTTTTTTTTTTTTTTTTTTTTTTGCAAAATATAAATATAAAATTAAAAAAAAAAATCAACTAAACATTTTAATTGTTTGCCAAAATTTCACACAAAAAAAAAAAGAAAAAGAAAAAGAAAAACTTGCTGGTTGATGATTTTATCTTTTTTTTTTTTTTTTTGGATAGGTTGATGAAGTTATCTGGTTCTCGGTAATTTGAATTAGGTGATTTATATTATATATTGTTGTCAATGGCGGAGTCAGGATTTTAATTTAGGGGGCGAGATGAAAATAAAGAGCTGAAGACAAAATCAATTTCAAAATTTTAAATTAGTATAATTAAAAAAAAATACTTAACTAATTAAACAAAAAATTTGATTAACATATAAAATATAATGTTAGTGTTAAGTTTTTTTTTCCCCTCGTGCGTAACGTTAGATTTAGTATAAATGTTGTTGTACTTAAGATACTTCATAGGTGACAATAAGTATATTTTTCAAATAAGTAAAAGATTTTAAAAAAAATCAATATATAGTCATTATTATACGAAGTTAAAGGAGCTTCTTACTAATCACCGGCCAAGAAAAGTGTATTAAAAGTGGAGCCAAGAGTGACAACCTCATAGCACAATTACATGCAGAGTTGAAGACCACAAGCTTAGAGCAAACAAAAACATATATAAAGCAAAGACTAAATATAAAAGAAAGATATATATATATATATATTAAGGGGGTGGGGTTTGGGTGAGGTCAGGGGGGGCAATTACCCCCTCTTGACCCCCTTAGCTCTGCCCCTGATTGTTGTACTTCTACACATAATTCCTTAGATTCGTTTAACTGCTCCGTAGGTTCCATATATATATTTTTACCTTAACATCCTTAAAATTTCCGTCATTTCTATATATATAAAGAAAACAACCTCAATGTCTACCTCTTTCTCATTCATTTGCAGTTTTATTGTTAGACAGTAAGGGTGAAAGATGATTTAGTCTGTTCGTGTGTTGGCAAAGTTCATTCTTTGCTTGATTCAGCGTTGCAAATCTAATCTAGTCCTTAGGTATCTTCTTTTATTTTGCTGAAATAGAAAAAATTAAAGCACTTAAACATTCAACAGAATAAATAAAAACCGCTGGTCGATGAATTTATCTGGTTCTTAGTAATTTGAATTAGCTGATTTATGTAGTGTTATATACACATAACTAGCATATATAGCAAGCTCGGTTATATTTTGATTTATCTAAAAAATTGCTTGATACCAGGTTTAATAAATATCCACATTAATACCCTTAAAAATCTCACTCTTTTGCATATATATTTTTTTGATAAGTAATAAGATTTATTGATATAAAAAAAAAAGGACACCCTAGTACCCAAGGAGTGTACAGGGGTCAACAATCAAGAATAAAAATTACAAGAACTTGTATGGTTTATTGCATATATATTCATTTTCTTGATTTAGGCTTTGTATAAAGTCTAATCTCAAATAACTTGTATGGTTTTCTTTTGGGCTTGTAAATTCAGTATTTTGAAGATGAGTCTGATGAAGATGATTTATGTTTATGTAACAACTTCTTCATTGAAATTCATTCTCAGCTTGATTTAGCTTTGCAATTCTGATCCATTCATGGGTAAATTCTTGTTTATCTTCTTCCTTTATTTGACCAAAATTTCAATCTATTATCCAACTCAAGTCTCAAAAATTCCCTCAAGAAGATATTAATTACAACTTTGGTAGATACATTTATCAGATTTTGGCAAAAGCCACAGACACTGACACCAATGCTTCAATCTATATATATGCCCACTATGAATGTGTGGAAGATTCACTATTTGAAAAGATAAGAAAAATAGCAGAATTATAGTTACTAAAATTCTGCCATGCTGACTTTCTTGAGTTGGTGACACATGAAAAGAAATCTAGGTAATGCTAGTCTTAATAAGAAAGATAAGGGCCTGAAAGCTTCAAAATGTTTGATTTAATTATCTCCTATAAAATTTTTTTAAAAAAAGTATTAAAGTTATAAGGTTAGGTGAATGCTATATATCAACTTATAATGCAATATTGTATGCTTGTTTCTTGTTTTATAGTCTAAATGATTTTGTTACATGGAGGAGTGTGAAGTACAAGAGGCCTGTAACCAACTAACAAAGCCAACTCATCTGTTAGTTTTTCTCTATCATTTTCTCCATCCATAATAACCTCATGTTAAATAATTAATTCTCTTTTAGCCTCATTTGAACCAAACATCTGATTCTAATATCTAGGGAAGTATGGTTCATGATGAATCAAATTTTCACACATGGATGCACATTTGCCATATAAGCAGGTCCTTTATCATTTCATAATGGAAGCAAGGAAATGCATCATGGAGCATATCATGTGTAATCCATATTATATGGTGGTAGATGAATGGTGAGCTAGGTAATTGATCAGTTTTTAGCTCATGTAATTTCCAGCCTCATGTTTTAGGGTTTGAAATTAATTTAATAATTTTCATGGTTTAGCGTTATACATTTAGGCAATGATGAATACTTTAGGCATACGGATTTCTTGTCTTATTGATTTTGTGTCATGGAAGAGGGGGAAGAATGGGATGTTACCACCAGGAGTGGAGGGGATGAAATGAGAAATGCTTGCTTTTCTTTTTACCATTGGTAGTCACCAATTTGGAAATGACATTCAAAAAATGGACATACAAGAATTAGTTACCAATATGTGCAAAGAAAAATGAAAAAGAAGAAGAAAAAGGCAATCAAGCCATATTACTATTATTCATGCAGAGCAGTTCAATTCTAATTCACCTATAGGTAACTTTATATTCTTCTTTTTTTTTCTTTTCTTGGGATGCTATTGCATTTGCTTTTTAAATCATGGTCAATAACTTTTATATCTAACCCTTAAGGGCCTGGGAATGTTTTGGTCTCATTCAATCTTAATATCATGCAAAAGGCATCATGTACAAAAGCCCCACTACTTAAGGAAAACATGGTGCAAAAACCCCGTTATCACTTCAAAGATTCTGCAAACAAGCTTAACCTTTAATCTTGTTTTCTTTAGTAGTCCATTTGATTTGGTTGCATCTGAAAATCTTTAATTTTGAATGCTTGAATCTTTTTTTTATTTTTTTATAATTCAACTAGTTAAAGAAAAGAGAGGAAAGCTCCCATAGCTCAATCCTTTTTTTCATTGATCTAGTATCTATGTCAAAGGGTCATTACTTTCTATTTATGATACAATAATTGGGAGAACAAGAGATGTTAGTGGCACCTTTGAAACTTTCTACAGCATTCTGGATCTAGGACTCTACTAAAAAGATTTTCTCTGCCATTAGTAACTTTAAGAACTAACTTTACAATTTTACATAGCTGCCTCTACCTTGCAAACTGCTCCAATATGTCTGTTTGATAAAATTTTAATTGAATTTTATCGGTTTTGCTCAATGGGAGTACACATTGCTCAAGAGCGGCTTTTGTGGTTTATGAGGTGATGCAATTTGATATATCATTTTTTTTTTTTTTTTTTTTGGTTTTTTTGTGTTATGGAGTTAAAGTTTGAGTTTTTTGAGTTCCCAAATTTTGAAAGGACTGGACTATGTGATATCAAAAAGTTGCTACAAATTTATAATTTATACATTAAACTTGTGTTAAAGAGTACTTTTCTCTATAGGAAATTTGGAGTACACACCAAAGCTTTTGTGGCTGGACCTCCAAAAATCGTTGACAATGTCATATCTAGCTCATCTCCAAGTGTAATCTTTGATTAAATCTCAAAACAATCTTCATCTTTTTGTCACCTATGATTCAGATCACAGACAAAGCCTTTTAGATTTTACAATTATCATTATACCAACATGTTAACATATACCATACAGACAGATTATTTATGATAGATGAGGAAGATCAATCTCAAAGAGAAAACCCATTAGGAAGGTCAAGGATCTAAGGAATGAAATGTGCCTGAGGTCTTCACATTCACTCCCAAAGGAAAGTGAGGAAGATAAAGCCTCTCAAAATATCATATACTGTATATTTTTCCCTTAATTTTTTTTTTTTTTTTGGATAAATATATTTTTCCCTAAACTTCTGTTTTCTTGTTTGGTTTTTGATTCCATAGTTACTGCTGCTTCTCTTTTAAATAAAGTCTTTGGTAGCTCTGTTTTATTATAGGAATTAAAATAATATTTTCTGGGTTATTTTTATGCTCCTAATCTTGCTTAGGAATTAAATTTTTTGCAATGCGTAGTTGTAAAGTTTACAATATAATTGAAACTCTGCTGTAGGAAATAGTCTATCCTACTAGTGATCCTAATTTTAAAAAATAAAAATTAAAAAAAAAAAACCAAAAAAGAAAGAGTCATTCTTATTACTCTTCGATTTCTCATGTATGGAGTCATTCTTATTACTCTTTGATTTCTCATGTATTGCTTATAATGCTCATCCCTTGTGAATGCTCGAAAATGTGTTAAAAACACAAGAGCTGTTTAGACCCCCAATTAAAAATTACAGCTAGATTGCTTTTATTCTAACTTATTTAAGTGTGGAAACAAGAGTAAGTGAAGCGCAATTAACCGATACTACTCTAGTGCATAAACATGATCAACAAACATTAAAAGTAAAGCACAAGAGTAAGGGAAGAGAGAATGCAAACACAAGATAACATTCCAATGTGTTATCGAAGAGGAAACTGAAGAACTCGGCGAAAAACCTCTCTGCCGCCCTCCAAGCGGTAATCAATCCACTAGACAATTAGTTGAGATACATGGGTTAGCAAGAGACCCTCCAAGCCTAATCTACCCGATGTACCTAAGCCCTCCAAACTCCTACTCCAACAACGCTTCTCAGAACCGTGTCTTGTCTAGCTTTTTGAATCCCGCAATACACTCGATTGCATCCGCTAAGCCTCACCGGCTTCTTTTGACAATTTCCTAAAGCTTCCCAAGCTCCAAAACATTCTTTACACTCTGAAAATGTGTGGGTTATGTTTGGGTACAAATCTCCTCTCAAGGTATGACAATGTGAGAGGGAAGGAAAAGAGGCTATAAGGATTTCTCACTAAGGATGAGTAGCTCTCTCTGTATGTGTTGTAGAAAACCTATCTAAGGTTTTTCTCTCTGAATGGCCTACTTTACATTTGTGGGTAATTATAGTATATATAGTATGGGTGAAGGGTAAGAAAGTCACTCTTAAAAATCCTCCAGGCAGAATGTTTTGCGACTACCTCGTGGGAAGGTCTTATCCGCGAGACACTCGCAAAAACAATAGCTTGGCATGACTTTTTAGCTTCTAGTCATGTGCTCCTCACATGGCTCTTTTGTGGGTTAGCTTCTTGCGAGCTTCTCACGAAATCCACTGAATCTTCATTTAAGCTTGATTCTTCACCAACTTAATACTAAATCCAATACAATAAAATACAACAAAATACAAGGAACAAAATTAAAGCAATTACAACACTTTTTGTCATGGAATAAAGACAACATAAAACATAGTTGTAAATCACAACTTTACAATCTCCCCCTTTAGCTATTCCATGACAAAACACCCTATAACAGACTTTAGACTTAAACGTGAGTTTGGGAACAATAGCAAAAATCGCTCACACCTAAATCTAGAAGCTGTGAAGCACTTGGAACATATATACCTGTAACTTGAAACACTTGCACAAAACACATTAGATCCTCAAGGTAAATCAAGTGATAAAAGGACAAGTATAATGTAACAAGTAAATTGCGTTCAAGTAAACATTATGTGAAACATGTGAGCAACTTGATCATACACCAAACAGTCATATGAAAATGACTACAATGACCATATAGCAAAGCAAATGATCATCCAAATATGCAAACAATAAAGCACAATAGTATAAGGATAAATGCATGTCCAACACATAAGCATGATGCGATGAGAGTAGCAAAACATAGATACTAAACATAACTCCGAGCACCATAAACAATGAGAAAACAAGCATAATGTAAAACAAAACAAAACAAGGTTTTCACATAAAAAAATGTCTTCTCCTCCTTGGCATATGCATCTCTCCTATGACTTTCTCCCCCTACAAATGTGCACGAGGTAGAATTACTCCCCCTAAGAGTGTGCACAAGAGTCATATAGAAATGACGATACAAACCGGTTTACTCTCACCTTGTTTAATGCTTATACTTTGAAATTCCTTTTAACATGTTATAGCTCCATTCAATAGAGGTTAAGGCTACTATATATTTATTTTAGATTGTTAACATTGTTGTTCATTGTGATTAAAAGTATTATAATTCTAATCATTTAAAAAAGTATGCTTTCTTTGCAAAGTTATTGCTTCTAATGATGTTTGTTACCCTGAATAAGCCCTTAATCCAAGCCACTAGGAAAAAGTTCATCACTTTATAGGAGAACTTGGAGGATGGAGAAAATATGTTCAGCAAGCACTTGGGGATGCAAGCATGGATTTTGAACTGCCAAAGGAAGTAAGTTTTCCCTTTTTACATAGATAGCACTATTGCCAATGACCAATTCTCAGTTTTGTCCTTCAATTATTGCTCTATTAGAGCATTAACATTGACGAATACTAATGCCATATCTAAGGGCTTTTTGACATTTCGTGGCTCAAAAATGTCTGCATCAAAGAATTGTAAACCTCACTATTGCAAAATTTTTTACAATAGTATTACAGTACAATTTTAACTTTAGAATTGTACTGTAGCACAATTCTTAAAAAAAAAAAAAAAAATTTATTCCATCCTTTTTTCCCCCCGAAATTTCTCTCTCCATTGTCTGGTACTTCAGTTCCCTTCTCTCTCTTCGTTCTCTTTATCTCCGTATCTCCATTTGAAAAAACATCACTGTTGGAAAGAAATGATAAAGGCCAGGGAAAGGCCACTGGAATCAACATCACTATTGGGAAAAAAAATAGTGTTGCATAGCCCAGGAAAATGTGACCGTTGGAGAATGCAAATCTGCAAAAAAAAAAAAAAAAAAAAAAAAAAAAAAGTTCGAAAGCCCAGGAAAATGTTACCGTTCGAATCCTGAAAAAAAGTGATGAGGGGAAAGAAATAATAAAGAAAGATTAAAAAATAATATTTTAATGAAAAAGTAAAATAATAGAGTTTTGAGATGTAGGGTGTATTGTAAAATTGTATGGTATAAGTAATAAAGTTGCTTTTTGAGATGGTAAAAAAAAATAGGATGGCATTCTTTGATGCTGATGCTCTTAGGCATGCAATTCTTAGTTTCTTATATCTTTCTCTACATTAATTTGTGGGTATGGTTGTCATTCATGGGTCAAATCAAAGACGAAGTTCGTTAAGCTAGCAACCAGCTAGTGTTTAAAGCTCTAAGCATGGAGAATGGTGGTCTGCTACAGCCAATATTGTCCATTGTGGCCTCATGTACGTTATTTTGTCCTCGTCATCAGGCTTATGTGGAAGGTTTTCATTTTTCCTTTCACCCCCCCCCCCCTCCCTCTCGTATTTAAGGTGCTTTTCTGTAGCTTTTCTAAGAAGACAAATTAGGGCACTGGTCAGGTCCAGAACAAGGGTAAAACTAACAGTTGGTGTAGTATTTGCACTTAAATTTTTGAAGATGCATTGTCTTGTGGCCTAATGAATACCAATTTATGTTTTCCACTGGTACAATTCAAGTTCTATTTTTGGTCCACTGTCCATGGATTTGATTAAAACAGTTCAAAAGATTCGCTATAATTTGCATAGAATTGATTATCAACATAGTGGCATGATCATTTTTATGTTTTTAGTTAATTTCCTACAGGTGAAATGCTTGTTTGGAAACTGCCGATGTGGTACCATTTGTTTAACATTATTTTCTGATCTTGTGTAGTGCATATTCAGGTTGCTATTTTCTAGTTCCAACATGAATGTTGCTGGTTAAAAGGTGTTGGCCTCTTCACAATCATTGCTGTTGTGAGTTTACTCAGTTGGTACAGTAATCAATTTCAAGAAAAGCCAAGAAATCCCCCCCGCTCCCCCTTTTAGGGTATATTTTCTTATTGATCTTCTTATTCTTGTGGAAATTAGGCTTTTCAATGTTCATTAGTGGCTAATATGCACAACTTGTTGGTAATAGTACTAAAATACTTGGATTTTCCACTTCCGACATACCTAGCAACCCAGGACAATTGGATATGGAATGCATTTTTATAAGCTTTTTTTGCCATTTCTAACATGCATAGCAGCCTTAGGATATTTTCCTCTGTTTTTGAAAGGGGGCATACTTCAACTTCTGCTTCACAGTTAGGCAGAGTTGGAGACTTTAGTACTTGATTGCATCTCGCCTTTAGCATCTTAGTAGATTTTGTAATTGGGAATTTACATAGGGAGTTGCAAATTTGACATGCACTAATATATTAAACTTTTCTGAACCAATTCTTTCTAGACAAACCTTCATAAATATTATATCTATCTTCAAAATCCTTCACAACTGAAGAATAAGCAAATGGCTATTCCCTCAGACGTTGGTCTGTATAATCTCTTCTAGGGATTGATAGCCTCCTTGTCAACATTGGCTTCAAGGAATTCTCGTGGGACCTTGAGCAATAGAATAACTTGAAACTATCATGGCCAACTCTTAAGAGAGATATCAACCCGCAACTAATGTTGCATATTCAACCCTTCAGAATTCGGATTCTTCCTTCCAGTTCAACTCAACTATCTCCCCTTATCTCTTTGGCCAGTCTTGCACATTTTATTCATGTTATGATAACTCTCATGCCTAGTGATTAGAAATTTAATTATAAATTTCTGAAAAAATCATTATCAAGTGATGCCATGTGACGAGAAAATTGGCCTTTTTTTTTTTTTTTATTGCGCTCTTTTAATGTAATCTAAATCCTCATATTCTTATTAACCTTCTATCATAACATGCTTTTCCATACTGTTTTTTGTGTATGTCAAACCCTCATGTTAAAATTTTCTTTTGGTTAGATTTTAACTAGAACTCAAATTCTAGTATGTGGCGAAGCATATTTTGTACTTGAGCAAATTGTAACTCATGGATGCACTTTTGAGAAATACCTACGAAAGAAACTCCTTCACCATTTCATAGTGGCATTAGAGTTTGGGTATCACATCACATGGTGAAACATGAAAGGTGAGGTAGGTACTTGGCCAAGTTCTCAGGTTTTGTGGTGAGATTATATTTTTTCTTTGAGAATTAATATTCTTGTATTTTCCCAATTTGTTGTGTACTCAAAGTTGTAAGCATAAACTTAAGTGCTGTAATTTCTATTTTCCTTATAGTGGATTGATCGGATTTGTCCCGTGGTTTTTCTCTCTACATTGAGGGTTTTCCACGTAAAATTTGGTGTGTATTTTGAGATTGATTGCTTTCATGATAACTTGATCAATTACAACCAATCTTACTAAACACAACAAATTTTCCTATCATCATTGATTTGTACATCAATCAGCAAATTACTTGCAAAAGGTCATGCACAAAATTGCGGTTACCATGAAGTTTGATATCAATGAACCAAGTAGCATGGCTAGATAATTGAAGTAGAGAAAATGTTGCATAGAAATACTAGAAAACCTTAGAGCTAGCCCTTTATTTGCAATAAGCTACATAAAATCAGCATATTCATGTTATAGCTCTCAATGATCTATGACGAACCCAAAGCACATAAAATGGACTTGAAAACTCAGAACATCAATGACAACAGATCTTGCAACAGTAGCTTTAGGTTTTTCAAATGCCAAATGTTAGTTATTACAATTAAAAGAAAAATTACACTTAAACCCGATAAATCTCCACACTAGGGATTTAAAATTTGACTAAAACACTAACTCCTCATTTACTACATAAAACTTCCATGTCTTTTCATTAAAATACACCAATACCACAGTGTCATTATTTATGGCTCCATATTGCGATGTAAACAAACCATTCAGCATCCAATATGTAAGGGTCAAACTATACAATTATATCCACCATTTTGGATTTTCTGCAAAAGTGTTACAATATATAATCAAGTTCAACTATATATTCATAAGTTTTCACATTCACAAATACACCATGGCCTCACTAGAGAGTTTTACAACCTTAGCTTATCAGTTTTGGAATCAAAAACTAAAAACTAGCAAAAAGGTTGAATATCATGTAGTAGGCTGAGGACAAAATTTCAACTACCATAAAGTTTGGTGTGAATGAAACAAGTAGCATTCCCAAATAATTGTAGTATAGCTAGGAACAAAGTCTAGCATAGAAGTATCAACAAATCTAATAAGCTAACCCAGGATATTAAATCATTGGATATATGACAGTCACAAATATAACAGTTTTGATGAAGAGATAGGGAACTTCAACAATCACCTACAATTTACAACATGTCCATTATAAAACTTGATATGTCAAGCAACAAATCCCAAATACATAGTGTGTTTGTGAATATGCCTTTTGAAGTTAGAATGTATAGAGTTACATGCAACACAATATCTTAGGAAGGCAGTTTATAGACAATGCATGTTGTAATTTGAATTTCTAATTTATATATTACTAAAAGTTGAAGCATAACGTTTAATGTTACTGTGCTCATGTTGAGCCACATAAGCATCCACGTCATTATCCTTTTTCTTTCCAATTTTCCTATAATTGTTTTTTGACATTTACTTTTTTTTAATAATTGCACTTTCTTCAACCTTTCTCGTGCCTTTACCTTTTCATCTCCCCACTACCCCTCAACCTTAATATCACTTTTCATCTTTTTTTATTTTGTCTCTTCATCTTTTCCTCCCTTACCTTTTTATCTCCCACTACCCTCAACCTTAATGTCACTATTCATCTTTCCATTTATTTTCCTTTATTTTGTCTCTTCATATTCATGTCGTCTTCTATAAATTTGTTATTCTCTCTTCCATTCTTTGCATAGTTTCCCATCACAAAAAGATTGTTTCTCCTTCCTCTCTCTCTCTCTCTCTCTCTCTCTCTCTCTCCCCCCCCCCCCCTTTCTTTCTCTCTCTCTCTCTCACACACACACACACACAAACACAAAATAATTTTTGGAGTATTTTTTTTCCTACATTTCTGCTTAAGTTGATAAATTTTTATGTTTCTTATAACTCTACATTGGGTTGGTATGATTTAGTTTTGTGTTTTAAGTTTTTTTTTTTTTTTTTTTATTGTTAAATATTATACTATTGCATTAAAAAAAATTAACAAGATAATATATAAGAATATAATATACATTATTCTATTACATAACATGATTTGGGTAATTTGGTGTTTACTGTTATATATATATATATATATATATATATATATATATATATATATATATATATTATATTATATTTTTACTTTTTTAATCTTTTTATCTTATTTTATTCAATATTTAAACTCAGTCACATCCTCGATATAATTAAATATTTATATTTTCTTTTTTTAATAAAACATATAATATTTTATTTAAATTTAAATAAATTAAATTGTACTCACTTTTTTTTACATTTACACTTTCTCCAACCTTAAGTGTAGCATTTAATATTACTGTACTCACGTTAAGCTACATCAGCATCTACGTCATTATCCTTTTTCTTTCCAATTTTCCTATAATTGTTTTTTAACATTTACTTTTTTTTAATAATTTCACTTTCTCCAACCTTTCTCATGCTTTTACCTTTTTATCTCCCCACTACCCTCAACCTTAATATCACTTTTCATCTTTCTTTACTTTGTCTCTTCATCTTTCCCTCCTTTACCTTTTTATCTCTCCACTACCCTCATCCTTAATTTCACTATTCATCTTTCCATTCATTTTCCTTTATTTTGTCTCTTCATATTCACGCCATCTTCAATAAATTTGTTATTCTCTCTTCCATTTTTTGCATAGTTTTTCATCACAAAAAGTTTGCTTCTCCCTCCCTCTCTCTCTCTCACACACACAAAAAATAATTTTTGGAGTATTTTTTTTTTCTGTATCTCTGCTTAAGTTGATAAATTTTTGTGTTTGTTATAACTCTACATTGGGTTGGTATGATTTAGTTTTGTGTTTTTAGTTTTTTTTGTTCTCTTTGATTGTTAAATATTATACTATTGCGTTATAAAAAAATTAAAAAAGATAATATATAAGAATATAATATATATTATTCTATTACATAACATGATTTGGGTAATTTGGTGTTTATTGTTATATATATTATATTTTTACTTTTTTAATCTTTTTATCTTATTTTATTCAATATTTAAACTCAATCACATCTTCCATATAATTAAATTATTTATATTTTCTTTTTTTTAAGCAAACATATAATATTTGATTTAAATTTAAATAAATTAAATTGTACTCACTTTTTTTAACATTTACACTTTCTCCAACCTTTCTCTTTCCCTTTACATTTTCATCTCCCTACTACCCTCTCTCTTAATATCACTCTTCATCTTTCCCTTTATTTTGTTTCTTCTTATTGTGATAGGCCACGAACTGAATGGCCCCTTGTGATAGAAATTAATTAATTAATTAGCCAAGATATTAATTAATCAATTTATCATGCAAACGCGTGGTAGCACAAACAAATCACCAATAAACTAATTATGCAACAAAAAATAAATAATACGATGATTTGTTTACAAATGGGGAAAACCTAACGGCAAAAACCCCACCGGGTGATTTTCAAGTTACCACTCCCGAAACTCCACTATTATCACAACAAGCGGTTACAAGTAAAGAAATCCCAAGTACCTTACCAACCTACAGTTTACCCTTACCCCAATACTCAATTGGACTTGTTCTGTAGTAACAGTTCCCCTTTTTGATGCAAGTCTCCTAAGTATGTGACTAACCAATTGCGCGGATCCCAATATGCGACTTCAAACACCAACTAAAAAGATTGTTGGCTACAAAGTTCTTCAATTCATCCACATGATAAAGATCAAGAAGATGTTTGGTCACAAAACCCTACGGTGCAAATACATAGCAACTTCTTCAAGGGAAAGAGATGAACTAGGGCAAGAACTTTTTAGAAGAATTAGCTGCATTGGCAAGAAAGGCATGAGATAAGTAACTATTCTAGATTCAATAACAAGAAAATTGTTGCTTATTTTCCAACACTAGGGTCTCATATACTCTTTTTGGGTAGTAGGTTGGAATGCATCTCACAAATTTATAATTTGGTTGCTTCTCCTCAAGAGTATGTTATTTTCTCCATTTTAGTCAAATCTAAAAAAACCTCTAGGCCTTTATTTATTTCCTCAATACAAATGCATGTATTTCTGAGATTAATAAAACTCCATGGAAAATGTAACGGCTTCTTGGTTTTACAATTTTACCTACCCTTACAATTTTAAATTCTTTAAAAAAAATAAAAAAAAAATACCTCATCAAATGCTTCAAATATGTCAATACTTGGCTGGTGGATGGTACAAACAATTGTTCTTCCTGTATCAGCTACATTATTCACAGCTTGCATAACAATTGCAGCTGCTCTTGCATCCAAACCCGTTGTTGGTTCATCCATGAAGATAATCGACGGGTTAGAAACAAGCTCCACAGCTATTGTAAGCCTCTTGCGTTGCTCTTTTGATAGACCATTAATGCCAGGTACGCCTACTAAGGCATCCTTTATTCCATAAAGCTCAATGGTCTCCAAGACTACATTCACAAATTCCTGCATGACATGTCATAGTAGCTTTCACAAAATATTATCTCAATGATGAATATAAAACCAAACCTTTGATTCATGTCAGTACATAGAGAACTTACAGCTTTAGTTTTTGAGTCTATCTGAGGAGACAGTCGTAGCCAAGCAGAAAATATCATCGATTCTTCAACTGTGATTTGAGGAGAATGTATGTCTGTTTGTTCACAATAACCCAACACCCTAGCAAATGACTCCTGAACCTTAGGATACCCTCCAATTTTTATGTGCCCTTCAATATAGCCATTGGTCTTTCTTCCAGCTAAGACATCTAGAAGAGTTGTTTTCCCAGCTCCACTAACACCCATCAATGCTGTAAGAACACCAGGCTTCAATGCACCCGTAATATCAGAAAGAATTTGGAGTTTTTTATAGGTGAAACTCTTTTCTCTCATTTCCTAGAAGCCAAAAAGGAAAAACAATGACAGGAATTAATTAGATGTAATGTAAACAACTATCAATCCAACAACCATAACCTTATATGAATTAAATGTAATTACCAAGGGGATGTCAACATAGTATTGCACATCTTGAAACACTACTATTAAGGGTGTAAATGGTAATACCGCTCTACCTGTTAATTGAGACAAGACACTCATTCAAATGTTGGAGAAATATATGTTTACAGTAATGATTTGAAGAATAAACAGAAGAACAATAAAATCGAAAAAACCTTTATTTGGTTCTATACTATTCTGTGCAGGAGAATTTCTAGACTTTTTTCCTAGACGGGAACCATCACGTGAATCTTCACCTCCCTGTATTTGGGAGAGCTTTTCATGCGAGATAACAGCACGAGGTGATCCAGGAGCTAGATGTTTATTAAACAAGGATGAATTAAAATCTAGATATTGTTGCATTGCTGTTTAAGTTAAAATATAATAAAAATCAAGAACACAAACTTACACTTCAAGAAAGTTAAGGCCAGGACATATCCAATGTTAAAAACAATTATAAATCCAAATAGGGCACCAAGTGATATCCAATAAAGATATCCATCAAAGTTCAGTCCACGGCTTTCGAGTATTTCTTGCCCTATCGTGGTGTTTGTGGATAACATCTACAGGCAAGAAAGGAAAACAAACTTAGCCAGTAAGACCACATATATACTCTTGATGCTAATGAAAAAGTTAATTACAGAAATGGCAAGCTATTGACAGGTTTTTACTAGGAGTATTAATGCACATGTCCTACAGCCAAATTAGTTGTTTGGCAACATGTATAAGCAGACAATTCATAGTATACAATGTTTAATTGTAATTCAATTGTGCATTACTTAGAGCTTAGTGTTTGAAGCCAGCTAAGAAATTAGAACTTCAACTAAGATTCACTATTAAGCAAGAATATTGGTATTCAAGAAATAACATATTGATCAGAGATGAATGTCTTTCAATGCTGATCTCTTTGGAGGAGCCGTACAACTAGTAGGTCTGCCCCTTGCTCATAAGTAGTTGTATTAGCTAAAAATAGACAAAGGATTATTTGTTATGTAATGAGAGACTCACCTTTTGCCATCGTGGGGCAAGAAATTCATTTAAAAAAAGGCCCATTTCTCCATATGTGATAGGAGAAACCCAGAAACCCCACTCCAACCAAACAGGCATAGAAGCTACAACCAGATGCACGGCTCAGCTCATCCTTTTAATTGATTATATTAGAATGAGATTGGAGAAGAGGTAAGATAACCTTACATTGAGTTATAATGAAGCCAGAGAATATTAACACTATTAATATTGCAAAAGTACCAGCTGTCATGGAAGCATTATTGGTCTGGAAGACTGATGCCAGGAAACAGAACATGGATAATGAAGATGAATGCACTGCAAAAAGAAGAATGAACTGACGAAAGAACCTGAGCACACAGAAAACAATCAGAGATTCATAACTAAAAAAATTGAGACTTCTTGAGCAAAAGAAAGTACAAGTATAAAATGTTCTTTTGAGGTTATAGCACTTGAGAAGCTTTGGATATGCAATTGCTAGTTGATGAACCAAAATAGGGGGAAATGCAATAATAAACCTACATATTTTCATGTCAACCTCACCTTTCGGCTTCAAGGCTATATCCAATAACATAATACGTAAGACATGTCCAAACTAGAGATTCCACAAATGAAATAGGAACCTTTAAAATACTTGCTGGAATTGCATTTGCCTAAGCTGGGTAAAAACAAAATGTTTTTGTTTGTAGAAGACTTCAAGCCTTTGAATAGTCATGGACACCTCTGGAATTCCATCAACAAGAAAGATGACAAGAGCATAAAACAGGGAACCCATATAGTAATTTGCATGAAGAATATCAATATCCATCTGGATCTGTAAAAATATAGTCATCGTGATACATGCAGTGATGAGAAGCTGTAGATAGAAAAGAAAAGGAAAACATATTTTTAGATTAATAGGTTTAACTCGCCCCCGGGTGGCTGTCCAAAAAAAGAAGAAAAAAAGAATGAGAAACAAACGCAAAAGTATGAATCTTCACCTAAGTTGTTTTGAATATATAGGTGAAAGAATTCCTTTACATGAGAAGATACTCCCTTGAAGCACATATTCTACATAGCTCCCATTTAGAAAGAGAATACACACTAAAGGAAAGAGCATCTTTATGGCTTTGTGATTTATCATGTCTCTAAAAGCTCTTCATCTAGCTTCTTTCCATATGGAGATTCCTTGAATTTCCTTGAATTTCAGGGTGGCTGTCCACAATCCTCAAAAAAATTTAGAACATGATCACGTGGACCATGATACACAATCTTCCCTTCTGACATTAAAATAAGGTCATCAAAAATATCAAAGGTTTCTGGTGCTGGCTGAAGAAGTGAAACTAGTACAGTAGCATCTGTGATATGCACCAGCTGCTGAAGACATGTAACAACTTGAAATGCAGTGGAACTGTCTAATCCATTTGTTATTTCATCCATAAACAAGGCTTTTGTAGGTGCTACAATCATCTCCCCTGCCAAAATTTAATTTGATTCCTGTGGTCAAAATTCTTATTGGAAACTGGGTTTAGTTCTCTCTATAACTAAAACTACTAGATAGCAGAACAGCTATTAGTCTTCTATTCAAATTACCTGTTGGCATCTCCAACTAGAGTGTCGACATAGATATCAAGTCCAAGGATTTGAGAAGCCATGGCAGCAACATATATAAACTGGTAAGGCAAGTGATAGGCCAAAAACGAATTGACCTCTTGTGACAAATTAATTAATCAATTAATCAAATTAACATGCAAAGCACATGGTAGCACAAACAAATCACCAGACAACTAAAAATGCAGTGGAAAATAAATGACATGGTGATTTGTTTACGAATAGGGAAAACCTAACAGTAAAAACCCTACCGGGTGATTTTCAGGTCACCACTCCCGAAACTCCATTATTAACACAACAAGTGGTTACAAGTAAAGGAATCCCAAGTACCTTACCAACTACAGTTAAACCCTTACCCCAATACCCAATTGGACTTGTTCTGTAGTGATAGTTCCCCTTTTTGATGCACAGCTCCCAAGTACGTGACTAACCAATTTCGCGGATCCTAGTACGTGACTTCAATCATCAACTAAGAAGGTTATTGGCTGCAAAGTTCTTCAGTTCATCCACACGATGAAGATCAAGAAGATGCTTGGTCACAAAACCCTACGGTGTACATACATAGCAACTTTTTCAAGAGAAAGAGATGAACTAGGGCATGAACTTCGTCTCCGGTCACAATTTGCTTGAACAGAGTTTTCTCAATGCTTGTGCAACTTGCGAACCTATTGACGGCCATTAAAATAATCCTTTTATATGTTTAGGGTTTGGAGAAAAGAAGACCTAAACACATAATTACGAATTCTAAGAAATCATATTAGAATTCTAAATTTCTTAAATCTCAACAGATAAGCTGTCAAGCCAACTGTCAAGCTTTAATGAATTTGCACTTTCAGCTTGTTTTCTTGGACAGACTTGATGACTTCAACACTTGATCTTGAAACCTTGTTTCTTGAAGTATTAAAAACATCCTAGAACTATCCAATTACAAGTAAAGTGCATTTTGTCAAAGGATTAGCCAATTATATAAAATAGTGACATATGATCCTAACATGTGAAACACATATGTCATAACAGCAAGTATCAATTACATGGTACATGTTTACTTTCAGCTCAGTTAAAAAAGAATGACCTTTAGTATGTAGTCTGTTTGAAGGTTTCCTTTTAGTCCTTTGGCTGAAATTGTCTGTTAGAACAAGTAGCATAATCAATATTACAACATCTAATCTCATGAATACCATTAAGAGGTAGGAACAAAATAATATCAACATGACTGTGTTGTGAAGTATTAAATAGACTTGCATAAGAATTATAGTATTTCAAGTATTCCATTTGGTATCAATCAATAAATATACTAAATATACTCTTCTGTACATTAATTTATATTAACTTACACGATAATGCCCACATGTAACCCATGCTGCTATAGGACATATTCTAATGAAAACATTCAAATACATTGAGTGAAAATTTTAAATTAGCAGCAACAAAAAAATAGGCCTGTTGATTCTTATTTATAGTTTGATTTAAAATCCAAAGTGAAAATCATAATAGAATCACATAGATTAGATGCGAAATACTCATAACATTATGAAGTAAGAATCTAAATTTAAAAGGAAACTAAATTGACGTTATATTTTTGTCATTCCACAAGCAATATAACATTAGCACCATCAGAATCCTATACATTTCAATGTCTTTTGCTAATAATATGATTGTTTCCATGTCTAGCAGAGAACTTTGAAGATTTGATCAATAATTTTTCGCATTATCTAAATTTTTCCATCATTTTAGCAAAACGTTTTCTCATGTAGTTTTATGGGCTTTGTTTCCAAGTTTGTTGTTAAAAACTAGGATAAGCAAGTCAACCTTTGATGTTGATTTTTCATGTAGCAAAACATGCTACAGAAGTACATATGACTACACAAACATGAAGGAAAAGAAGACTAGAGATGCAACAGGTACCTTCATGTAAGTGTCTACGTCTGGATCAGGAATAATTCCAACTTCCTTCTCCCTTTTACTGACCTCCACCTACCATAATATCTTCATTAGGCCAACAACAAATGGGTGTTGTTATTATTGTCACTATTGTGCAGTGAAGGGACATCATAACTAAACCATCTATAATGTGAACACTAAGGAATGCTTGCCTACTCAGCTTCCAATGCCCTGACAACGCGCTAAAAAATCCAGTATTTCCCTAATAGTCATATTTGAAATGTGCTTGTCATTTTGACTAATATAAGCTGAAGTCTTTTGAGGGACAAACTCTTCTAGCTTGTATCCATCCCCTGTAATCTATTGGAAAAAAGCAAATAGATAAATAATGCAGCACTTGCAAACAGGCTAAAGTACATCCCATCGAAAAAGTTAACAACTCAAAAACTCTATTCATTTTTATGAGCATATTTAATTTTAATTCAAGGGGATAAGCATATTTCAATTTTAAAAATTTAAGTTTCCAATTGTAGATAGGTTTAGCTTTGAGATTCTCTTGATTTTTATATCTTCATTCTGATGGTTTATATAGTCATTTTCAGTATTGTGAAAGTGTGAAACCTTGAGAGATTGGTTTAGAGTTTCTGACAAAGCCTTCAAAAGGGAGGTCTTCCTACAACCCGGCGGACCAAGCAGTAGAGTTATCTTGCAAGAAAGGTAAAACCATGTAAATACACTTCTTTGAACCCATATGGCTTATTATGAACGAGAACATGTCAATTGAGGAGGCAATAGAGTATGATTTTAGAAAAGATAGAATGACAGAAAATATTACAAATTTCCTGCCCAGATTAGTGTCTGGAAGATTCATAGTTGACCACAAAGTTTTGGGACTCTAATGTAGTTGTTATTGTTCTTGTTGTTTTATAAAAGAAAGTGCAAATTGAAGGGATAATATTCATAGTCCAAAGTGTTAATGTGTATTAGGGTATGTGGGCATTAGGCCCACCTTGTTTACTTGTATAGCACACTTACTTGTACTGCACGCTCTGCCTTCTATATAGAGGCACTCATGTATATTCTATTACTTAAGAAATACAATACAATCTTTTAGTATTTCTAACATGGTATCAGAGTCACTGCTCTAATTTTCTTGTGTCTTGCAGTCTTGTTTTATTGGTATTTTCTACTGCCTCAACTTCTGTGGTCAATAAACCCTTTCAGTATCCTCTCCCAACTGCCCTGCCGCCATCAGAGATCCTCAGGGTTCAATCTCCGCCGCCAAAAGCTCCTCCTCAGCCGCCAAAACCACTGCCTTCATCGGATCTATCATCTCTGACCTCTGATTAGGACATAAGACATATAAATGTGTAGCTTTTCAATCCCTCTACACAGATCCGCTGGAAACTTCCTCATTTGACCATCCACGCGCCACCATGTGCTGATCGAAGTTTCTGCAAAATCATCCACACGCCTCACGTGCCATCAATATTGCTCCGATCCTGTCACCGCCACCTCTATCGGAATCGTCTTTCTCCAATCTACATAGTCGGAAAAGAATCGGCCTCATCGGACATCTCACGCGCCCCCACACACCGCCTGAATTTCACTGCAACGTCAACTACGCGCCACACGCGTTACACGCGCCGCTTGCTGCCCACTGACATCACTCGCTGACGCCATCTGTTGACGTCATCTGCCACATCAGCCCTAATTGCTTGCTTGCTGACGTCACCTGATGACGTCATCATCCAATCAGTACTTAACTTGCTTACGTCAGCCTCTGTTGACTGTTAACTGTTGACTTTGACCCAGAGTTGACTTTTTGCAGTCCAGGTGCTCCTTACCCAGTTTTTCGCATAGATTTCATTTTTGCAGTCCATTTTTGCATATTTTGCTTTTAAATAAAGAATAAGGATAGATCTTCTTCTTGTTGCAATAATCGTCGCTGACAATCCAATAAACGTTTTTGCAATTTTTGCAAACGTTTTGGTCATAATTTTGAAACTTTCTATCTTCGCAACAAATCAGTTGTTTCAATTTTTGCTGCTACCACTGCTAACATTGAGAGTGGCCAACCAATGGCTCCTGTCTTTGCACAGTCTCAGTCTTCTGGATCCACTTTCACCATTTCCAGAGATGACCTTACAAACATCATTGCTAATGTCATTCGTATGGTTGGTAATGCATCTTATTCCTCTTCTCTTTCAGCTTTATTTGGTATGTCTCCTACCTCTTGGCTTATGAATTCTGCATGTTGCAATCACATGACACCTCACTCGTCCTTATTTTCTAAACTTAAACATGCACCACACCCTCTTAATATTCACACAGCAAATGGTTCCACAATGTCTGGTCATAATATAGGTTTTGTTTCAACCTCCAGCCTCTCGATTCCTACGGTCTTTAATGTTCCTGACCTTTCTTACAATTTATTCTCTGTGGGACAATTAGCTGAGTTGGGTTATTGCATTATCTTTGATTATTCTGGGTGTATTGTGCAGGATCCAAGGACAGGACAGGTGCTTAGGATCGGTCCCAGAGTTAGGCGTATGTTTCCTGTGGACAACCTTCATCTTCCACTTGTTGCTCCTATTTCTGTTGCTGCAGCTACTGCAATTTCTTCTGTTCCTTCCCTTGCTCTTTGGCATGCTCGTCTTGGTCACGCATCTTCCTCTCAGGTACAACAATTGGCTTCTAGAGGTTTGTTAGGTTCAGTGTCTACAAAAAATTTTGATTGTGTCTCATGTCAGTTAGGAAAACAACCAATTTTGCCTTTCAATACTAGTGAATCAATATCCACTGATATCTTTAACTTTATTCATTATGATGTTTGGGGGCCTTCCTCTGTCTCTAGTATTGGTGGGTCTCGATATTTTGTTGTCTTTATTGATGATTACTCTCGCTATAGCCGGATTTTTAATATGAAACATCATTCTGAATTATTGCAAGTATATTCTAATTTTGCAAAGATGGTTGAAACTCAGTTTTCCAAACGCATCAAAATTTTTTAATATGATAATGCTCTTAAGTACATTCAATATTCTTTCCAAGCTGTTTTGCATTCCTATGACATTGTTCATCAACTAACTTGTCCAGATACCTCTCAGCAAAATGGTCGAGCTGAACGAAAACTTCGTCATATTCTTGACACTGTTCGTGCTCTCCTTCTCTCTACCAAAGTTCCTGCTCCATTTTGGGGTGAAGCTGATCTTCATGCTGTTCATGCTATTAATTGCATTTCAAGTCCTGTTATCCAAAATCAAACTCTATATAAGCGCCTTTTCGAGTCACCTCCAGACTATCACCACCTTCGCTTCTTCGATTCTGCTTGTTTCATTCTTCTTCAGCCACATGAGCATAACAAACTTGAGCCTCGATCAAGACTTTGTTGTTTTCTTGGCTACAGTGAAACTTAAAAGGGGTATCGGTGTTATGATCCTGTCTCTCATCGTCTTCATGTTTCTCACAATGTTGTCTTTTGGGAACATTGATCTTTTGTCGAGCTTTCTCACTTCCGTGCCTCCCTATCTTCCTCCTTTGTCTTAGATCTTTTTCCAGATGAGGCACATATTCCTTCTGTAGTTGCTCCTGATTCTCCTATAGACTTCTCTGTCCAACCACCAAATATCCTTGATCCTTTTCCTAGTTCATCCTTTAATGAACAGGTGGAAGATAAACAGATTGAAGACAAGTTACCCAACCCTGAGCTTGGGTCCCCTGCTCCTGCTCTACCTGAAGATCTTGCACAAGACATTCCTCGTCACTCAACTCGGGTAAGATCCATTCCTATACATTTACTTGACTATCATTGTTACACTGTCCTTGCTACACTATACGAGCCTCACACCTATCATAAGGCTTCCATTGACCCTTTATAGCAGATTGCAATGAAAGAGGAACTTGATGCATTATCTAAAAACCATACCTGGGATTTGGTGACTCTCCCCCCTGGAAATTCGTGGTTGGTTGTAAGTGGATCTACAAGATTAAGGCTTGCTCTGATGGGTTCATTGAGTGCTACAAAGCTCGTCTTGTACCAAAAGGTTTTACACAGGAGTATGGGATTGATTATGAAGAGACCTTTGCTCCGGTTGCTCGTATCTCATCTGTTTGTGCCCTCTTAGCTGTTGCTGCTACTAGTAAATGGGACCTTTTTCAGATGGATGTCAAAAATGCATTCCTTAATGGGGATTTAAGTGAAGAAGTTTATATGCAATCTCCTTCTGGTCTCTTTGTTGAATCAAACAAGGCTTGTCATCTTCGACATGCATTTTATGGCCTTAAACAAGCTCTACGAGCTTGGTTTGCCAAATTCAGCTCTACCATCTCTCGCTTGGGTTACATGGCCAGTCATTATGATTCTGCCTTATTTCTTCATCGCATTGACAAAGGCACTGTTTTACTTCTCCTGTATGTGGATGATATGATCATAACTGGTGATGACCTCAGTGGCATTCAAGAACTCAAGAATTTTCTCAATCAGCAGTTTGAGATGAAAGATCTTGGACATCTCAGCTACTTCTTGGGTCATGAAATCAGTCATTCTACAGATGGACTTTATATTACTCAAGCCAAGTATGCCTCTAAACTCTTGTCTCGAGCTGGACTCACTGATAGTGAAAGTTCAAATAGTGTAAAATACACTATGAACGTTTAGACCTCCCAAAATAAAATTACCAATTCAAGCTTTATGACAAACACAAAGTGTGTGGAATATGAACACAAGCTATAAACAGAATTGATAAACAATCTAAGCCAATTTAAAATCACATCCACAGCAGAAAATAAAAGGCAAAGATAAGGGAAGAGAGATGTAAACACAAGGACAACACAATGATGTGTTATCGAAGAGGAAACCGAAGCCCTCGGTGTAAAACCTCTCCACCGCCCTCCAGGCGGTAAGTAATCCACTAGAAAATGTAGTTGAGATACACGAACAGCAATAGGCCCTCCAAGCCTAATCTATCCAATGTACCTAAGCCCTCCAAGCTTCTTGCTCCAATGAGGTTGCGCTGAACCTATTTCTTTTCTAGCTTCCTGGAGTCCGCTATTTGACCATAGCATCAACCAATGTGAAATTGGTTCCTTCCTAACTGCTTCCCAAAGCACCAAACAGCCCTCTCATAGAAATGGATATGGTGAGAAAAAGTTTTGGTAATGAGTCTCTCAAGGATTTAACAATAGAGAGGAAGAGAGTAGAGGAATTTGAAGAGTCTCTTAGGTAAAGATTGTGGATGAGTCAATCTTGTTTTCTCTAGGGTTTCTCTCTCAAAATTCTTTCTAGAAGCTCTCTTTGAATCGTGCGTATAAGGGTATATATATAGTAGGGTGAGAAGGAATGTGAAAAGTCAGATTTTTCCAAACAGGGTGTTCTAGCGACTTGACCTCATGATTAGGTTGAGTCGCGAGTTCAAGCCGCGAGCAAACGGCCTGGCCAGCCTGGGACTTTTGTCTTGTAATGCAACAGCTGGCACGCCGCTTTAGCTTCTGGCATGCTTGGCACATGTGCATCATTTTGGCGGCTTGTAACTACGAGCCACCCGCGAGATCCAGCCGCGAGTCCCCGTTTCTTTGCACAATCTTAAGCAATTCTTCACACTTTCTCACACACTACCCTTACATGATGCCTACCTAAATACAGGGTTACTAATTGCTAAAATACAAGCAAATTTGGCACGGAATAAAACCAACAAGATGGTTGATTAAATTCAACCTTACAGATAGCAAGATTGTTGACACTCCAGTTGAGCTTAATGCGCATTTGACTCCCTCAGGGGGGAAACCATTGTCTAATCCCTCTCTTTACAGACGCTTGGTTGGTAGCCTAGTTTATCTCACTATCACTCGTCCAGACATTTCCTATGCTGTTCACCAGGTGAGCCAGTATATGTCTGTTCCACAATCGACTCACTATGTTGCTGTTTTGCACATTCTTCGATACCTAAAGGGCACTCTCTTCCATGGTCTTTTCTACTCTGCTCAGTCTCTTCTTATTCTCCGTGCATTTTCTGTTGCTGATTGGGCAAGAGATCCCACTGATCGCAGGTCCACCACTGGTTATTGCTTTCTTCTTGGTTCTTCTCTAATTTCTTGGCAAAGTAAAAAACAAACTCATATGACCTGCTCTAGTATTGAAGCAGAATATCGTGCCCTTGCTGATACCAAATCTGAACTTCTTTGGTTACGATGGCTTCTCAAAGACTTAGGTGTGTCCACATCCTCTGCTACTCCTCTTTATTGTGACAACCAGAATGTCATTCATATTGCTCACAATGATGTCTTCCATGAACGAACTAAACACATCGAGATCAATTGTCGTTTTATCTATTATCATCTTGTCCATGGTGCTCTCAAGCTGATCTCAGTCTCTTCTAAAGATCAACTTGCAGATATCTTCACCAAGTCACATCCTAAGGGACTTCTTCATACTTTAGTTGACAACCTCAAGTTGGTCTCACATCCACCTTGAGTTTGAGGGGGGCTGTTAATGTGTTTTAGGGTATGTGGGCTTTAGGCCCACCTTGTTTACTTGTATAGCACACTTACTTGTACTATACGCTCTGCCTCCTATATAAATGCACTCATGTATATTCTATTACTTAAGAAATATAATACAATCTTTTAGTATATCTAACACAAAGCATAAAAAATTATGAGGGTAGTATATCAAAGAAGATTACAAATATCAAAGTATTATAACCTTCCCAAGTGAAAGTTCTGCAGTGAAAATGTCCAAATTTATCATTAAAATAAATTCCATTTTGAAGATGTATGGACAAGCCAACAAAGTGATGAACCTAGATTTAAGTATATCTATAATTGTATTCGTCCATATGCTGATATGCACCACGAAACAGTAAACACATATTTCACTTTTTTTTATCCAGTAAAAGAGATCCTTTGAACTTTAACTATTGCAATTTCCTTTACCAAAAATCTTTCAGTATTTTTTCCTTTTCAATTGATGATTATGTTTATTATGTATGTGTAGAGAGGGAAAATTCCCGACCTATCACAAGCTGACACATCATACAATCAAGTCCACAAAATACAGCCAATTATAAAGTGCCACGTATTGCTACTAGATTTTGCTATCACTACTCAGAAGCCAACGGAAACTTGCCAAGTGTCATGTAAAAACCAATCATGCACCAGCGCACGTGTAAGTGATGACACAAGCAGCCTCGCACGTGTAACCGATGACATAAGCAATCCAGCGCATGTAAGCAATGACATAAGCAGACCAATCAGGTTGTGACATGTGTCACCAATCAGACTCCGCCACGTGTCGCTCACCCACCCCCAAACTCCTATAAATAGAAGCCTTCCTAAGGCATTTCAAAAAGGCTGAGGCTGGAGAGGTAAGAGGAGTTAGTAGGAGATCTTAAGGAAACCAAAATTCAGAAGTCTAGAAGCTTTGTTGGAACCAAGCTTTGAAGCCTCCAAGAACTTCAAGAACTTCAACTTTGAATATGAAGAACACTCGAAGAGAAATCATCCAAATCATCTTCCTAGATCTTAAAGGTCACTGGAATCAAGTTTAAAAGCCTCCAGAAACTCCAACAAATCACAAATCAATGAAGCTTTACGGATTCAAGCCTCTAAAGTCCCGAAGAACTTCCACCACAAACCTTCGAATACAAAGAACATTCGAAGAGGAATCATCCAAATCATCTTCCTAAATCTCAAAGTTCACTAGAATCAAGCTTAATAGCCTCCAGAAACCTCACAAACCACAAATTGGTGAAGCTCTACGGATTCAAGTCTCCAAAGCCCCAAAGAACTTTCGCCACAAACCTTCAAATACGAAGAACATTCGAAGCAGAATCATCCAAACTACCTGCCTAGATCTCAAAGTTCACTGGAATCAAATTCAAAAGCCTCTAGAAACCTCAGCAAACCACAAATCAGTGAAGCTATACGGATTTAAGCCTCTATAGCCCCGAAGAACTTCTACCACAAACCTTCGAATACAAAGAACATTCGAAGAGGAATCATCCAAATCATCTTCCTAAATCTCAAAGTTTACTAAAATCAAGCTCAAAAGCCTCTAGAAACCTCAACAAACCACAAATCGGTGAAGCTCTACGGATTTAAGCCTCTAAAGCCCCGAAGAACTTCCACTACAAACCTTCGAAGACGAAGAACACACAAAGAACGTGAAGAACAAAGAATTTCCGACAAGCTCATAGCCAGAGATTTATTGTAATTCTATTCCAAAGATCTTCGATCCATTCTTCAGCCAAATTGAAGTATATTAGGTGTTCAAATCAAAATCACATTACTATAAATCCAATCAACAAGTCTTTTAAGGAGATCGAATTAGAGGATAACTCTTTTGTAATCACAGAGAATTGTACCACACAATCATCAATACAAATTCGCATTTGTAAAACTATTTTACTTGTTTGACTTATTTCGAACTGAGAAATTTAGTCGTACACAGTATGTCAAAGAGCATTCAAGAAAAGAATCAACTTGAAGTGAAGATGAACAGGGTGACATGTATAAGAAATGATAGTACAAAACATGACTGCATCCATGATAAGTTTGAGATAGCAATTATATATATTCATAAGTTTTCACATTCACAAATACACTATGGCCTCACTAGAGATAGTTTTGCAACCTTAGCTTATCAATTCTGGAATCAAAAACTAAAAACTAGCAAAACGGTTGAATATCGTGTAGTAGGCTGAGGTCAAAATTGCAACTACCATAAAGTTTGGTGTGAATGAAACAAGTAGCATTCCCAAATAATTGTAGTACAGCTGGGAACAAAGTCTAGCATAGAAGTATCAACAAATCGAATAAGCTGACCCATGATATCAAATCATTGGATATATGACAGTCACAAATATAACAGTTTCGATGAAGAGATAGGGAACTTCAACTATCACCTACAATTTACAACATGCCCGTTATAAAACTTGATCTGTCATGCAACAAATCCCAAATGTATAGAGTGTTTGTGAATAAGCCTTTTGAAGTTAGAATGAAAATTGTTAGACTCCACATTATTTAATTTCACATTATATAGCAAAAAAACCAATGAAAATTGTAGTTGAACTCAGCAACTCACTCATCGAATGCCACAGTTGCTTTCACAAAATATTATGTCTATGATAGAGAATATAACACCGAACTTTGTTGTAACTGATTCAAGTCCATGTTGCAGATCGTGCGTGTACGGAGAAGAAGACTGAAACGCAACGTTTTGGTTATGGTTTCCGTACTCTTCTCCACAACACAACGCTTCGATATATTCAACGCACCGTTTCATTAAATGAACACGGTGTCGTCTTGGTTACATGTACGCATGTACTTCCAATTAAAGAGCACGAGCTGGTCACGTGTATCATTAAACTCAGCGCACCGTTTTGTTAAAGTAACACGGTGTTGTATTGGGCTAATGTATGTACTATGTTAATCGCTACTGAGTTAGCTTGTTAGATAAAATAACTCCTCTTTCTACTTCTACGTGTGAGTTGATATGAACTCATTGCTATAAGCTCTCTCTTAACAAAAGCATAAAGAAGAAAGAATACCAAAAATAATTTAAGTGGGGTTTACTTTTTCATTTTAATGATGATCTTATTGTAGGGCGTTTTCTTACTTGACTAAAAAAGTAAAGACATTGTGTGAAATAAAGCGTGATAAAGTTACAAATGCTCGACTGAAGTGAACAAAATTCAAAAGTATAAATTTCGACATTATAAGATTATTCAACTTTAAGCACTACACTAGGTCTCATAGTGTAGATTAATATAAACTAATGGCCTAGCTATTTACCAAATGATAGATTCTCCATGTAAATTAATGTGTACGGATGTGGATTTAAAATATATATATATATATATATATATATTGAAATTGAAGGAAAAGTGAACAAATATATGTATTGAATGTTTGTCCATACTTCTTTTCAACAATTTTAACTGTCCAAGTGAAATTCTTTGGTGACTCATTTCCTGCTTATTGTATTTATCAATGGCTATTTTCACACTCCATGTGAAATTCCTCTTAATCACATTTTGTTGTATTGACATCAATGAGCACATTTCGTTATTTTATCAAACAGATGGGGTTGTAAGACATTGTTTATGCTCTTAATCTAAAGATGGGGTTGTAAGACATTGTTTATGCTAACACTAATACCAGGATGAATTTTCCACCGAAATGTAGATCCAGTCAAGATAAAATCTAAAGTTGATCAGCACAAAAAGAAGATATTCAACTCAGCCGAACCACCATTATATTATACTAGTCGCGAACCTGCGCGTTGCGTGTGATAATAATTTTTATGGTAGTTTTATTAATTTTTTTTTTACAATTTAAACTAATCTAATAATGAGTAATGTATTTCGTAATTATATTTTTATTCATTATAGGAAAAATCATAAATGTAATATAGGAACAATCCAAAACACCAAAAAAACGTAAACTAAAAAAAATTAATAAAACTTAACAATGATTAATTGAACCAATATTATGATAAAATTTTGTTTTTGATAATCTATTAAGGTAATTTTCTTTGTAGAGATTATAATTTTGACCGCCCAAATCATATTATCAAATAAACAATTATTAGCAAAATCTAAGAATTAAATTTCTATACATGCATTGTTATAAAATAATAATAATAAAAATAAAATTGCAAAAGTTAAAATTTGTCACCTATCTGATTATTTTCGTTTGGCTAACCTTTGCTTTTCTTTAAATAAGTGGCATTATAGAGTACTTCTAATACAATTATTAAGAATACTTTGTCCACCACAAAGGATTAGAAAATAAACAAAAATTAGTAAAGTCTCATAGCTAGTTTAACATCTAAATTGAGCACTATAAAAAATCATGCTATGTAACAGAATAAATACCAAATTATCCAAATCTTGCTATGTAATAGAATAATATTATATTTTTATATGCTATATTTAATTCTTTAGAACGCAATAGGATAACATTTAACAATCAAAGAGAATAAAGAATAAAAAAAACAATAACAATTTAAAAAATAAAACTAAATCAAAATTTAAAAAATAAAACTAAATCGCATTAACCCAAAATAGAGTTTTAAAGAATATAAAAAATTATCAACCTAAAGTAGAGATGCAAGAAAAATAAAAAAAATTCACCAAAAAATTTAGAGAGAGAGAGAGTGAACCTTTTTTTTTTTTTTTGTGGGAGAAAACTATGCAAAGAATAGAAAAGATAGTGACAAATTTATAGTAAGAGGGTGTGAATAAAAAGAGACAAAAATAAAGGAAGATGAAGGGAAAGAGTAAGAATGATATTAATGTGGAGGGTAGTAGGGAAATGAAAAGGTAAGAGAGGGAGAAAGATTAAAGAAGTAGTGGGAAGATGAAATGGTAAGGGGGAGAGAAAGGTTGGAGAAGTGTAAATATTAAAAAAATAAATGTTAAAAACAAGTATAAGAAAATTGGGAAAAAAAAAAAAATTGAAAAGCTTTAGTTTTTTTTTTTTTTTTTTTTTTTTAAGCTGAAAAGGCTCACACAAAACCCTAAAACTAAACTGAAAAGACTTTGGGTTAGGCTTAATAGTAGAACTAAATAAATAAGAGGTGGGCTGGATTAATTATACAGATTTATTATAGGGTGATAGTGGAAGTAAATAAATAAGTAGTGTGCTGGATTTATTATAGGATGATAGTAGAAGTAAATAAATAAGTAGTGGGTTGCATTTATAGGGCTGAAAATTGTAAAAACCATTTTAAAATTATAGGACAAATTATATTTTAAAAAAAAAGAAAAAAAAAAAAAAGAATGACGAGACAACTGATGTATAGCAATGTGAGAGCAGCAGTATTAAACGTTACGCTTCAGCTTTTAGTAATATATAGATATGGTGCCCTTACCTTTTCAATATACTTTTTTGACTCATTGGAAAATTAGGAGGGATTTGCTTTTGTAATTATTTTGTTCAGCTACTAAAGGTTAGTGGTAAGGATCTTCCAATTAAGTAATTGGCAGCAAATACCCACCACAAGTTGTCCCTTAAGTAACACAGCCAATCAGGAATATACCACATATACGTCATTGACTAGAGTCGACAACACTCTGATTCACCCTAAGTTGTGAGAGAGAAGTTATAAAAATAAGTGCAAAAGTAAACTTGTGAAAAATTAAAGGTTAATTTTTTTTTTCAAGAGCTAAGATTAAAAGTTACTTTTGAAATTTTTAATCTCAATCTTTAATTTGAAATTGCATGGTACAACACCTAATCTCAATCCCTTAAACTTGAGGTAGTGGATTGCAGGAAATAACGTGGGGATATATTTGAAACCTTTTTCTTTTTCTAGGCTATAATTATGGTGCTTTTGCCTTTTTCACTAATTAGTGTTGATTATGCTTTCGAGTAAGGTTAGGGATACCACTTTTTTCCATATTATATATTATTGGTGATTTTACACCTTTTTTTTTTTTTAATAACGTGAAGTAGAATCCTATGATTTTCGATTCAATGTACAATTTGATCCATATGACCATCTCACCAATCCTTGTAGGACTTTGATCTTAATAACCATAGTGTGAACTGATGATATACCACGTAGACTTTATTAATCATAATTTTCCCTTAAGCTTAAGATAGTGGATGAACATGGAGCTAAATTTATGGTGCTTTTTGTCTTTTCCACTAATTAATTGGTATTGGTTTTGCTATAGTTCAAGGCAAGTGTAAGATAGTGGATGAACATGGAGCTAAAATTATGGTGCTTTTTGTCTTTTCCACTAATTAATTGGTATTGGTTTTGCTATAGTTCAAGGCAAGTGTATAACCTGGACATATGGAAAAATTAATTTCCATTTTCCTAGGTCCTTGTAAAAACGTTCCCTAATGTGCTAGGCTCAATCCAACTTATTATTGGACCAAACTTAAATTTGGTCCACCAAAACCCAAATTTTAAAGTCACAACTATTCAAGACAATCTCTAATGTTACATTTGGATTAAGAGGGAGGGAGGGGGAGTAAGTAAAGTTTCTCCAAAATTAGTATTTTTTCAGCAAATTCTACTTTACTCCCCCTCTCTCTCACCTTAATCCAAATGGCCATAAGTGCTTAAGGCTATAATTTGTGAAACAGGCCTAATGACCATTTTTCCACAATCGATAAAAATTGTTTAAAATCTCCCACCAGAAACACATTAGGCCCACAAAAAGCCTAAAATGATCCTACATTGTCTAAAGCCTATTTTGAAAATGTGGCCATCAATTTCGGACAAAATTTGATGAATTTTCATTATTAGTAAGTGTCAAATTGGGTTCATGTGTCTTTAATTTTCTTTGGGTCCCATGATGATGGACAAAGACAAAGAGAAAGAAAAAGAACAATAGTCAAAAATAAATAAAGTTTGTTTTATTTATTTTAGTTTAACTAAAGTATTTTATAAAATCTATGCAGAACTGTTTGGGTCCCATTATTAGTTTAACCAATTGTCAAATATATCTGTATAGATTTTATAAAAGACTTGAGTTAAGCTAACAATATGAAGACTTTAGTTTTGTATAGATTTATTTCCTTGGGTCCCATTATTAGTCTTTTTTTTCTTTTTGGGGGAGTGGGGGAGGGGAAAGCAAAAGGGGAGATGTGATTCGAACTATAAATATAAGATATTACAAAGAATGCAATTAGCAGTTTACTAACTTGAACCCCCAATCCCAGCGCACGAAAAGATTGGGAAACAAAGAATTTGTCTGATAGTTTACCTTGTACGTACAAAATTAACTCTAACGCATGTGAGTTTATCCATAAACTGGAATAGTAGTGCCCTTACTTTGGAACATATGCAACTTAGGGCTGTTACCAAACAAATTGCTTCTTTGAAAGACCGCTACAAAATTTGGACCGCAATCCCACATGAGGCATCTTCTGGTTAGGTAATATGCTGTACTTTTTGGTCTTACCTAAATCACTTCTTGTTCACGTATATGACCTTGATATAATTAGTCGTCTACTGCCTACAGGTTAGGTAAGCTGTTCTTTTTTGGACCACGCAACAAGGCACGGTCCTACCTAATTTGTTCTAGCATTTGACATGTCTACATGTATTAATATAACATTTTTTTTAGAGATACCACCATTAATAACAATTTTTTTTTTTTGTAGAAAATTAATAACATATTCAAACCATGATAGAAACAACATCATCCTTACCTTATAAGGCTCACTATTGTACACCTAGATTTTTTGTTTTTGGTTTTACTAACTATTGTTTTCTTTTGCTGCTTAAAGTGGAGGATTATGTTTTTTTTGTTTTTGTCTTCCAAAAAAAAAAAAAAAAACAACAACAACAAAAGCAAAGGTTTTTTTTTTTTTTTGCCATTTCTTCTAAAAAAAAAGGTTTTTTTGTTTTTTTTTTTTTTTTTATCACTTTATTAAATTATTTCATATATACT
Source organism: Quercus rubra (assembly GCA_035136125.1). Taxonomy (NCBI): domain Eukaryota; kingdom Viridiplantae; phylum Streptophyta; class Magnoliopsida; order Fagales; family Fagaceae; genus Quercus; species Quercus rubra. The sequence goes on along the minus strand of CM068732.1, from coordinate 1,584,476 downwards.
TCCTCTTAAGGACCCAGTTCTTATACATGCAATATCAGAGAAGCTGTGTGAAACCCAAAAGAAGAATTCTTTGAAATTTCTAAGAACCATATTGGAGATTGCGGTCAAATATTTTACATTGCAAAATCTTAAAATATTTGTAGGAAACCAAAAATATCTAAAGACTGAGCTTTCCAAGCAAAACTTCCCCTGTTAAACTGGGCCCTTATAAAAGATTCCGGCTTAATGTGAATTTGTGATTTTATTTTTATTTTTTAAGTAAATAGTAAATTCATGTTGTGGGAGAAAAAAATAGTAAACAATAAATATAGAATCACAAAATATTTTAAAATGTTGAAATGACAAGTTGTCAATATAATTCATAAAATAATATCAATAATAGTACAAATTAGAACTAATAATAATGTAATAAATTGTAATCAGAACATCATCAAATGATAAAAAATAAAAAAAATAAAAAAAAAAAAGAGAAGGGAAGAGAAGTATAGAATAGTTCATGATAAAAAAGACCATGACTTCTAAGTTCTAACCAAAATAATAATAATAATTATAATTATTATTATTATTATTATTTTGACAGCACAAAGAATAGTGGAGTCAAGTGGGCCAGATAATAAGCGAGAGCAGCGTTAACTTAAAAGATCAATTGGCTGCATCATTTTCGGACTTTATAATCTCCTCTTTGGTCACTTCTTTCATCAAGCAGTTGCCATTTGCTCTTTCGGTACTCTTGTGTTAACCAAACAAATATCCATTTCCAACTTCCAACTATGGCTTGGGCTCTTGTTTCTACTATCAAGGACCAGCTTAGTTCTTTCATTGCTTCAGAGTTCTCGTCGATTGCAAATGTCAAGGGAGAAGTGCAAAAGCTTGAAAGCAAATTCCACACCATCCAAGCAATGCTCAATGATGCAGAGAAACGGCAAGTGAAGGAGGAAGCTGTGAAGCTTTGGTTAGATAAACTCAAAGACGTATCCTACCAGGTGGACGACGTGTTGGATGAGTGGAACACTGCCATGATCAAAGAAAAGATTGAGAAACAACAAAAAGATGAAGTAGAAAAGGCTGAAACTAGAGCTGCTAAGAAGAGGAAGGTATGGCTCCCCATCTCAATTCCTAATCTTTTTCAGCATCGTGATATTGCTCATAAGATTAAAGAACTTAATGAAAAATTAGATGAGATTAACAAAGAGAGGGAGATGTACGGGTTTGAATTGAGTAGGGCCATTGAAGTAGTTGAGAGACCAAAAACTACTTCCTTTGTTGATGTGGCTAAAATTCTTGGTCGTGATGAGGTTAGGAAGGATCTAGTGAGCATCCTACTGGGCGAGGGTAGTCAAAAAGAAGAAAGAAGCCCTTATGTCATTTCTTTAGTGGGCATGGGTGGTATTGGAAAAACTACTCTTGCTCAACTAGCCTATAACGAAGTGAAGACCCATTTTGATATGAAAGTGTGGGTTTGTGTTTCTGACTCTTTCAATAAGTACAAGATTGCCATGGAAATCCTTGAGTCTATTCAATATAAATCCCCCAAAATGACTGCACCGCAAAGTCTATTGGAATTTGAAATCCTGGAATTTCTTGAATCTCAATCCCCTAACATGACTGCATTGCAAACTCTATTGGAAACAATTTGTAGAAAAGTTGAGGGAAAGAAGTTTTTTCTTGTCTTAGATGATGTGTGGAATGAAGACTCCACAATGTGGGAGCCATTCAAACTTGCACTCAAATGTGTTGCTAATGGCAGTAGAATTCTAGTCACTACACGTAAAACTAGAGTTGCAGAGATAATGGAAAGTGTGAGCATTATTAATTTGAAGGAATTGTCAAAAGAAGATTGTTGGTTGGTGTTTAGTAAAATAGCATTTTTTGATAGGGATTCTAATCAACGTGAGCAACTAGAAGGTCTTGGTAGGCAAATAGTAGAAAAATGCAAAGGCTTGCCACTTGCCGCAAAGACTCTAGGGAGTCTCATGCGCTTCAAGAGAAGTATACAAGAATGGAAGAGTGTTCTGGATAGCAATTTGTGGCAATTGGAAGATGCAGAAATAAAAAGTATTTTTGCACCATTGTTATTTAGTTATTATGACTTATCGTCACCATTGAGACAATGCTTCTCATTTTGTGCTGTTTTTCCGAAAGGTTATGTCTTTTCTATCGATGAGTTGGTATTTATGTGGATAGCACAAGGATATATCAAGTCAAATGCAAATATGGAGATAGAAATCATGGCGAGAGACTACTTTGAAAACTTAGCCATACGCTCTTTATTCCAAGATTTTGAGAAAGATAAGGATGATGGCAAGATAATAAGGTGTAAAATGCATGACATAGTGCATGACGTTGCGCAATTAATGTCAAAAAATGAATGCTTCACAATCAACAGTGACATAAATTTGGGATCAGATTATAAAAATGCTCGCCATTTGCAATTAAAAATTCTCAAAGAAGCCCAAATTCCTGAGTCAATTTATAGTGCAAGCAATCTACGCACCCTCATTCTTGTATTTCAAGGTGATTATAACTTATCTACCCTATTCCAACATTTTAGATGTTTACGGACATTAACTTTGAATTTTGAATATGGTGATATGTTAAAGGAACTTCCAGATGTAGTGGAAAATTTCATACATTTGAGGTATCTCTATTTACATAAATATGATGACAATTTGCCTGAAACCATTTGTAATCTATGTAATTTACAATATTTGAAGGTTACAATTGGTTGTAGGTTCAAGAAATTACCACAGGGGATGAGTAAACTAATTAACTTAAGACATCTTATTTTGGATGAAAATGGTTATATTTTTGAACCGATAGATTTTCCAAGAGGGATTGGTAAATTGACTTCCCTTAGAACATTAAGCCATTTCAACATAAGTGGTAAGAATAATAGTGCAGGATGTAAACTCGGAGAATTAAAAAATTTGAACTATCTTTCAGGGAGTCTTAAAATAAGAGGGCTTGGGAATGTGGTAGATGCATGTGAGGCCAAGAATGCACAGCTCAATAAGAAAATAGGCCTCCATACTCTAGATCTAAATTTTCACAGAGAGAATGATATGATGGGGAATGATGATGAATTAGTTCTGAATGCTTTAGAGACACCTCCAGAGTTAGAGAAATTATCAATTTTTTGGTATGAGGGCACCACAATTTCTTTTAATTCGACGATGCTCTTGACCAAATTGAAAACGCTTTATCTCGAAGGCTGCATAAAATTAGAGTCATTGTCTTACCTATGGAAACTGACATTCCTTGAATTATTAACGATAACGAATGCACATAGCTTGAAAAAGGTTGGTGTTGAATTTTTGGGAATAGAATCTGAAAACAAGAAAGACAACAAAATAAAAATATTCCCAAATTTGAAATATCTATGCTTTATGGAATTGTACGAGTGGGAAGAATGGACTGGAAATGAAGGGATGAGAGAAGCAGGGGAAAACGAGGAAGTCTGTTTTGATATAATGCCATGTCTTGAAGAGTTAATAATTCTATGGTGCCCAAAGTTAAACTCGTTACCGAACTTCCTTGGTTCAACTGGATTGAAGAAATTGGAGATCCAAGGCAATCAAATTCTCAGCGAAAGAGGACTGACCCAAGATTTCCCATATCCCAGGAATCAAGATTAACTAAGTATGTGCAAGGACGCGGATCGGAGGTAACTTCTTCATTTATTTTACCAAAAATTTCAATTAGAGATTCTAATTTTTTTGCCACAACTTTCCACGGAAAAAAAAAATTACTAAGGTTGAGAGTTATCAAATTCTCAGTAATTTTGAATTAGAGTGATTCATTGCTGTGTATATGCATAAGTAGCATAACATGTAGTTGCTTAGATTCAGTTATCTTGTGATGTATCTAAAATTTTTTGATGGGTTCAAAATATATGTTAGGTTTTATATTTTGTTGGCATTATTTCCTATCAAATTTCTTTGTAATTTGCTCGATGTATCATTGTAATCATGTTTGAGTGGGTCCAATGTACGTTGAATAGGTTCTAGAGCTTAAAGTGCAAGTTAGACTTTCTGGACTATGGGTCCTCCTACTTTGTGGAGCTATCCGGCGAGTTTAAATTCTGTTATTTCAGAGAAGTCGCTGGACCAATGCCGGACTGAGGGTCGATTGACTTCTCCTTAGCCCATCCGGTGTTATCGTGTGGTATTGTGATATCTACTTTACTGCTTTGGTGTTTTTATTAGTTTCCTATCCATTCCATGCAATCAATGCTTGTGTCAATTGGCTAATTGCATTCACAACTTCGCTTAATTGTTAAGTTAGCATAAAACAGGTCGCAGTTATTTTATTTAGGGAGAGTTAATCAATAGTTGATTAGTGTTTAAAATTTGGGACCCTCAAAATATCCACAAATCAAATTTTTTTAAAGGTTGGATATTTTTGTTAGAATAATCAAATGAACATATCACTAAATCTGACTTATCTGCATATAGAGAAAACAACTACAGTGCTTGCCAATTTCTAATTTATTTTCTGTTTAATGTATATAGGTCTTGCTCATTTTCTTGATTTCGGCTGTGTATAAAACTAAACTCAAATAACTCATATGCATTTCTTTTGGGCATGTAAATTCAGTATTACGAAGAAGAGTATGACAAAGAATTGGATGCTGGAAAAGTTCATTCTTTACTTGATTTAACGTAGCAAGTCTGATCCAGTCACAGGTGAATTCTTCCACTTCTGCTTCATCTTCATCTTTTATCAGAGCTAAATGTCGATTAATTATCCTACTTATCTCTCAAAAGTTCTCTAAAAAAGAAATTAATCACAACTAGGAGAGAAATTTTTTGGATTCTGGCAAAAATCACAAAGACTAACATGAATGGTACAATCTGGTATGCCCCCTATTTGCAACATTACAAATTAATGTGAATGTGTGCGAGGTCATCAATTTGAAAAAGACAAATGTTGCAGAATGGATGTTGCTAAAAATTTTCTAGTGGATTTTCATATGGCCTTTTTTTTTTCAATTTATTTATATTGAGTTTTCCTGTGTCTAAACGTAATTCCGTCCTGCATGGTTTGGTGTTATACATTTAGGAGAGTGAAGAATACAAAGACGTGCAGATTTCTTGTCTTAGTGATTGAAGAGTTTCGTGACAAGGAAGCGGGGGAAGATGAGGATGTTACCAATTACCACTAGGAGTGGAGGGATTGAGATGAGAAATGCTTGCTTTTCCTTTTACCATTGGTAGTTTCCCAATTTGGAATGACATTCAAAAATGGAAACAATTGAATTAGTCACCAATATGTGCAAGGAAAAAAGAAGAAGGAGGCAATGAAGCCATACTACTATTATTTGCTCTGGGCTGTTCAATTCTGATTCACCAAGAGGTAACTTTTTATTCTTCTTTTTCATCTTCAAATGCTATTGCATTTGCTTTTCAAATCAAGGTCAACAATTTTTGTATCCAACCTTTAAGGGCCTGGGAATGTTTTGGTCTCATTCAATTAGAACATCATGCAAAATGTTCTGTTCACATTTGGTCTCTGTCAATCTTAACATCATGCAAAAGGTGTCATGTACACAAGTACCATTACTTTTAAAAAAAAAAACATGGTGCAAAATCCCCGTTATCACTTCAAAGATTATGCAAATAAGCTTAACCTTTAATCTTGTTTTCTTTGGTAGTCCATTTAATTTGGTTACATCTGAAATCTATAATTTTGAATGTTTGAATCCTTTTTTTTCATTTTAGTTACCCAATTTGGAATGACATTCAAACATGGACATACCTGATTAGTCACCAATATGTACAAGGGAGAAAAGGAGGCAATGAAGCCATATTATATTACAATTGTTCGCTCTAGTAGTGTTTCATGGCATGGAATAGTGCAAAGTGGGGGAAGCAACCACCAGTAGATATGAAGATATTACAAAAACTTTGGATCAAGTGATAATCACGGAACAACATTCCTGGTAGTCAATAATTTTGTTATTGGTTTGTTTTGACTTCTTTGCTTTCTTATTTCATCCATCTCACTCAAGGAATTTTCTCCAATCGTTGATTTATTTCCTTTAAAATATAGGAAATTACAGAAGACTAGATAATATGTAATCAATTCCAATTTTTTTTTTTAATCTCTTAATTAGTAGTCAAGTTTCCAATCAAAATGCACCACCACATTGTATCTATGATTTCCTTTACTAAAATTCAAAATATTGCAATCTGAATTTTTAATTATTAGTCACGGGATAATTATAATTAACAATAAGGCCAAACCATATAAAGACTACAAGTTTGATTTACTAGGGCCTATGGCAAAAAACTAAAATGAAGATATTGCTTATAAAAAAAAAAAAATGCTTAGTTACATCAATGCAAATTATATAACTTGAATATATTACTTGCTTAGCATTTGAATAATTAGCCTTCGAAAGCACTTTAGCTTACCTTGATATATTTTCTAACTATTGAAAAGAAAGTTTCTTAAATTGGGGCTGTAATCTCATATTGATTCTTTTGTAGTCAATTAATTATAACTTGGAGCATTGTATATTTTCTAAAGAAAGAATAAAATTTAGTGAAAATGGCAATTGGCTTTCAATTTTTTCTTTTACAAAATCTATAAAGGAAAATTGGGTAATGCAAAACAATCCATAGCCAACAAACACTATTAGCTATTTTTTATGGAGTTAGTGATCCTAGAAGTTGCTCTTGTGTATTTTCAGTACTACAAAACAATCTTTCCTGCAAATCTTGATTAAATGGTTTTATGCTATCTGTGTATTCTCTCATTCCTTTAACTTGTTTATTATTGCAGGTTCATCTCAAAACCATGGTCCATATGGGTAAGCTCAGCTTGCTTAAGAGGGAATGGTTATGCAAATGACTGAAATTTTATTTTATGTCACCATAATTCGGAGAACAGGAGGTGTTGGTGGCACCTTTGAGACTGTTTACAGCATTCAGGATTCAGTAATCTACTAAAAAGCTTCCCTGCCTTTAGTAACTTTAAGATTTAACTTTATATAGCTGCATCTAACTTGTGTTAAAGAGTACTCTTGCCTTCTCTGTGGGAAATTTTGAGTACCCTCTAATGGTTTTGTGGCTGGACCTCCTAAAATCATTGACAATGTCATATCTAGCTCATCTCCTAGTGTAATCTACGACTAAATCTCAAAACCATCTTCATCTATTTGTCACTCATGATTCAGATCATCAACAAAGTCTTTTAGTTTTAACAATTAGTATTGGACCAACAGATTAACATATACCGAATGGACAGATTTTTTCCATTTTGTTCTTTCAATTGCTGATTTATTTCAATCTCGCACAGTTTGGAATTTTGTTAAATATTGTTGAACTTCCTTTTGCCTCAATTCAAAATAATGCTACAATGCAATAATGGTCTTACATCTAGCATACTAAAAACTTACTACGATATTTAATTTGGAGTACTCCTTAATGAGAATTTGCTAAACATTCTGAGTGGGTAATCAAAATGCCAGATTGATCTTGGGATGAGTTTGAGCTTACAACTATAATTTATGTTTTCTAGAATAGGGCAATAGAAGAGAAGTTTGCTGATTATTTTCAATTGAATGAATTATTTTGATGTTGTAGTAAACGAATTTCTGTTGGATTTGCAGTAGTAAACCTATTATTAAAATTTTGTATTTCTCAAGCTTTGCTTTTAAGTTTAGTGTGTTTTTTTTTTACTTCCTTCTCTCTGTGGAAGTTACAACTTTGTTTGTTGAACTTATGCAGTCTAAACTTATTGGAGAAGGGTAGTTTATGCCCCCTTTGGGGAAGCTTCCAGTGCTCAAATCATTAACAATAAAGTTCTTTTATGGTTTGAAAAAGGTGGTTGTTGAATTTCTTGGAATAGAATCCAAAAACAAGAAAGATGACATACTATTCCCAAATTTGAAAACTCTCTTGTTTGTCAATTTGGGTGAGTGGGAAGAATGGATTGGGATTGGAGAAATGAAGGCAGCAGAGGAACACCGGCGTAGCACTGTCATGCCATGTCTTCAAGTGTTGAGAATCTCCGACTGCCCGAAGTTAAAGTCACTACTGGACTTCCTTTGTACAACTCCATCGAAGGATTTGGAGATTGATCGCCGTCCGATTCTCAGCCAAAGTTGTCAAAGAGGGATAGGAGAGGATTGGCTTAAGATTTCCCACATCCCAAACATCCGGATTGATTGTGAGCGTGTGTAAGGATACGATTCATTGACAGGTAACTTATTCTACTTCTTTTTATCCTTAGGCTTCTTCTTTTCTTTTGAAAAAAAGAAAAAGAATTAAATATTCTCATTTTCAACCAAAAGAAAACACTAGCAATATTCTAATCCTAATTTATTGATGTATGGTGTATACACATAACTCACATAGCATGTGGTTGCTTAGATTTGGCTATCTTGTGATGTATAGAGAGAGAGAGAGAGAGAGAGAGAGAACTCCAACTCCAATTACTGATAAATATTTATAAGATTAATCTCAAATAACTCATATGGTTTTCTTTTGTGCATAACTAGCTCTCTTAGTAGCTCAATGGCTTGGATACTTATTACAAGTATGGAAGCTTAGGTGTGAGTTCTGGTGAGAGAAAGAGAGCGAAGGTTTTCTTCTGGGCATGTAGACGGAGGATGACAAAGAAGAGTATGGTGAAGAAGAGCATCACGAAGCAGAGGTTCCTGAATTTCAGCTAAAGGACACAGCTGAAATTGTGTGTGCGTGCATGCGTGTGAATGAACATCCTTCCTCAGCAAAGTTCATTCTCGGCGTGATTAAGTCACCAATGGCTCAATCTTATGTAATCTTTTGTGTGTAAGTTTTAGGTATACGTATTTTTTAACAACTTCTGAACACTTAATTCCTTCATACTATGATTCTAGCATTTTCTCGTATCAATTATAAGCTCAATGAACTTTTATATGGAAGTAACTAGAAAACAGGTCTTCTTTTAGGTACCGTCTAGATTGATTCAAACCTCACAAAGATAAATCTGTTGTTTTAAAATATTTACTTCTGTAACTGTTAATCCTCAGCTCATGTAAATATTGAAGCTGTACCATCTTGTGGCCAAGTGAATGTCAATTTATGTTTTCCACTGTTACACTTCAAGCTCTATTCATTGACCCTCTAACCTTAGTTTTGAATCAAGAACAGTTCAAAAAATTGGTTACAATTTGCATAGAACTGATAATCAAGATAGTGGCACGATCATTTTTATGATGCTAGTTAATTTCCTCTGCTAATATAATGCTTGCTTGGAAGCTGCTGATTTGGTACCATTTGTTTAACATTATTTCTACTCCTGTCCAATGCATATTCAGATTGCCGTCGCTGGTTGAAAGGTGTCGTTCTCTTCATAATCATTGTTGGTGTAAATTTATTCAATTGGTGCAAGTAATCAATTTCAAGCAAAATATTGTGAAGGCAAGAAATCTCCCTTTTTCAGGGTTCATTTTTGTCATTGTTCTTCTTAGAAAATTAAGATTTTCAATGTTCATCAGAGGCTAATCTGCACAACTAGTTCATAATAGTACGAAAATCCTTGGATTTCCCATTTCCGACATGCCTAGGAGCCTTGGGACATTTAGGTATGGAATGTGTTTTCATAAGATGTTTTATCTTTAATATGTCTTGGTTGCATTTTACCATATTACTGTGTATGCATTTCCTGTTAGCTGTATTGACTTTGTTACTTTTAGATGGCACATATCAAGAAATTGACAATTACAAAGGAGCGAATGGGCTTTCACAGTTTTACTCCTAAGACCATCTTGATTCTAGTCTATGTATTCAGCCCCCCACAACCACAACCCCCCCCCCCCCCCCAAAAAAAATATTTTATTTTATTTTATTTATTTATTTTTAATTTTGCCTCTATAGGATCCTCTGTTTCTAAGAGGACTTCACCTCGTGCTTCACACTTAGGCAGAGTTAAAGACTTTAGCAAATTCAAGGCACTGCACCTTTAGCATCTGAGCAATTGGGAATTTACATAGGCAGCTGCAAAACTGACATGCACCAATATATTAAACCTTCATGAACAGGTTCTTTCTACACAAAACTTCATAAATGTCAAATCTATCTTCAAAATCCTTTACAACCGAAGAATAAGCAAATGCCTATTCCCTCAGATTTTGGTCTGTATAATCTCTTCTAGGGATTGATAGCCTCCTTGTCAACTTTAGCTACAGGGTACTCTTGTGGGACCATGAGCAACAGAACAGTCTGAAACTATCATGGTCAACTCTTAAGACAGATATCAACATGTATCTGATGCTGCATATTCAACCCTTCGGATTCTTCCTTCTAGTTCAACTCAACTATCTCCCCTCATCTCTTTGGTCAATCTTGCACATTTTATTCATGTTATGATGACTCTCATGCCTAATGATTAGAAATTTAGTTATTAGTTTCTCAAAAAGTAATTATCAAGTGATGCTATGTGACAAGATAATTGACCAAATTTTTTTTATTGTGCTTTTTTAATGTAAGCTAAATCCTCATATTCTTATTAACCTTCTATCATAACATGCTTTCCTCTTCCATACTGTTTTCTCTGTATGTGAAACCCTTAAGTTAAAATATTCTTTTGGTCAAATTTAAACTAGAATCCAAATTGTTATGCAAATGACTGAAAATTTATTTTATGGCACCATAATTGGGAGAACAGGAAATGTCAGTGGCACCTTTGAAACTGTCTACAGCATTCAGGATCCGGTAATCTACTAAAAAGATCTCCCCTTCCATTGTTAACTTAAGATTTAACTTTACATAGCTGCCTCTACCTTCAAAAATGCTCCAATATAACTGTTTGATAATTGATAATTTTCATTTGAATCTCATCAGTTTTGCTTAATGGGAGTAGACATAGCTCAAGAGTGGCTTTTGTGGTTTATGAGGTAATGCAATTTGATTTACCATTTTTATTGGTTTTTTGTATCATGGAGTTAAATTTGAGTTCTTTTAGTTCCCTAATTTTGAAAGGACTGGATTATGTGATATCAAGAAGTTGCTACAAAATTATAATTTATACATTTGAAACTTGTATTAAAGAGTACTCCTCTCTATAAGACTTTTGGAGAACCCTTAAAAACTTTTGTAGCTGCGCCTCCTAAAATCATTGACAATGTCGTATCTAGCTTGTCTCCTACTGTAATCTATGATTAAATGTCAATGCAATCTTCATCTGCTTGTCACTCATTTATCAGATCATAGACGAAGTCTTTTAGTTTTTACAATTTGCATTTTACCAACTGATTAACATATATGCTACGGACAGATTATTTATAAAAGAAGAGGAAGATCAATCTCCACCAAAAAAAAAAGAAAAACCATCTGGGAGGTCAAGGATTTAGTTGAGGAACAAAATGAGCACGAGCTCTATGCAACCAATCAGAAAGAAAAGTAAGGTAAAGCCTCTAAATATATCATATATGGAATATTTTTCCCTTAACTTCTGTTTTGTTTGTTTGATTGTTAAATCAATAGTTATTGCTGCTTCTTTTTTAAATAAAGTTTTTGGTAGCTGTGTTTTATTGTAGAAATTAGAGTTATATTTTTTGGGTTATTTTTACGCTCCTCATCTTGCTTAGGAATTACATATTGTTGCAATGCATAGTAGTAAAATTTTACCCAGTAATCGGCATTCTGTGGTAGGAAATAGTCTATCCTACTAGTGTCCGTAGAATTATAAATAAGAACAAAAAAGGAGTTATTCTGACCACGCTTTTGATTGCTTGTGTGTAGCTCATGATGCTCATTATAGCTCCTTGAGTAGAGGTTGGCTACTATATATTTATTTTAGATCATTATCATTTTTGTACATAGTGATTAAAAGTATTATAATTCTAATCATTTAAAAAAGTATGCTTTCCTTGCAAAATTCTTTCTTCTAATCATGTTTTACCCTGAATAAAGCCCTAAATCCCTGCCACTAGGGGGGTAGGGGCGGGGGGAATCCACACTTACAAGAGACCTTGGAGGACAAAGAAAGGATGTTCAGTGAGCACTTTGGGATGCAAGCATGGATTTTGAAAATTTTCCCTTTTTACATACTAATTTGCCAATGACCAACTTCTCAAAATTTGTCCTTCAAATATTGCTCTATTTGGCATGCAACTGTTTAGTTTCTTATATCTCTCTCTGCATTAATTTGTTGGGTATGGTTGTCACTCATGCTGAGCATCATTCCACCATGTGGTTATGTAAGTTTTAAATCATAGTCAACAAATTGCAAGGTACTGGGGATTAATAGATCCAGGCAATGTTTTCATTTTCCATATTGTTTTATCAATGGCTGATTTATCTCAATCTGGCACGATTAGAATTTTGCTATACATTGGTGGCTAGCCTTTGGCCTCAATTCAATATAATGCTGCAATGCAATAATGGTCTCACATCCACGACATAGAAAAAATTTACTACAATATTCAGTGTGTACTTTATATTGAGAATTTGCTAGAATCTGTGGGTGGGGAATCAAAGATTGATCTTGGGATGTGTTTGAGCTTAAGAATATAACTGCCCTTTTCTAGAGAAGGGCAACAGGAGAAGTTTGCTGATTATTTAATTGATAGAATTATTTTGATGTCAAAGTAAAAAATTTCTGATGGATTTGCTGTAATAAACCTATTGTTGGAATTTTTTATTTCTCAAGCTTTGCACAAAAGTTTATTTATATATATATATATATATATATTTTTTTTTTTCCTGCTCTTTCCCTGAAGCTACAACCTTGTTTGTTGAACTTATGCAGTCTTAGTTTATACTTATCGGAGAAGCATAGTTGATGCTGGTGAAAATCATTAAGCAATGATGCCCCTCAGATGGTTGTGTCTTACATTCTGGTGCAAGATAGCTAACTGAGAAAGCTCCATATGCAGAATGGCAACAAAGCTTACTTTCTCTCCTCCCTGAAGCTTTGTCCTTGTTTACAGAGCTCTATACTCAATTCATAGACACAAAAATGCTTACAGATGAGGCTTCAATCAACATCCTGAATGTGACTTCCCATTTCTTTTAGTTGTTTGAATGTGAATGACTAATTATCAAGTTTGTCATAATAAGGACATGATTTTTGAAGTCTTTATTTTCAAAGTACTAAATTGCTTGTGCTAAGAGGAAAATTTTATTTGTAGAAGCAGATAATAAATATATACTAATCATTGAATAATCCAGTCTGCTAAAAGTCAAAGCAACAAGGTGGCTTTAGAAGCAGGTTGTTTATATATTTAAGTTGTTCATGTGTGCTGCACTTTTGTGTTGGCCTCTAATTAGATAATCAAAGCGTAACTTGTTGATAAGATGATGAAATAGATTATTAATCAAAGGTTTAGTTAAATCTTAGAAACGGTGTCTTTAGAGATTAATGTTATCCCACTGCTACTATTGTGGAGTCGGTTTGTTAAAAGTTCTTGGAATTGGTTAGAGGTTGTGGTCATAAAAATTAGATACTCATATTTTGTTTAATTGAGATCCATAGCAGATAATAAATATATACTAATCATTGGCATTTGAATGGGCACTTTTTCATGTACAAAGTGATTGGTGGTGTAAGGAAATAGATTCAAATTGCGGGTTAGTAGTATATTGTAATTATTTCTTAAAAAAAATTGTGATCCATAACGGATGATAAATATATACTTGTCTTTTTTCTTTTTTTCTTTTTTTATAATTCAGTAATTACAATTTACAACAATAAAAGAGGGAGATTTAACTAATAAAAAATACTGTAACAGACTATGCCACTTAACTATAAGTCTTTTTGCAATACTTACCATTTAGTATGAACGAAGTATTATTGATTCTTGTGGAAATAAACAACTCAGGGTTAGAGAAGGTAGATCCAAAGGTTGGAAACTCGTTTTCCCACTACATGTTGCTAGTGTAAAAAATAAGGATCCAACTAATCTTCTAATATATTATAATATTAAAAGATTAGTTGGGAAAACGAGTTTCCAACCTTTAGATCTACCTTCTCTAACCAGTTGTTTTTATATATAAACCCAAATAGAAAATCATGTTATTAATAATGTGTATATATATATATATATATATATATATAACCTTTGGATCTATCTTCTCTAACTATTTGTTTTTATATATAAACCCAAACAAAGAATCATGTTATTAATAGTGTATATATATATACACACACATTATTAATAACATGATTCTCTATTTGGGTTTTAACATTTTGCGTACTAAAATTCCCTCACACAAATTTTTAAATTTTCTAAAATACTTCTATCTTTTAGTAAAATAATTTTAAATTAAAAAACACAAATTGCTTAAAAGAGTAATTTATTATTCCTAAGTTTTAGACTTTTTCCTTTTATCTTTTCCATTTGGCCTAAAATTTAGGATTATCTTTATCTCATTTTTAAATATTATTCTATGTTACCTTACCTCTTTTTCTTTTCTTTTTTTTGAAGAAATCCTTGCCTCTTTCTTTTTATTAAAAAAAAAAAAAATACACATGATTATTTATATATACTTTTAAACATTATAACACTAAACCAAAAAAAATAAATAAATAAAAAAGAGTATTATTGCACGCACAAAGCACGTGTGATGAGTCTAGTATACTAATATATAATAAGATTCCCTATTTGAGTTTCTTGATTTTGCGTATTAAAATATCCTCACAAAAATTCTTAAACTCTTTAAAATACCCCTATATTTTAGTTAAATAATTTTAAATTTAAAAATATAGACGGGTTAAAAGAGTAATTTACTATTTTAAAAAAAGTTCCTAAGTTTTAAGCTTTTTCAAACTTTTATCAACTCTCATGTAGAGAAAGATCTTAAAAGTTAGGACATTATTTCTATCTTACTTTTAAATATTATTTCACTAAACCCAAAATTAAAAATTAAAAAAAAAAATTTTAACAGATACTTTTAGGGCAATTATTAATAAATCATTTTAGGAAAATTTTTATATCACTTTTATGAAAATTTGTATAAGCTATCAAAACATTATTTTTTTTTTTCTTTTTTTCCATAAAAGCTTTCCTAAAACTATATAGGATAACAAATGCCCTTAGGGTTTTCGTTAACATTTCCTTATTTATATTAACAAAAAGAAAGTTGGGATCCCAAGATTCATTTCTAATAAATAATGACTATTAGATACATCCTTGTTGGAATCGATGAACTGTATCTAGGGCAATCCGGAGTCAAATCATATTTTTTTAAACAAATGGTAAGAGTTTAGGAGAAAGCAAGAGTATATTTTTATTCTTGTTGGAACCAATAATGTTACGAACAACTTCTTCTTCTTCTTCTTTTATTTTATTTTTATTTACCAAAAAAAATTCTTATTTTTTTTATTATAATAAACTAGTTGCAGACCCACACAATGCGTGGGAATATACTACAATTTTATAACGTGACATAATGTATAATTTATTCTATAAAATGTACTTTAGATATTATTACTAAAATTACTTTTTATCTCTCTATCTCTACAAATATATCATTCTATTATTTTGAGGTTTTTTTTTTTTTTTTTTTGTTGAAAACTTAGGTGCATTTGATTGATATTATTCCATTATTTCATTTGAGATAAAAGATAGAAATTCTATTCATTGTTCAAGTGATCTATATTATTCAAACTTTTGTATAGTGTGTTATGGATTTTTTTTCTACAACTAAAATTTTTAAGTTCCAAAATTAATTATTTGAATTTCTCATTCTCATAAAAAGATTATTATGATAACCAAACCTCATTACAAATTTACAATTCATATTACTTAAATAATTTATAGAGACATTCAAATACATAATCATCTCACTTCTAAAATATCTAAAAATTTAATGAAACCAAAATTATAAGAGGGATAGAGAGTCCATGTGATAAATAACCTTAAAAACACAACACCAAAGTGTATCATCCAAAAGTAGAGACACAAAAAAATAAATAAATAAATAAATCATCAATCTAAAATAGAGTTGCAAGAAAGAATTATTGAGAGAGAGAGAGAGAGAGAGAGAGAACAATCACCTTTTTTGGAAGAGAATGTGAG
Source organism: Quercus rubra (assembly GCA_035136125.1). Classification (NCBI taxonomy): domain Eukaryota; kingdom Viridiplantae; phylum Streptophyta; class Magnoliopsida; order Fagales; family Fagaceae; genus Quercus; species Quercus rubra. Next base: position 1,568,464 of record CM068732.1, on the reverse strand, counting down.
ACGACAAAAAATATTATATAAAAGAAGACAAGTAAAAGATTATTCAAAAGAAATGTATAATTGTAAATACCAAATTATCCAAATCATGCTATGTACTAGAATAACATTAAATAATTCTGTAATTTCATAAGATAACATATAACAAACAAAGAAAATAAAATTAAAAAGATAAAAAATTAAAATATAACCAAATCATATCAACCTAAGATAGAGTTAAGCATAAAAATTTATCAATTTAAAGAATTAAACATCCACCAAAAGAAAGAATATATATATATATATATAGAGAGAGAGAGAGAGAGAGAGAGAGAGAGAGAGGTATATATTATTATCTCATTAGAAATTCATTATATCACCAATAATCTTTCACATGTTAGGTATATATTTTAGTATTTATTGTCTTGATAACTTAAAAATAAGCAAACAAGAAAGTATAATAAGACAGCCTAGCACATAGAAGTTGGGTTTAAGTTATCACCGAGTTCGTAGCATGTGCTTTAACCATCAAACGTGCCATGTTCCCATGCAAACTTACATACGACTTAAGAGCAGTTATATATATATATATATATAAAATTACAGTTGGTGTCTTGGGCATGTGTTAAGATAAGAATCTACAATCCCCAATGTAAAGCTTTTGTTTTTTTTGGTTTCCCTCCCTTAAATCAAGTGTTTCCAATGTGAACGAGTCATGTTCCCACGCTACCGATCACTGCATCAATATCTTTTAATTATTTTGTGCCCCTGACTGAGTGCATTGTTTCTGGCCTTGCCAATCCATTATATATAAAAGGTGGAAAGTAAAGGAGCAGTACATTTGATCTATCAAATATTTATCATCTACTCTTTCAGTCGCTTGGATTATCCAAACAAATTTCCATTTTCAAGTATGGCTCGTGCTCTAGTTTCTGCAATCGCCGAGGAGCTTGGTTCCATCATTACTTCAGAGCTCAGGTTGACTGTAAGTGTCAAGGAAGAAGTCCAAAAGCTTGAAAGCAAATTCCGCACCATCCAGGCAGTGCTCAACGATGCAGAGAAAAGGCAACTGAAGGACGAAGCTGTGAAGCTTTGGTTAGATAAGCTCAAAGACGTATCCTATGAGATGGATGACGTTTTAGATGAGTGGAACACCGCCATGATCAAAGCAGATATTGAGAAGCAGGGAAAAGAAGAAGAAGAAGAAGAGAAAGCTGAAACTAGTACTGCTAAGAAGAGGAAGGTATAGTCCCTTATCAACTTTAATTTCTCACTTCCTAGTCCTTTTCAGCATCGTGATATTGCTCATAAGATAAAAGAACTAAATGAAAAATTCGATGAGATTAACAAAGAGAGAGAGACATATGGGTTTGAATTGACTAGGGGCATTGAAGAAGTTGAACGACCAAAAACTACTTCCTTTGTTGATGTTTCTGAAATTTTAGGTCGTGATAAGGTTAGGAATGACCTAGTGAGCATCCTACTGGGCAAGGGTAGTGTAGAAGAAAGAAGCCCCCATGTCATCTCTTTAGTGGGAATGGGTGGTATTGGAAAAACAACTCTAGCCCAACTAGCCTACAATGATCATGATGTGAAATCCCATTTTCAGAAAAGAATGTGGGTTTGTGTCTCTGAACCTTTTGATCAGTGTAGGATTGCCAAAGAAATCCTTAAATCTATTGAAGGTCAATCCCCCGACATGACTTCACTGCAAAGTCTAATAGGTAGAATTTCTGATCAAATTATGGGAAAAAAGTTCTTTCTTGTCTTGGATGATGTTTGGAATGAGAACCCTACATTGTGGGAGCCATTTAGACTTGCACTTAGATATGGCACCCAAGGTAGTAGAATTGTAGTCACCACACGTAAAAACATAGTTGCTGAGATCATAGGAAGTGTGGACATGATCAATTTGGAGGTATTGTCTAATGAAGATTGTTGGCTAATGTTTAGTAAATTAGCATTTTTTGATAAGAATCCTGAGGAACATAAGCAACTTAAAGACCTTGGTAGGAAAATAGCAATGAAGTGCAAAGGCTTGCCACTTGCTACAAAGACTCTAGGGAGCCTCATGCGCTTCAAGAGAAGTAGAGAACAATGGAAGAATGTTTTAGCTAGTAATTTGTGGGAATTAGAAGATATGGGAAGAAGTCTTTTTGCACCATTGTTATTGAGTTATTATGATTTGTCCTCACCATTGAAACGATGTTTATCATATTGTGTTGTCTTTCCAAAAGATTATGTCTTTTTTATTGATGAGCTGCTATTTATGTGGATGGCACATGGTTATATCGAGTCAAAGGCAAATATGGAGATAGAAATCATGGCAAGAGAATACTTTGAAAATTTAGCCATACGCTCTTTCTTCCAAGATTTTGTAAAAGATGCAAATGGCAAGATGATAGGGTGCAAAATGCATGACATAGTCCATGACTTTGTACAATTAATGACAAAAAATGAATGCTTCACTATCAATAGTGACAAAGATTTGGGAATAGATTATAAAAATGCTCGCCATTTGCATTTAGAAATTCTAGAAGAAGTCCAATTTCCTGTGTCCATTTACAATGCAAAAAAATTGCGCACCCTTATTCTTTTCAATCCTATCGATTATGACTTATTCAAAATATTCCAACATTTAAGATGTTTACGGGCATTAACTTTGAATTGTGGTAAATCAAAGGAACTTCCTGATGAAGTGGAAAATTTCATACATTTAAGATATCTCAATTTATTAAGTTATGACGCTGATCGGTTGCCTGAAGCCTTATGTAATCTATGCAATTTACAAATTTTGAAGATTACTTTTGGTGGTGATAGGTGCAAGAAATTACCACAAGGGATGGGTAAATTAATTAACTTAAGGCATCTGATTTTGGATAAACCATATTATATGAAACCTTTAAAGTGTCCAAGAGGGATTGGAAGATTGACTTCTCTCAGAAAATTACTTTATTTCATTGTGAGTGGTAAGAATGATATTGAAGGATGTAAACTTAGAGAATTAAAAAATTTGAACCACCTTCAAGGGACTCTTATTGTAAAAGGTTTGGGAAACGTGGCCAATGTAAGGGAGGCTGAGAATGCACAGCTCAAGAAGAAGATACACCTTCACCATTTGCGTCTATACTTTGATGGAGAATGTGAAGTAAATAGAAGAATGAAGAATGATGTATTAGTTCTGAATGCCTTAGAGTCACCTCCAAACTTGGAATGGTTAGAGATTACAAACTATCAAGGCACCACAATGTCTTCTAATTGGACAATGTCCTTCAACAAATTGAAAACACTCTCTCTTACAAGCTGCACAAAGTTAGAGTGTTTGCCTCCTTTGGGGAAGCTTCCATTGCTCACATCATTAACAATAAAGTTCTTTTCTGGTTTGAAAAAGGTGGGCGTTGAATTTCTCGGAATAGAATCCAAAAACAAGAAAGATGACATACTATTCCCAAATTTGAAAACTCTCTTGTTTGTCAATTTGGGTGAGTGGGTAGAATGGATTGGGATTGGAGAAATGAAGGCCGCAGAGGAACACCAACATGGCACTATCATGCCATGTCTTCAAGTGTTGAGAATCTCCGACTGCCCGAAGTTAAAGTCACTACCGGACTTCCTTTGTACAACTCCGTTGAAGGATTTGGAAATTGATCGCAGTCCGATTCTCAGCCAAAGTTGCCAAAGAGGGATAGGAGAGGGTTGGCTTAAGATTTCCCACATCCCAAACATCCGGATTGATTGTGAGTGCGTGTAAGGATACGATTCATTGACAGGTAACTTATTCTACTTCTTTTTATCCTTAGGCTTCTTCTTTTCTTTTGAAAAAAAGAAAAAGAATTAAATATTCTCATTTTCAACCAAAAAAACTCACTAGCAATATTCTAATCCTAATTTATTGATGTCTAGTTTATACACATAACTCACATAGCATGTGGTTGCTTAGATTTGGTTATCTTGTGATGTATCTCAAATTGATTGATGAGTTCATTAAATCCACTTTGATATCAGGAATCATCACTATTGCGTAATGGCTTGTATAGTTCAAATTTCCAATAGAAAGATTTGCACATATATACACTTATAATAAGATTTTTTTTAAAAATAAATAAATAAAAAGGAGGTTGGAGTTTAGTATAAATTAGTCAAATGATCACAGCACCAAATCTCCCTCATTTGAATATATATATATATATAGAGAGAGAGAGAGAGAGAGAGAGAGAGAGAGAGCTCCAACTCCAATTACTGATAAATATTTATAAGACTAATCTCAAATAACCCATATGGTTTTCTTTTGTGCATAACTAGCTCTCCCAGTAGCTCAATGGCTTGGATACTTATTACAAGTATGGAAGCTTACGTGTGAGATCTGGTGAGAGAAAGAGAGCGAAGGTTTTCTTCTGGGGCATTTAGACGGAGGATGACAATGAAGAGTATGGTGAAGAAGAGCATGACGAAGCAGAGGTTCCTGAATTTCAGCTAAAGGACACAGCTGAAATTGTGTGTGCGCGCACGTGGGTGAATGAACATCCTTCCTCAGCAAAGTTCATTCTCGGCTTGATTAAGTCCCAATGGTTCGATCTTATGTACTCTTTTGTGTGTAAGTTTTAGGTATACGTATTTTTTAACAACTTCTGATTCTCTGAACACTTAATTCATACTATGATTCTAGCATTTTCTTGTATCAATTATAAGCTCAATGAACTTTTATATGGAAGTAACTAGAAAACAGGTCCTTTTTTAGGTACCGTCTAGATTGATTCAAACTTCACAAAGATAAATTTGTTGTTTTAAAATATTTACTTCTGTAACTGTTAATCCTCAGCTCATGTAAATATTGAAGCTGTACCGTCTTGTGGCCAAGTGAATGTCAATTTATGTTTTCCACTGTTACACTTCAAGCTCTATTCGACCCACTAACCTTAGTTTTGAATCAAGAACAGTTCAAAAAATTGGTTACAATTTGCATAGAATTGATAATAAAGATAGTGGCACGATCATGTTTATGATGCTAGTTAATTTCCTCTGCTAGTATAATGCTTGCTTGGAAGCTGCTGATATGGTACCATTTGTTTAACATTATTTTCTGCACCTGTCCAATGCATATTCAGATTGCAGTTGCTGGTTGAAAGGTGTCGGTCTCTTCATAACCATTGTTGATGTGAATTTATTCAATTGGTGCAAGTAAGTAATCAATTTCAAGCAAAATATTGTGAAATTGATTTGTAAATTTATTTTTTTATAAAGAAATCTCCCCTTTTCAGGGTTCATTTTTGTCATTGTTCTTCTTAGGAAATTAGAATTTTCAATGTTCATCAGAGGCTAATCTGCACAACTTGTTCATAATAGTACGAAAATCCTTGGATTTTCCATTTCCGACGTGCCTAGGAGCCTTGGGACATTTAGGTATGGAATGTGTTTTTATAAGATGTTTTGTCTTTAATATGTCTTGGTTGCATTTTACCATTTTACTGTGTGTGCATTTCCTGTTAGCTGTATTGACTTTGTTAATTTTAGATGGCATATGTCGAGAAATTGACAATTACAAAGGTGCGAATGGGCTTTCACAGTTTCACTCCTAAGACCATCTCAATTCTTGTCTATGTATTCAGCGCCACCACAACCCCCCACCCCACCCCCCCCCCCCCCCCCCCCCCCAAAAAAAAAATTGCCTCAATAGGATCCTCTGTTTCTAAGAGGACTTCACCTTGTGCTTCACACTTGGGCAGAGTTAAAGTCTTGACCAAATTCAAGGCACTGCACCTTTAGCATCTGAGCAATTGGGAATTTACATAGGGAGCTGCAAAACTGACATGCACCAATATATATATATATATTTTGATTGGAATACTGAGAAAATTTTATAAAACTTAAGAAGAACAAAGAGTTACATCATGAGAACACGCGTCCTTAATCAGGTTGGGAGTTTCCTCAACCAAACTACAAAGTCACCCTCTTGTTTTGCAAATTGGGCTAAGATATGGGCTGGCCTATTGCCCTCCCTTTTGATATGACAGAAAGATACAAAGCGAAACCTATCAAGTTGGGCCAAAATATTTTCTGTGACAGGTTCAAGAGAAGCAGGAGCATCCGAGAGACCTGTTAGGATATTCTTGAGATTGCTAGAATCCATCTCAAAATACACTTCCCTGATCCCCAACTCCCACGCAAATTGGACTGCAATCTCCATGGCTTTCGCCTCGGCATCTAGAGCTGATAGGTTGGCGGGGATTCTCTTGCACATCGTTGCCAGAACCACGCCTTGAGAGTCCCGTAGCACCATCCCTGCGCCCATAGCACGCAGAGCATTAAAATTCGCAGCATCTACATTCAATTTGAAGCGAGGGGGGTATGGAGGGTGCCATCTGGTTTGCAGTACTGGGGTTGTCCACGCTACTCTCTCATTTACCCCTCTAAACTCCTCCACCAAGGCCGTTGCGTTCCTGACCAGTAGTTTCCCCTCACGCGCTCCACCACCATTTCGGACAGAATTTCTTTCCTTCCAAATTTCCCAGCACAGAGACAGAATTTTTTCCATTAAATCTGAGCATATCGAGCTATGTTTCACCAATTGCCACATTACATCAATGAAATACCACCTGTGGTCTAAGGAGAAAGGGAGCGCTGTCTTGCTATTACTCCAAACTTCCTTTGCTCTGTCACAGAACCAAAATAGGTGCAAGCTAGTTTCTGCCTCTTTCCCGCACTGAATGCAGATATCATCCTTGGTGATTTGCCTCTTTTTCAAGTTTGATTTGGTTGCCAATGCTTCGCGGCAAGCCCTCCAGGCGAAACTCCGGATCTTGTTGGGGAGGTTCAGATTCCAGATGCTTTTCCATAATTGTTTCATTCCTGAGGCATCAGAGCATTCCTCAGAGCATTCCACCTTATTGATATTCCCCAGCTCCCTTATACTGTGATAAGCGCTACTGACCGAGAAGTTCCCATTTCTTGTGCCACTCCACACCATTCTATCTTCCAGAAGCCTTTTGCTTAAGGGGATGCTCAGAATCATGTCAACTTCTTCAACACTAAAGAGCTGCCTAACCACTTCCGAATTCCACTCCCCAAGATCTTCAACAATGAGGGTGCTCACCTTTGTGCCTTCCCATGGGGGATGAGCGGTAGAGAGAATCTTAGGGTAAGAGTTGGAGGGGAGCCAATCTTCAAACCAAATTTGAATGCTCTTGCCGTTGCCCACTCTCCATTTCCTCCCCTTTTTTACCACTGTTTGGGCAGACATAATGCTTCGCCAGGCAAAGGAGGGGTGTTTGCCAAGAGAAGCTTCAGTGAACTCACTATCCGGGAAATACTTAGCCTTGAATACTCTCGAGAACAAGGATTGAGTGTTAGTCTGTAGTCTCCATCCTTGTTTTGCTAGGAGGGCTTTGTTAAAACTCTTTAAGTCCCTAAACCCCATACTGCCAATTTCCTTTGGCTGACACATTCGCTCCCAGCTCACCCAGGCCAGCTTCTTCTCATCTTTTTTTTTACCCCACCAAAATTGTTGTGTCATGCTAGTGAGTTCATCACAAAGGTTGTCCGGAAGCTTAAAACAGCTCATGGTATATGTCGGGACTGCTTAGGCCACAGCCTTGATGAGCACTTCTTTACCAGCAGCCGATAAGAGCTTTTCTTTCCATCCGGACAATTTGTTGGCCACTTTGGATTTCAGTTGGGCAAAGGAGTTAGTTTTGGGACCTACCAATGAGGGAGGAGAGGCCAAGGTATGTTTCGTGTTGCTTAATCACCTGAGCACCAAACATTGTTTTAATCTTTGACTGTATTTGCCCCTCGGTATTTCTGCTGAAGTATAATGAGGTTTTTTCCTTGTTCAGCTGTTGTCCCGATGAGGACTCATATACTTTGAGAATTCTTAGAATTTTTGACCCCTCAGCTTCAGTAGCTCTCCCAAAAATTATGCTGTCATCCGCGAAAAAAAGGTGGGAAACTTTTGGACCTCTTCTACAAACTGAGATCCCACGGAGCCTCTTCCCTTGCACAGCTTGGTGGAGCATTGCCGATAGACCTTCTGCACAAAGGATGAATAGGTAAGGAGACAAAGGGTCCCCTTGGCGTAGCCCTCTGGATGGAATGATGCGACCCCGGGGCACCCCATTAATTTTAATGGCGTATGTGACAGAGCAAAGGCATCGCATGATCAGACCTATCCATTTTTCTGCGAAACCCAGTTTTTGCATGATTCGCTCCAAGCAACTCCATTCCACCCTATCGTAGGCCTTGCTCATATCCAACTTCAACGCCATTTCACCCACCAAGCCTTTCCTTTTCTGATTTATATGGTACATTGTCTCTGATGCCACCAGCACATTGTCCGAAATTAGCCTTCCAGCCACAAATGCACTCTGATTTTCACTCACCAGCTGAGGTAATACCTGCTTAAATCAATTGGCGATTGCCTTGGACGCAATTTTATATGCAACATTACACAGACTTATCGGGCGGAAATCTGACACCCTTTTTGGTTCTTTTACTTTTGGGATTAGTACGATGTGGGTTTCATTAAAGTGTGGGGGAGTAATACCCGAATTTAAAAACTCTAAGACAGTGTTAATGACAACAGGGCGTACCGTAGGCTAGAATTTCTGGTAAAAGATTGGAGGCATCCCATCTGGACCTGGGGCAGAGGTGGGGAACATGTGCTTCAGTGCGGAATCCACTTCGGAAGCCTGAAAATTCCGAGTAAGGATTGCGTTCATAGGGTCCGACACTTTCCTGTGAATAGAGTAGAGCAACTCCTCATTTACTTTTGGGTGGGACATCGAAAATAGATTCGCATAATACTCCTCAAAAGTGTTTCCAATCCCCTCTTCCTCAGTTTGCCAGCAACCTGATTCATCCAGCACCCCTTGTATGTTGTTTCGATTGTACCTGCTTGATGCTTTTGTATGGAAGAAAGAGGTATTTTTATCCCCATGCTTCAGCCAGGATATCCTAGACCTCTGGCGCCACATGACCTCCTCAGCATCCAAAAGCTTGTTTATCTCCGATCTAGTACAATCAATCTCCCCCAAATTGGCCGATGATCCCTTTTTGCATTCCAGAGTCTCAAGCCTAGCTTGCAACTCCGCCAATTTTTTACCCACATGCCCGAAAGATGCATTATTCCAAGAACTTAGGGAATGTTGACACTCACTCAAACAAGAGGACAGGGGAGACTCGGAATCCTTACTTGCTCCTCTGGCCCAGGCATCTTCCACCACCCCGATACAAGCTTCTTCCTTCAACCACATTTCTTCGAAGCGGAAGAGTTTTTTCCCCCGCCGTCTCTTGCTACGATTTTGGACATCCTTTAGGATCAAAATACAGTGATCAGAGGCGGAATTGGGTTTATGAAAAAGGTTCCATTTAGGAAATCTTGCCGTCCAATTTGTTGATACTAACGCTCTGTCTAGTCTTTCCCTGACCCAACCTCTGCTACCTAGCCGCCTGCTCCAGGTATAGTCTTGGCCCGAGTAACCCAGATCACGAAGGCAGCTAGAGTTTATTACCTCACAAAATGCCTCCATTTGTTTCGCCGGACGAGCACTGCCACCCTCCTTTTCTCTTCCATCCATCAATTCATTGAAGTCACCGAGGCAGACCCACGGTAACGAGTTTAGAGTTGAAAGACGCTTGAGCAATACCCATGAATCCAACCTCTTACTTGTTTCGGGGTTCCCATAGAACCCCGTTATCCTCCATTGCTTCCCAATAACCCCTTGGTCGACAATCGCATCAATGTGGCTGTCCGAGTACGATTGGACATCCACCTTCAATTCCTTTTTCCACAGAAGAGCTAAACCCCCACTCCGGCCCTTGCACAGAACAACCAGCCCTTGGGACCGGTTCAAACCTTCCTTAATTCCATCCATTTCAGAGACTACTAATTTTGTTTCCATCAAAAAAATAAAAGAGGGATCTTCAGAAGACACTACCTTCTCGAGAGCACGAACTGTATGCTGGTTCCCAAGCCCCCTACAGTTCCAAGCCATTGTACTCATTGATGACGGCGGGGCTACGCCGCAGCCTCCGCCGATCCCAGGTGCTTCGCCAAAAGATGACCCACCAAGACCACTTCTGCCTCCTTCTTACTCCGTTTTTCTGGCTCGGTTCCTTCAAGTGCTTCTTTAATCGGCATCTCCCCTTTCCGTTTAGAACCGATTTCAGGCCCATCGACGGTGGAGCTTGTTGCAACCTTGCCTTCACGCCGGAATCGTTTCCATGTGCTTTGATTGACCCCATGTTGCTCTTCCTGAACCTGATTCGTTTTTGCTGTAGGGGGTGGCTCGTTCTCTTTTCCCCTGCTCTCTGGTATTTTCTTTTTCTCTGGAAGTTTCTTGGTGGTACTTGTTCTTTGTCTCAAGCTCTCAATTTTTATTTCCGTAGCTTGTATTTTGTCATTTAGGATGGCTTCCCCTCGCTTGCTTCGTAAGGCCCGGCCCCCTTCGGTTTGTTTTTGAAACATACGGCTCAGGGTGAATTGGGCCTCTTGTTGGTCTCGATCACACCCATGTGGGTCACCTGGGTCAGTTAGTGGGCCTATGCACTGGGACTAAGCCTTATATTTTTAATTAATTTCTTTCCCGCCAGTCCCATGTGTCTGTGCCTTGGATTGGTCAATGGGAGAAAAGCCTGGGCCTGCTCTGTTTTCCTTCGCTGACTCCCTCTTTTCGAAACTTTCCTTATCCGTGTCAACTGCAAATATGGCGCAGTCAATCTCCCTTAGTTGTGTCTCAAAATCCCTTGTCTTCTTTTCTTGTCTTGTCGCATCCTCTATGACCGAATCTGTCTCCGGAGTAGGCGTTTTCGGTGAAAAGGGAACGCCTCCAACTTCACTCCGATGCACCACCCCTGTCGTTCTCCAATTTTTATCCTGCGCCTGGTTATTGCCATGATGTTCCCACCCCTTGTAAGGTCCTTCTCCTCCTTTCTTTTGAGAAGGGACTTCCGCTAGCTGGGGTCGTTGGAGCTTTTCCGAGTCCGCTCGAAGCCAGGATCCATATTGCCTCCTATCAAACTCCAGTGACTCGTTAATTTCAGTTGAAAGCGGACAATCTCTATCATCGTGGTCCAGTTTGCCGCACCAGTAACAGAAAATTGGAAGACGTTCATATCGAAAATCCACCCAGTCCTTTTCTGTAGCACCCATGCGCACCACTCTTCCCCTGCACAGTGGTTTTGAGATATCAATACTCACTCGTAACCTTAAGTATTTTCCCAAGCTGAAACCCCTGCTTCCTACATCGACCTTCTCTATTGGCCCTAACTGCCCTGCAATCTTTTCTGCTACCTCCTTTGTTTGCATTCTCATAGGCAAACCATGGACCTGTATCCAGAAAAAGGACCTATTAAAGGTTATCGAGGAAGCCGAGTCCCCCTTTCCAAGCTTATGGAAGACTAGCAGGTATTTATCAAAGGACCATGGGCTAGCCTTCAACACCCGGTTCAAATCCTCTTCATTTTGGAATATGAATAGTGTTGCGTTATCGCCGATGTCCTGGACCACGAAGTTCTCCGATGTCTTCCAAATCGGTTTCAAAGCCTTCACAACCGCCTCCAAGTTTATACGTCTTTTGGACAGGAATCTGCCTGCTAAAACCCATCCCTCTGACACCTCCTCGTCATCTAGTTCCACCTGCTCTGCTTCGTGTTCCGTTAGTTTTAGCCTTTCACATCGCTTTGAGATCTCCTCCATGGAGGATACACTACTGGCACAGAGAAGCGTGGGCAGGGGCTCAATATCAGGAAACCTCGAATGGTACCTAGCTATAGTTCTACCGACACGGAGAAACGTTTCTTGTCTGGCGACAAGCCACTTTTTTCACCCCAAGAGTTTCCAAGAAAACTTTGAGAGAAAACCCTTGCACCAATATATTAAACCTTCATGAACAGGTTCTTTCTACACAGAACTTCATAAATATCAAATCTATCTTCAAAATCCTTTACGACCGAAGAATAAGCAAATGCCTATTCCCTCAGATATTGGTCTGTATAATCTCTTCTAGGGATTGATAGCCTCCTTGTCAACTTTAGCTACAAGGTACTCTTGTGGGACCATGAGCAACAAAACAGTCTGAAACTATCATGGTCAACTCTTAAGACAGATATCAACATGTATCTGATGCTGCATATTCAACCCTTCGGATTCTTCCTTCTAGTTCAACTCAACTATCTCCCCTCATCTCTTTGGTCAATCTTGCACATTTTATTCATGTTATGATGACTCTCATGCCTAATGATTAGAAATTTAGTTATTAGTTTCTCAAAAAGTAATTATCAAGTGATGCTATGTGACAAGATAATTGACCAATTTTTTTTATTGTGCTTTTTTAATGTAAGCTAAATCCTCATATTCTTATTAACCTTCTATCATAACATGCTTTCCTTTTCCATACTGTTTTCTCTGTATGTGAAACCCTTATGTTAAAATTTTCTTTTGGTCAGATTTAAACTAGAATTCAAATTCTAGTATGTGGCGAAGCATATTTTGTACTCGAGCAAATTTTAACATACGGATGCACTTTTGAGAAAGACCTACGGAAGAAACTCCTTCACCATTTCATAGTGGCATTAGAGCTTGCATATCACATCACATGGTGAAACATGAAACGTGAGGTAGGTACTTGACTAGGTTCCAGGTTTTGTAGTCGGATTTTATTTTTTTTCCTAGAGAATTAATATTCTTGTATTTTCTCAATTTGTTTTGTAAACTTGTACTCAAAGTTGTAAGCATAAACTTAAGTATTGTAATCTCTATTTTCCTTATAGTGGATTGGTCAGGTTTGTCCCGTGGTTTTTCCCTCTATATTAGAGGGTTTTCCACATAAAATTTGGTGTGTATTTTGAGATTGATTGCTTGCATGATAACTTGATCAATTACAACTGATCTTACTAAACACAACAAATTTTCTTAGTACATCAATCAACGAATACTTGCAAAAAGGCTTTTAGGCTACCAGTCATGGAATTTGTTAAATAAAAATAAAAGGGCAAAGAGATTGAATATTGGTAAAAGGTGGTGCAAAAAATTGTGGTTACCATGAAGTTGTAATTGGTTAGTTTGTTAGTTAATTTTCATTTGACTCTCTCTCTCTCTCTCTCTCTCTCTCTCTCTCTCTCTCTCTCTCTCTCTCTCTCTCTCTCTCTCTCTCTCTCTCTCTCTCTCTCTCTCTCTCTCTCTCTCTCTCTCTCTTCAATTTATGGATTAATTGAATTAAAGAAAACCCAACAGAAGATGGAACCAATGTGCAATTATGTAATAACAAAAAAGTTGTTATAGACAAGGAAACTAATAAAAGTTTGGCAAAAACACTATTTGGGTTCCTATGTTTTGGGGTTACTATCAATTTGGTCTTTGTTATTTTTAATTTACAATTAATTTGGTCATTGCTGTTAACTCACTAATAGAAAATGCTAATGTGGCAAATAGATTGCATAATTGGCATTAGTTGAAGGTGACCTGGGACAACCACATCAACTAAATACCCAAGTCAGATCCACTTTAGAAAAAATTGACGGAATTAACTATTCTCTCTAATACTCATTTGAGCCCTTTTCTCTTCTTTCTCCAAAATCAATCACAGCCATTTTCCTCACTTCTCACTTCTCACTTTCATCTCTTCCTTTACCTTCGCTGCCTAGAAATTCTTCATCCTCTTCCCCACACCAAACGACACGATATTTCTGGCAGCGAAACTTAATCTTTCTTTCTTTCTTTTTTGGTCTCAAGAGTGTCTCCAACAATGTTTATGATGGTGGTGATCGGTGGCAAAGATGTCAAGGATGACATGGATCTGGGTTTGGAAAGGAACGAAAGATGAAGAGCTACAAAAGAAGAAAATTAGCAGGGCTTTTATTGAGAAATCAAATCTTCACTACTCTTGCAAGAGCTACAAAAGAATCCTCTTACCAATTTTTTTTTTTTTTTTTTTCAATAAACTCTTACCAATTAGTTGTTAATTGGTTTGGTATGTGTAACAAGACTTTGGGGCTATGGGTTTATTTAGCAAGATGATGTTGCCTTCCGTGGAATCAATTGCAAGTTATTCAAACAGAAGTTTCCACGAAATTACATTGGAAAACATTACCTGTAGAGAGATACCTCTATTGATAAATTTGCACGGGGTTATATTAAGAATATTTCTTTCAAATCCAAATCCAAATCCACCAAAAAATATAATAAAGAAGATCACTTCTTTTTCAATTTGTCCAATTGGAGTACAAATATTGAAAAGCTACTTCGCCTAGATGGTGTAATCAAGATTTAAAGGAGTCTAGGTTGTTTGAAAATACCACATCGTTTGGTATGGGGAAGATGAATTTCTGGGCAGCAGAGGAGGAGGGAGAGATGAAAGTGAGAAATAAGAAGAGAGTAAAAGGCAGTGATTGATTTTGGAGAGAGAAGGTAAAGGGATCAAACGAGTAATGGTGGGAATAGTTAATTCTGTCAATTTTTTCTAAAGTGGATCTAAATTGGATTTTTAGTTGATGTGGCTGTGTCAGGTCACCTTCAACTATACCAATTATGCAATCTGTTTGCCGGTAAGCATTTTTCGTTAATAAATTATTGGTAAAGACTAAATTAATTGTAAATTGAAAATAACAGGGATCAAATTGATTGTTACCAAAATATAAAGATTAAATTGACCGTGACTCCAAAATATAGGGACCCAAATAGTGTTTTCATCTAAAAGTTAATAGATAGAACCATTAAACATCAAGGAACAATATTGACTACTTAGAACGTTAGGGACCAAAAGCACTTAGTAGGCAAATTTTAAAAATCAACTATGTATTTTAAACCTTTAAAGAAAAGGTAAAATCCAACACTACATCTGTATTGCCTTTTTTTTTTTATTCGGAGTGGGGGAGGGAAAAGCAAATGGGGAGATGTGATTCAAACAATAAATATGAGATATTAGAAAGAATGCCATTGGCAGTGTACTATCTTGAACCTCCAGTCCCAGTGCACGAAAAGATTAGGAAACATAAGAATTTGTCTGATAGTTGACCTTGTACGTACAAAATTAACTCTAACGCATGTGAGTTTATCCATAAACTGGAATTTTTTTTTCCTTCTGATCATAATAAAGCTAAGAAAATATTGTACGTGAACGAAGTGGTAGTGTAGAGTGTAAATAATCTCCAATCAGCTAGTGGTGAATGCATGCTTAATTGGGTTCATATAACTTGGTGATTCTCCTTACGATTCATGCTTAATTGGGTTTGAGAAGGGTCTTCGCTATCTGAGATTAAGGGATTAAGCTTGGGAAGGACCAATTGCATGGCATAATAAAATGCCAAAAGGAGTAGTGTTTTTTCTCTAGACTACTTAGCAAACTATGCTTCTTGTTTACTAATGAAGCATCTTCTGGTTGACATATGATCTTGCCTGAGAAAGACAAATAATACATGGAACATAATGCCAAAACTCAATTAGTAGTCTACTTAGCTTAGGTAATTATATGCTGTGCTTTTTCTCAGTTCCTGGATTAAGTGGTAAACTAGAGTCTTTTTTTTTGTTGAATGAAAAATGGGCAGGGGGCGACCAATGTGGCAAACCACGGTCTTACCGAAATGATCTTCTTATTCACATATATGACCTAGATATAATTAGTCGTCTACTGCCTACTGGTTAGGTAAGTTGTGCTTTTCTGGACTACGCGGCAAGGCACAGTCCTACCCAATTTATTCTATCATTTGACAAGTCTGCAGGTATTAATATAACATTTTTGTTAGAGATACCACCATTAATAACATAGTTGAATCATGATAGAAATAACATCATCCTTACCTTATAAGACTCACTATTAATATCACTTTTTGTTTTGGGTTTACTGAGTATTGTTTTCTTTTGCTTCTTAAAGTGGAGGATTATAAATTTTTTTATTAACTTACTAACTTATTTGCATATATTCTTCCTTCTAAAGACTCACTTTTTCTAGGTTCACTGTATTTTTGTTAACTTTCAGTAAATAATCAAATAAGTTTTTCAATTATTGCTTCTTACATTGCAATATCAGGGAAGTTACTGAGTGAATTAGAAGTCTTTGAACTTTCTAAGAACCATACAAGTCACCATTAGCGTCAGATTGGTTTCAATTGTCCTATTGTTTTGAGGGTCCCATCATGAAGGACAAAGAAAAAGAAAAAGAACTATAGTCCAAAATAAATCAATATTATGACTTGGTCAAATTTATATTCATTTTGAAGCCTTGAATATATACTTTATAATGGAATAAGTAGCACTCAAAATTTTTTAAAGGTAGTCCTACGTACAGATGTTTCAGTGAGTAAAGTATCAATGGAATTCACCATCTAAGAAATTTGAGGACCAACTCTGGTCAATGAAGTCCACGCCAGAGTAGAGTAGAAAATATTCTACTAATTAATAAAGAACTTACTTTGTATGATTGAATATTCATTATTATATACTTGTGTTATACCCATAATGTACATGGTTAGAAACTAGGGGCGGAGCCAAGAATTTTTGTTTGGGGGGCCAAGTTGCAACACTAATATATCTATCAAGACAACCTCTCACACACACATATATACACATGCTTTTTTTTTATTATTATATACACACACATATATATATATATACACACACTTTTTTATTTGATAAGTTCTATATATACGCACACCAAAAAAAAAAAAAAAAAAAAAGAAGCTTAGTACTTTCAATCAAAATTATGTTTGATGGCGATCTTTCATAAAATTAATAAAATTCATTTTTACCTTTTTCACAGTGAAATTCTTAAAAAGTTTCATTTTCTATACAAGTTATCAAATTTTATACTAATTGTTAGGTTCTAAGACTTTATGTTTTGTGGGGGCCAATTGTCTAGAAGGTACTGTTAAAACTATATGAATTGGGCCTATGGCCCAATAGCCCAATCCGAGGACATTAGCCAATCCGAGGACGATCAAATAAGGTTATAATGGGAATGATATGGGAAGAAGAAATAAATGTTGTATATGATAGTCCAAAATATGTCCGAGAAGAACCCATCTCGGAAACTTAGGGTCCGAGGTCAGTGAAATTGTCTTATTGCCCTGGACATTCCTCAAGGTTGTATCCCAACTAGGAAACAGACATGGGGCAAGGGATGAGCAAAGGGAGATAACAAATATCTTCAAAAGTTGCTACCTCCACATTAAATGCTTCCCAACTAACTCTCTGACCGCATTAATGTGGAGGTTATACCTGAACAATGATTAAGCAGCCTTACAGCTACTAGTTGAGGGTTCTAGGAAGTGTTGGATGGGACAGGAAGGAGTTCCCAGAATCCAACCTACATGTGTATGGTAAAGATGATACCCAGATCGTGGTATATAACATGGAAAGGTGGCCTAAAGAGTGGGGATCGGAAAAACACCAGAAAAACCTTGGTAGCAAATTACTGAACACTTGTAATCTTGCTCATTAATAAGATATTACAATGAAGCTACTCAGGCTATGCCGAGGACAATTGGCACCGTCTGTGGGGAGAGCTTGATCTATTTTGAAAGAGATTCGGGTACAACGTTTAAGATGGAAGAGACGGGTCCACACCAAGTAGCGGCAGGACCACACCAGGTGGATGCCGATCTACACCAAGCAGAATCAATGGGATCTCAACATAGCAATCCACGCAGGAGCCTCGAACGGAGAGTAAATCATGAGGGAAGTGTGCATACAACTCATACTAGTAAAAGTTAGTCTCGAGGGAAGAGCCATGTTTCCCAAGTGAAGAACGATAGAAACATGTAACGTGAAATTCATGAATTAAAGAGGGAATTGCGCCACGCACGACGAAGACATTCATCACCCAACTCCGAGCTGTCCTTTAAGGAGACAGATGGTGCTACTTATAGACGGAGATCTAGAACTCCGCCTAACGAGACTTTCTCCTACGAAGAAGGGTATCACCATAGACGCAAGTATAAGAGCCCACCCCGCAAAGGCCTAAGGAGCGATGCCATGAACAAGGCGTTGAGTCAGGTTTCTAAGTCACCCTTCACACGAAATATAGAAGGTGCTAGTCTCCCTCGACGATTTCATCAGCCCACGTTCACCATTTATAATGGGCGAACGGATCCAGTGGAACATGTTAGTCATTTCAATCAAAAGATGGCCGTTCATTCTAAAGATGAAGCTTTGATGTGTAAAATCTTTCCATCTAGCTTAGGCCCATTAGCAATGAGATGGTTTAACGGTTTAAAGGCTAATTCTATTGATTCCTTTAAGAAACTCACCCAGGCATTTGGTGTTTGCTTTATCATATGTAGCAGGGTTCCTCAGTCTTTGGGATCTTTATTTTCTTTATCTATACAGGAGGGGGAGACTCTGAAGGCCTACTCGAATAGATATTGGGAGATGTTTAATGAAATAGACGGGGATTACGACGATGTGGCCATTAGTACTTTTAAGGCTGGCCTCCCAACCGAGCATGATTTGAGGAAATCTCTAACTGGTAAACCTGTTACCAGTGTGCGTCAACTTATGGATCGGATTGATAAGTACCAAAGGGTAGAGGAGGATCAACTACAGGGGAAAGGAAAGGCTAAGGTGATCGCTTAGGAGAGGAAGGATTTTAGGTCGGACCGGGTCTATAATAACCGACCTCGGAAAGATTTTTTTGGGCAACTAGGATCTACTAACACCCAGGCAATTAATGCTGTGTTTCGAGAGCCAGTATAGCAGGTTCTGGAGAAGGTTAAAAATGAGTCGTTCTTCAAATGGCTGAATAAGATGGCAGGAGATCCTATGAGGCGTAATCAAAGCCTTTATTGCCATTATCATCAGGACCATGGACACACTACCGAGGATTGCAGAAATTTGTGGGACCATTTAGAACAATTAGCCTGAGAAGGGAAATTAAAGCAGCTTTTGCATTATTCCAGTGGCCGAGGAAGTCAAGCAATTTCAGCGTTTCGGGGAGATGCTTCTTCAAGACCCCCTAGGCACAATAAAGATCATATTTGCTACCCCAGGGAGGACCGGATCTTGCCCCTCTAGAGTAATGTCAGTATCTCGTTGCCCAAATGAGGGCTCCAATTCAATGCCGAAGATGGTCAAAATGGGCATCTCATTGGTGTTGGGCTTCTCAGATGAAGATAAACTAAGAACCATACAACCGTACGATGATGCTTTGGTGGTCACATTTAGAATTGGTCGGTATGATGTGAAAAAGGTTATGATTGACCAGGACAGTGCAGTTAAGATTATGTATCTCAACCTTTACAAGGGGCTAATTTTGAAACCTGAGAGTTTAACAACCTACAATTCTCCTCTGGTGAGTTTTGAAGGCAAAATGGTTGTTCCCAAAGGTTAGATCAGATTACCCGTGCAGACTGGCTCAGATGTGGTTGAGGTGGACTTTATTGTGATAAATGCTTTTTCTCCTTATACGGCCATTATGGGCAGACCCTGGCTTCATACCTTGGGAGACGTTTCCTCCGCTCTTCACCAGAAGGTGAAATATCTCTTAGGAGATCAGGTGCTGGAGATATTAGGAAGCCAATCTATGGCTAGGCAGTGCCTGGTAGCAGCTATTCAACATCGGCCTGAGGCTGAAATCTCAGCCACTGCTAAGAATGATTTATAGCAATCAGAAACTCTGGCATCTTTCTTCAGTAGACCAGCTGACAAGGTGAAATGAGAAGATTTAGAAAAGGTAATTGTTGGGGAAGATCCAGAGAGATTCTTTCAGGTTGGGACACAAATGCTTCTATTGGAGAGGGAGCAGTTGGTCGAATTTCTTAGGAAAAATGTTGACGTGTTCGTATGGGATGCTTACGAAGCTTCGAGGGTAGATCCAAACTTCATTTTTCATCATTTGAATGTTAACCCCCCCATTACTCCGAAGAGACAACCACCTCGGCGTCCGTCCAAAGAGCACGCCGAGGCTGTCAGAAATGAGATAACAAAGCTTAAACAGGCGGGGGCTATCAAAGAAGTGTTCTATCCTCAGTGGTTAGCTAATACAGTGGTAGTGAAAAAGAAAACTGGGAAATGATATGTGTGTGTGGACTTCACAGATCTTAATAAGGCTTGTCCCAAAGACCTTTTCCCTATGCCTCAGATAGATCAGTTAGTGGATGCAACGGTAAGTCATCCTCGGATGAGTTTCTTGGATGCCTTTCAGGGGTATCATCAGATACCACTGGCACTGGACGGTCAGGAAAAGACAGTTTTTGTCACTCCCATTAGAAATTATCATTACAAAGTGATACTCTTTGGCTTGAAAAATGCAGGGTTAACTTATCAACAGATGATGACTAAAATGTTCGAACCACAGTTGGGCAGGAGCATTGAAGTCTATATTGATGATATGGTTGCCAAGAGTAAGGTAGCAACCGAGCATGTGGGAGATCTCACAAACATTTTTGAAATTTTGAGGAAGCATAAGATGCATTTGAACGCATCCAAGTGTTCATTTGAACGCATCCAAATTTTGCTACAGAAATGGAAAGGATTTGAATGAACCGAGGAGTGTGTCATGGCATTTCAACAACTTAAAGAGTATCTATTTCAGCCACCCATTATGTCCAGTCCTGAGGTGGATGAGGTTCTTTTTGCCTACTTAGCGATAGCCTCTTATGCTATAAGTTTTATTCTGATACGGGTAAACAGTGGCATACAACGACCAGTCTATTACGTGAGCAAGTCATTTCATGAAGCCGAAATGCGTTATTTACCGTTGGAGAAGGCTATATCGGCGGTAGTGCATGCTACAAGAAAACTTCCCCATTATTTCCAAGCACACACCGTGGTCGTCCTCACTCAGTTTCCACTCAAATCAATACTTCGGAGTGCAGATTATACTAGAAGGATTGCCAAGTGGGGCACAATTCTAGGGGGTTTGATATTAAGTATATGCCTCGTACTTCTGTAAAGGGCCAGGTCCCCACTAACCTAGTGGCTAAATTTGCTGAATGTCCTAAAGAAATAGATGTGGAGCAGCATGGCATGGATGAAAAATCAGTTGGCCTAATCTTTGCACAGTGTCCCTCGCCCTGTAAAGTGTATGTGGATTGAGCAGCAAACCAGCGAGGATCAGGAATGAGGCTAGTTCTGGTATCTCCTGAGAAGATCACCATTGAAAAGTCCTTGAGGGGTTTCTCGGCTACAAACAACGAAACCGAATATGAAGCTTTATTAATGGGAATGGCAATGGTCCAGAAACTGGGCGGAAAGACAATAAAAATATTCTGAGATTCAAGACTAGTCGTAGGCCAAGTAAAAGGAGAATTGGAGGCACAGGATTCAAGAACGCAGGAGTATTTGAGCCAAGTTAGGCATATACAAACAAAATTTGAATTCTTTGACTTATTGCATATCTCTAGAAGTGGAAATACCCATGCAGACTCCTTGGCTACCCTTGCCACTTCCTCAGCATAGGATTTGCCCCGAGTAATACTTGTTGAAGACTTATGCACTCCTACCCCAATAAAGAGGGATTTGCTCCAGGTCCATCAAATCAAGTTAGGGTCGAGTTGGATGGATCCTATATTGCTATTCCTTGAAAAGGATATATTGCTTGAGGAGAAGTACGAAGCTGAAAAAATACGAAGGAAAGCTCCTCGATTTTGGCTGTCCGAGGATAGAAAGTTGTATAAACGTTCTTTTTTTAGTCCTTATCTGCTTTGTGTACATCCCGATGCATCAGAATCACTCCTGGAAGAACTGCATGAAGGAGTTTGCAGGAGTAACATAGGAGGAAGATCTTTATCTCACCGAGTCATTACTCAAGGATACTGGTGGCCAGACATGCAAAAGGAGACATAAGAATATGTTAGGAAATGTGATCAGTGTTAGATATTCGCGCCAAACATTCACCAGCCTGTAGGAGTTCTCAATTCTCTTTCCAGCCCTTGGCCTTTTGCTTAATGTGGTTTGGATATTGTAGGTCCTTTCCCTAAAGCAATAGGAAATAAAAAGTATCTACTAGTTAGCACAGATTATTTCACCAAGTGGGTCAAAGCTGAGCCTTTGGCTAATATCAGGGATGTAGATGTCAAAAGGTTTATTTGGAAGAGTATTGTTACTCAATTTGGGGTTCCCCATACCCTCATCTCGGATAATGGCCTTCAATTTGATAGCAGAGCCTTCAGGAAATACTGTTCTAATCTGGGGATAAAGAACAGATATTCAACTCCAGCCTATCCACAAGGAAATGGGTAGACTGAAGCTGTCAATAAGTTCATAGTGAATGAACTTAAAAAGAGGTTGGATGATGCAAAGGAAAAATAGGTGGAGGAACTACCACATGTCCTTTGGACGTATCGAACAACGTCTTGACGGTCAACAGGAGAGACTCCTTTTTCAATAACGTATGGGGCCGAGGCTGTAATTCCTCTGGAAATAGGTTTCCCAACGCTGAGAACAAGCACATTCACCTCGGATGGCAATGATGAGCTACTAAAAAAGAGTCTAGAGTTGATTGAATAACGAAGAGAGAATGCAATGGTCCAATTGGCCTATTACCAACACAAGCTCAAGCAAGGTTATGATACAAATGTGAAGTTAAGGCCGTTAGCCCCAAGAGATTTGGTATTGAGAAAAGTCTTGGGAACTACCAAGAACCCAGCCTGGGGAAAATTAGGACCTAATTGGGAGGGACTATTTCGTATCACGTCAGTGGCAGGAATAGGTGCGTATCACTTGGAAGATCTAGATGAAAAAACTGTACTCCATCCTTGGAATGTAAACAACCTAAAGAGGTACTACTATTAATAAGAACAGTTCTGTTTTGTTTCCTTTTTAATTCACTCCAACTATGTATCATGTGTTTCCCTATCTATTGAAGTATTAAATAGAAACTAAGTTATGTCAGGTTCCTCGGACCACAAACTTAGTGGAAATTAATATCCCTTGAAATCTATTGAAGTATTAAACAAAAACTAAGTCATGTTAGGTTCCTCGGACCATAAACTTAGTGGAAATTAATACCCTTTGAAATCTATTGAAGTATTAAACATAAACTAAGTTATGTTAGGTTCCTTGAACCACAAACTTAGTGGAAATTAATACCCTTTGAAATCTATTGAAGTATTAAACAGAAACTAAGTTATGTTAGGTTCCTCGAACCACAAACTTAGTGGAAATTAATACTCTTTGATAGCTATTGAAGTATTAAACAGAAATTAAGTTATGTTAGGTTCCTCGGACTACAAACTTAGTGGAAATTAATACTCTTTGACAGCTATTGAAGTATTAAACAGAAACTAAGTTATGTTAGGTTCCTCGGACCATAAACTTAGTGGAAATTAATACCCTTTGAAATCTATTGAAGTATTAAACAGAAACTAAGTTATGTTAGGTTCCTTGAACCACAAACTTAGTGGAAATTAATACCCTTTGAAATCTATTGAAGTATTAAACAGAAACTAAGTTATGTTAGGTTCCTCGAACCACAAACTTAGTGGAAATTAATACTCTTTGATAGCTATTGAAGTATTAAACAGAAATTAAGTTATGTTAGGTTCCTCGGACCACAAACTTAGTGGAAATTAATACTCTTTGACAGCTATTGAAGTATTAAACAGAAACTAAGTTATGTTAGGTTCCTCGGACCACAAACTTCGTGGAAATTAATACTCTATGACAGCTATTGAAGTATTAAACAGAAACTAAGTTATGTTAAGTTCCTCGGGCCACAAACTTGGTGGAAATTAATACTTTATGACAGCTATTGAAGTATTAAACAGAAACTAAGTTATGTTAGGTTCCTTGAACCACAAACTTAGTGGAAATTAATACTCTATGATAGCTATTGAAGTATTAAACAGAAACTAAGTTATGTTAGGTTCCTGGAACCACAAATTTAGTGGAAATTAATACTCTTTGACAGCTATTGAAGTATTAAACAGAAATTAAGTTATGTTAGGTTCCTCGGACCACAAACTTAGTGGAAATTAATACTCTTTGACAACAATTGAAGTATTAAACAGAAATTAAGTTATGTTAGGTTTCTCAGACCACAAACTTAGTGGAAATTAATACTCTTTGACAGCTATTGAAGTATTAAACAGAAATTAAGTTATGTTAGGTTCCTCGGACTACAAACTTAGTGGAAATTAATACTCTTTGACAGCTATTGAAGTATTAAACAGAAACTAAGTTATGTTAGGTTCCTCGGACCATAAACTTAGTGGAAATTAATACCCTTTGAAATCTATTGAAGTATTAAACAGAAACTAAGTTATGTTAGGTTCCTTGAACCACAAACTTAGTGGAAATTAATACCCTTTGAAATCTATTGAAGTATTAAACAGAAACTAAGTTATGTTAGGTTCCTCGAACCACAAACTTAGTGGAAATTAATACTCTTTGATAGCTATTGAAGTATTAAACAGAAATTAAGTTATGTTAGGTTCCTCGGACCACAAACTTAGTGGAAATTAATACTCTTTGACAGCTATTGAAGTATTAAACAGAAACTAAGTTATGTTAGGTTCCTCGGACCACAAACTTAGTGGAAATTAATACTCTATGACAGCTATTGAAGTATTAAACAGAAACTAAGTTATGTTAAGTTCCTCGGGCCACAAACTTGGTGGAAATTAATACTTTATGACAGCTATTGAAGTATTAAACAGAAACTAAGTTATGTTAGGTTCCTTGAACCACAAACTTAGTGGAAATTAATACTCTATGACAGCTATTGAAGTATTAAACAGAAACTAAGTTATGTTAGGTTCCTGGAACCACAAATTTAGTGGAAATTAATACTCTTTGACAGCTATTGAAGTATTAAACAGAAATTAAGTTATGTTAGGTTCCTCGGACCACAAACTTAGTGGAAATTAATACTCTTTGACAGCTATTGAAGTATTAAACAGAAACTAATTTATGTTAGGTTCCTCGGACCACAAACTTAGTGGAAATTAATACTCTTTGACAGCTATTGAAGTATTAAACAGAAATTAAGTTATGTTAGGTTTCTCAGACCACAAACTTAGTGGAAATTAATACTCTTTGACAGCTATTGAAGTATTAAACAGAAACTAATTTATGTTAGGTTCCTCGGACCACAAATTTAGTGGAAATTAATACTCTTTGACAACTATTGAAGTATTAAACAGAAATTAAGTTATGTTAGGTTCCTCGGATAAGTTATGTTAGGTTCCTCGGACCACAAACTTAGTGAAAATTAATACTCTTTGACAGCTATTAAAGTATTAAACAGAAACTAAGTTATGTTAGGTTCCTCGAACCACAAACTTAGTGGAAATTAATACTCTATGACAGCTATTGAAGTATTAAACAGAAACTAAGTTATGTTAAGTTCCTCGGGCCACAAACTTGGTGGAAATTAATACCCCTTGAACTGCGTTTTGACCCAATTTATAAGTCAAAGTAAAATCCACAAGCATCACTTAAAGCATTTTAAGGTACCCAGGACTTGCCTGTTATTTAAACGTTTGGATATTTCCTCAGATTTGGAAACTTATTAAGAATTGATAGATTAAAAGCATATCTTGATAGTGCTATGGAGTTAACAATCATAATTTACTCATAATTTTCTCTTTTATGGTATATGGTTATGTATGAACAAAGAACAGTCAAAACGAAGATAAAGTAATAATAACCCATGTAAATTTAGAAAGGTAAAGTACACATCTCATTAGGACTCACCTTAAACAAAAGGGGGGGGGGGGAATTTCATTACGTTAACTTTAACTACCCTATAAAAACAAAGAGCTATGGTTTCAACTTTATCTAGAGCTTGGTCTTGGGGGCTTTGTTAGCTGCTTCAGGAGGAACCACTTTTTCTTTTTCCTTAGGAACTCCTCCAACAGGTAAGGTAGTTGAAGCTAAAGCCTGCTCAAAACTTTGAAAAGCTGCCCCATCCTGAGGAACCTCTGCAGCCTTGTCCGAAGAGGTGTCTTTTGGAGCTTCAGGCTCTTTGGACTACTCCTGCTGACTAAGAGGAATAGGATTCTGAGTTTGGGCTTCCTCGACTAGGTCAGCAACTGTAGAGGCCGCCTCCTTTTGGTTGGAAGGAAGGCCTGAGGCTCGTATGGCCGGAGGGAAATAAATGTTTTCTAGCCTTCTCAACTTAGAAGAAGCCTCAACCCTAGCTCGGTTGAGAGCTTCTTCTTAAGTCTGAGCACAGTAGGCTCGGCATATAGCGAGGACCTCTGCCTAGAGGGTATCCTCAATTTCAGCTTCGCCGACGTCATAGCCATGCTATTTAGCCTCGTCCCTTTCCTTCTCGGCCTCTGCCTTTGCCTTCTTCACCTCAACTTTTGCTTTTTCAGCCTGATCTTTGAGCCTTTGGGATTCTTCCAGTTGTGTTAGGACATATGTGTTTCTCATGTTATACAACATATGTCATGATTTTATGTAATTGGCTTATCCTTTGACAAAACATACTTTACTTGTATTTGGATAGACTTAGGATGTGTTTTAAATACTTCAAGAAACCACATTTCAAGATCAAGTGTTGAAGCCTTCAAGTCTGTTCAAGAAATCAAGCAAGAATGCAAATTCATTAAAGCTCGACAGTTGGTAGATAGCTGCTTGACACCTCCTATCTGTCAAGGTTTAAGAATTTTAGAATCTAACTCTGATTTTCTTGGGATTCGTAAATCTATCTATGGGCTTTCTTTTCTCCTAACCCTAGACATATAAAAAGATTGTTTAAAGAGCCGTAATATGGTACACAAGTTGTACAAGCATTGAGCAAACTCTGTTCAAACAAATTGTGACTGGAGACAAGGTTCTTAACGTAGTTCATCTCTTTCTCTTGAAGAAGTTGCTGTGTATTTGCACCGTAGGGTTTTGTGACCAAGTATCTTCATGATTTTTATCGTGTGGATGAACTGAAGAACTTTGCAGCCAATAATCTTTTCAGATTGGTGTTTTGAAGTCGCGTACTGGGATCCGTGCAACCGTTAGTCACGTACTTGGGAGCCGTGCATAAGAAAGAGGAATTGTCACTACAAAACAAGTCCAATTAGGTATTGGGATAAGGGTTCAACTGTAGGTTGGTAAGATACTTGGGATTCCTTGCTTGTAACTGCTTATTATGATAATAGTGGAGTTTCAGGAGTGGTGACCTGAAAATCACCCGGTGGGGTTTTTGTCGTTAGGTTTTTCCCCATTTGTAAACAAATCACCGTATCATTTATTTTCCGCTGCAATTTTAGTTTATTGGTGATTTTTTTGTGCTACCACGCGTTTACATGATAAATTGATTAATTAATAACTTGGGTAATTAATTTATATCACAATGGGTCATTCAGTTTGTGGCCTATCAAGTGGTATCAGAGCAGGCACACTCTGATTAGGGTTTAATCTTTGCTGTGTTGATCCATTGACTCCTGTTGTCATGGATAGAGGACAGTCATTAATTATACCTCATTTATTTGATGGCACTAACTATGTATACTGGAAAGTACGCATGAGAGCTTTCTTGCAGTCTTTAGATGAGAAGATGTGGTAAGCTGTAGAAATTGGCTGGACCAAGCCAAAGGAAGTGTCGGCCGATTGGGATGAAGCAAAGATCAAGGCAGCTAACTTTAACAGTAGAGCATTGAATGCCTTATTCAGTGCAGTCACAAATGAATAGTTTAAGAAGATATCCTCCACAGAAACTGCAAAGGAAGCATGAACCATCCTCCAGACAACCTATGAGGGTACAAAGGCTGTCAAGAATTCAAAACTTCGGAGGCTCACTACAAGCTTTGAAGAAATAAAGATGGAGGAGGATGAGTCATTTAATGAGTTCTATGCCAAGCTCAAGGACATAGTAAACTCAACCTTCAATCTTGGGGAAACCATTCCTGAACCCAAGATTGTAAGGAAAGTGCTCAGATCTCTACCCGAGAGATTCCATGCCAAGATTACGGCGATAAAAGAATCAAAGGATATTGACAAAATTCCTTTGACAGAGCTGGTTTGTAATCTGTAAACTTATGAGCTAGGGTTATCAAGGATTGGAAAATCGGGAAAGGGTAAAAGCATGGCCTTGAAGGCAAAGAGCAGTGACACAGATGAGTCTTCTGATGATGAAGATTCCAAGATGAAGTCCTACATTACAAGGCAGTTCAAGAAGTTTATGAAGAATGCTAACGGGAGGAACTTCGACAAAGACCGGAGGTAATCCAATTCTTCTCAGTTTAAAGGGCAAGACAAAAGGAAGAAGGATGCTAAGGAAGGTGGTCAGTACACTGTTCTTGCAGGATCTAAGTGTTTTAGGTGTCAAGACTTCGGGCACATGAAACATGAGTGTCCTACATATCTTAAGAGCATTGGGAAGAGTAAGGCACTTGCTGCTACCTTAAGCGACACTGAGCCTGAGGAAGATTTCGACAATGAGGATAACGGAATCTTGAATGCCTTCACTGCCACTATCAATCCTACTGATGGGATTGTTGAAGATGTGGACAAAGAAGAAGAATTGGTGGAGTCCAAATTTGAAAAGATGGATGATCAAGATGACATCCATACAGCCTAGGAGAAATTGTACAAAGTTTCTGAAAAACATGAGAAACTTTATAGGCTGGCCACCAAGAAACTCAGTGATATGGAACTTGACCGTGAGGAATTATACACTAAGTTTGATGAGGCTAATCAGACCATTGGAGCACTGAGGTTTAAATATAATTTCTTGGCTAAGAAGACAAAGAAGCTTGAGGCGGAGCTGTTTCAAGTCAGAGCTCAATTGGAGAGGACTTCAAGCACTAAGCTAGACGAGATGCTCATCATTCAGAAATCTGCTTCAGATTGAACAGGTTTAGGGTATGGTCTTTCTTCCTCTAATACTACTTCTACTAGTACTATTGTCTTTGTTTCTCCTACTAGTAATACTGAAATTGAGAACACTGATATTAAAATTAGTCTAACTAGTGAGAACTTAGACAATGATAAATCTATCTTAGGAGCACCCCCTAAACTAGATAAGAAAAATGTTAAAAATCCTAAGGCTAAGAAGGCTAACTCTTAGAAGCCTAAACAAAAGAAGTAGCATCTCTGTCATCATTGTGGAGCTACTGGTCATACTCAACCAAATTGCTATAAGTGATTAGCCACTCAACAGAGCAATGACATGATAGCATCTGGAAGCCAAAATTAGCTTCAATCATCTCTCACTCCTCTCGGTGATCTTTTCGAGGCGCTCATGTTCCTTTCAAACTTGAACGGTTTCAATTCTTCCCCCTCTCCACCGGTTCAAGGATTTAGTCAAAGAAAAGGTTCTTCCAAGGTGTGGAAGAAAAATGACTCTAAGTGATTTTTATCACTTTCTTCTATCTTCTTGTTTTTGTTCTACACTAGCATGATATGCCGCTAGTCAATCCATTCCTAAAATTATATCATAGTTATACATGTCCATCAAAATCTAATCTGCTAACATTTCCCTATCCTCAATTTGGATGACACAAGACTTAAGCATAGAATTACACACCAAAGAATCACCCATAGGTGTGGCCACAAACAAGTCATAATCCATATGTCCAGGTTTCTTCTCATGTTTTGAGTGACTTCATCCTAAGTATCAACCCATGCTTTGGTTGACCTTCGCAAATTAACGATAGGTTTCTCCCTATTGGAATTAGCTACTCTCTTCTTTTTGGGTGGCATTATACCTAGTTAACAAGAAAATCAAGAAATATAGATGGTGCAACAATTATTACTACTAAACATAAGAAGTAACATCGCCAAAATTATTTAAAATTTCTCATCAAACATAACCAAAATACCAAATGCTCTAACAAAAATTGATATCATAACCTAGTTTCAAGTGTCTACAGAATCATAACTTGGCTCTGATACCACAATTGTAACGCCCCAAAATCATAAGCAATAAAAGTCTATTCAATCTAAATAATCCATAAAAAAATATTAAATAAAAGTAACTAATAACCTAGAATCTCATCACAAATGTCAGAGCTCTAATCCACCAAAGACAAAACATCCTCAAAATAATTCTCCAGTACAATGTTTAATGCTATAAAAATAATAATAAAATCCTCAGTTCCACAAAATAATTCGTAACAGTTGTCTTCCAAAAATCTCTACTCCAATAATCTCTTTAATGTATCTGTAAGGGGAAATAAAGGAGGGTGAGATAACTCAATAAGTGTAACTCACTAACATTGGGGTGTGGGAACAAACCTTTCAAATAAATAATTCTTACAACAAATTCATAACATGTAACTCATCAATATTTTATCATCAAGTATTTCATATATAAAATGTATATATATATATATATATATATATATCAATACCATCGTATAAATAATTTCCTAAACTTTTCTCGTGGTCAACATTTACACCCCGTTGACAAGGTTGTGTTGTCCCATTTTTTGGGATTGGAACATCCCTTTTCATCCCCATTGCTTAAGGGTGGCTCCTTTGGAACATAAAGGTGCACTCCCTTACTAAAGAGCTTCTTTTTTGGATCCTCAATAGTATACTCCCTTTCTAAGGAGTTATCAAATGTGCACTATCCCCTTTTCTAGGACCGTCCCTTGCTAAGGACTAGCTACAGTATGATTGTCCCTTGCTAAGGACTAAATACAATACTATGCTTTTAATCACGACTTGCCATAGGTTTTCAAAACATATTCAATATGCTCACAAAAATAATCCATTCATAATTCTCAAAAATATAAAGATATATTCACATATACAAGTTTAATAAATTTAGATTGTCCCACAAGTTTTTCATAAAACTAATAGTCAATGTGCACTATAAAATAGTTTATAATCAACACTATTTTGGGAAAACCCCCTAAAATTAGTAAACACCACTTACCTCTTAGTTGCAAAATATGAAACCAACCTTCCTTGAATCACAACAAATCAGTAGAATTAGAACCTAACAACACCAAAAATAGGTCCATCAATGCACAATTTCCCACTTAAAATCAGTTTTCACACTTAAATAGTTTAATCTATCATCATTAAGGCCTACGAAGGTGTCTAGTTTATTTGAAATACATTTCAGCTTTGTCAGTGGGCTTGGCTATTGAATTTGTGGCCATCACTACTTGGGATTGCATTTATTAAATTGATAAATGGGAGCATTGAAATGCCCTATTTGATGCCTGAACTTGTCAAGCAGGTCTCCAAAATTTTCACAACTATTCTAATTATAGTGTCTACCTATATTTGCCACCATAAATCCCTTGATGCCATAAAACATATGATATTGCTAGTCAATTTTCTAAACAATGGCAGTGCGTGGATGGCAAATTGGTTAACTTAAATAATATATAATTTCTTATTCCTACGTTATAGGGGCTAACAAGATATTCTAGGCTTGAAAAGCATTGCTGCCTTCTACAATAATTTAGAGCTGAATACACGTCATTGGAAGGATGATAAAGAAGATAAATATCAACCGTAAAGCAACCCTTTTCCCTTTCACATGGTGACAAATTTAAATTGCTAAGGTCCAAGCCTATTACTCTATTAGGTACAATTTCAAAGCATGTGGAGTATCCTTTCCTGACATACAGCCATATTGATCATTCCTAATCTAATATAATAACAATTATAGGAGCCCTTTTTCTATTAATATAATGATAGTCTAGATTCAGGAAATTGCTAGCTATTAAATATTCAACTTTCCTAAGTTTAGAGTAGGAGAGAACTGTACTTGTAGTCTCCACTCACAGCCACAGTGAAGAAAAGCAAAGTTCAATAGACGGCTAAAGCAAAAGGAAGCCCCATCAGTAAATACACGTGTAGCTTAAGAAGTGAAAGACTAGGTTTTTTTTTTTTTTTTTTTTAAATAAAAAAACTTATCAAGGCCTATATATATACTTATGCCATCTCACTTGGGCCTCTTTTGCCATAACAATTATCAGATTTAAATATCTTAGGTCCAAACCAATTAAATCCATTCAATTGTGGGCCTCATTTTTAATTTACATATAAGAATTAAATTGGTATCAAAATTATGGGATGTTACAAAAAATAATAAAATATAATATCAATAATAGTACAAATTAGAACCAATAATAATGTAATAAATTGTAATCGGAACGCCATCAAATGATACAAAGTAAAAAAGAAAAGAGAAGTATAGAATAGTTCATAATAAAAAAGATCATGACTTCTCACCTAAAATAATAATAATAATAATAATAATAATGACAGCATAAAGAATAGTGGAGTCAAGTGGGCCAGATAAAAAGCGAGAGCAGGGCTAAGTTAAAAGATCAATTGGCTACATCATTTTCCGACTTTAATCTCCTCTTTAATCACTTCTTTCATCAAGCAGTGGCCATTTGCTCTTTCAGTACTCGTGTTAACCAAACAAATTTCCATTTCCAACTTCTAACTATGGCCTGGGCTCTTGTTTCTGCTCTCAAGGACCAGCTTAGTTCTCTCATTACTTCAGAGTTCACATCAATTGCTAATGTCAAGGGAGAAGTCCAGAAGCTTGAAAGCAAATTCCACACCATCCAGGCAATGCTAAACGATGCAGAGAAACGGCAAGTGAAGGAGGAAGCTGTGAAGCTTTGGTTAGATAAGCTCAAAGACGTATCCTACTTGATGGATGACATGTTGGATGAGTGGAACACTGCCATGATCAAAGCAGAGATTGAGAAACAACAAAAAGATTATGAAGAAAAAGCTGAAACTAGCAGTGCCGCTAAGAAAAGGAAGGTATGGCCCCTCATCTCAGTTCCTACTCTTTTGCAGCATCGTGATATTGCTC
Source organism: Quercus rubra (assembly GCA_035136125.1). Taxonomy (NCBI): domain Eukaryota; kingdom Viridiplantae; phylum Streptophyta; class Magnoliopsida; order Fagales; family Fagaceae; genus Quercus; species Quercus rubra. The sequence continues at coordinate 1,535,819 of CM068732.1, read as the reverse complement.
ATAAGATAAAAGAACTTAATGAAAGATTAGATGAGATTGACAGAGAGGGAAAGATGTACACGTTTGAATTGACTAGGGGCAATGAAGAAGTTGAGAGACCAAGGACAACTTCCTTTGTTGATGTGTCTGAAATTCTTGGTCGTGATAAAGTTAGGGATGATCTAGTGAGGATCCTATTGGGCAAGGGTAGTAAAGAAGTAAGAAACCCCCATGTCATCTCTTTAGTGGGCATGGGTGGTATTGGAAAAACTTCTCTTGCCCAACTAGCCTATAATGATGATGAGGTGAAGGCACATTTTGAGATAAAAGTGTGGGTTTGTGTTTCTGACCCTTTCCATCAGGGCAAGGTTGCCAAGGAAATTTTTGAATCTATTGTATTTCAATCCCCCAACAGGACTACTTTGCACAGTGAAACAAAAATCTTTGAATCTATTGACTCTCAATCCCCCAACATGACTGCATTGCAAACTCTATTGGAAGCAATTTGTAAAAAAGTTGAGGGAAAGAAGTTCTTTCTTGTCTTAGATGATGTGTGGACTGAAGGCTCCACAACGTGGGAGTCGTTTAGACTTGCACTCAAATGTGCTGCCCAAGGAAGTAGAATTCTAGTCACCACACGTAAAAGCAGAGTTGCAGAGATGATGGGAAGTGTGAGCATAATTAATTTGGAGGTATTGTCTAAAGAAGATTGTTGGTTGGTGTTTAGTAAAATAGCATTTTTTGATAGGGATCCTAAGCAACATGAACAACTAGAAGACCTCGGCATGCAAATAGTAGAAAAATGCAAAGATTTGCCACTTGCTGCTAAGACTTTAGGGAGTCTCATGCGGTTCAAGAGAAGTAGAGAAGAATAGAAGAGTATTTTGGATAACAATTTTTGGGAATTTGACGATGTGGAAAGAAGTCTTTATGCACCGTTATTACTGAGTTATTATGATTTATCCTCACCATTGAGACAATGCTTCTCATTTTGTGCAGTTTTTCCAAAAGATTATGTCTTTTCTAGCGATGAGTTGGTATTTATGTGGATGTCACAAGGATATATCAAGTCAAAGGAAAATATGGAGATAGAAATCATTGCTAGAGAGTACTTTGAAAATTTAGCTATACGATCTTTCTTCCAAGATTTTGAGAAAGATGAAGATAATGACCAGATAATAAGGTGCAAAATGCATGACATAGTGCATGACTTTGCACAATTAATATCAAAAAATGAATGCTTCACAATCAATAATGACATAGACTTGGGAGTAGATTATAAAAATGCTCGTCATCTATGGTTAAAAATTCCCAAAGATGTCCAATTTCTTGAGTTCATTTGTAGTGCAAAAAATTTATGCACCCTCATTTTTTTACTTGAAGGTGGTTATAACTTATTTACTTTATCCCAGCATTTTAGATGTTTACGGGTATTAACTTTGTATTGTGGATATCATAGTATGTTAATGGGACTTCCAGATGCAGTGGGAAATTTCATACATTTGAGGTATCTCTATTTAGTCAATTATTATGGAGATGCATTGCCTGAAACCATTTGTAATCTTTGCAATTTACAAATTTTGCATATTAAATTTGTTGGTGGGTTACTAAAATTGCCACAAGGGATGGATAAATTAATTAACCTAAGACATTTTAAGTTGGATTGCAAAACCTATAGGGATCCAAATATAAATTTTCCAAGAGGGTTTGGGAGATTGACTTCTCTTAGAACATTAAAGTATTTCCACGTAAATGGTGAGGATGATAGATGTAAATTGGGAGAATTAAGAAATTTGGACCACCTTAAAGGGACTCTTCAAATAAATGGGTTGGAGAATGAGGTAGATCAATGTAAGGCCACGAATGCACAACTGAAGAAGAAGACAAACCTTCGTACTTTGAAGCTATTGTTTCACCCAAACAAATGGGATCCTGAGGAAATAACAAGCGGGGTGGATGCATTAGTTCTGAATGCCTTAGAGCCACCTCCTAACTTGGAAGATTTAAGCATTCGTTACTACAAGGGACCAACCATGTCTCCTTGGATGGTGTCCTTGACCAATTTGAAAAAACTTTATTTTGACTCTTTATTTATAGAGCATTTGCCTCCTCTGGGGAAACTTCCGGTCCTCGAATCATTGAGAATAGAGAGGATTAATAGATTGAAAAAGTTAGGGGTTGAATTTTTGGGAATAGAAGAATCCTAAAAGAAGGAGAAAGACGATATATCAATAATGCTATTCCCAAATTTGATATTTCTCGAATTTTATGAATTAATAGAGTGGGAAGAATGGAATGGGATTGGAGGAGGAGAAGAAGAAGAAGAAGACTGTACCAAAAGATTCGCTATAATGCCACGTCTTCAACATTTGATTATCTGGAATTGCCCAAAGTTAAAGTCGCTGCCGAACTTCCTTCGTGCAACTCCATTACAGCATTTGGAGATCCAAACCTGTCAAATTCTGGAGGAATGCTACAAAAGAGGGATACGAGAGGAATGGCCCAAGATTTCCCACATCCCTAACATCATGATCGGTTACAAGTATGTGCAAAGAGATGGTCGAGAATATAAAATTGATTAATATCTCAAGGTAATTTCTTCTGACACTTCTTCTTCTCCTTGGTCTTCTTTTTTTATTTTGCAATATATCAATATTAAATTAATAAAAATATTACTTTTCTGCCAAAATTTCCCACTGAAAAAAAAAAAAAAAAAAAAAAAACAACAACAACAACAACAACGATGGTTGATGAATTTATCTGGTTCTCAGTCATTTGAATTAGGCGATTTATTCTTTAGATTGGGTTATTTTGTGATTTATCTAAAATTGCTTAATAAATATCCAAATGAATATCCTTAAAAATCTCATTCATTTGCATATGTATAGACAGAAAACAGCTCCAATATCTACCTCTTTCTATTTCATTTATGGTTTTCCTCATTTTCTTGAATTAAAATGGTTCCTGTGATCTCCGTCTTGTGCATCTTCTTTTATTTTGCTAAATATATCTATTAATATTCTAATTGACTGCCAACCAGTCCCACAAATTAAAATTTAATAACAACTTTAGTTAGATTCTGAGTAATTTGAATTAGGCGATTTGTATTTTGCCGTATTCTCATAGCTAGCAAAGCATGTGGTTGCTTATATTTAGTCATCTTGTGATATATCTAAAATTGTTTAGACTAATAAAAAATGATCACGGCAACAAATCTTGCTCATTTGCATATAGATAAAACAACTCCAATTGCTCTCACTAATTTCCTTCTGTTTGGGCATGTAGACTAATTTGAAATAACTCATGGTTTACTGAGAGAAGGCTCAAAAAATAAGACGAAGAAAAATTCCTATCGAAGAATTTTTGGATGAAAGATGATTTGTCAGTGTGGGCAAAGTTCTTTCTTAGCTTGATTCAAAGATGCAAGTCTAATCCAGTCACGGGTAACTTCTTCAAACTCTTCTTCTTCTTCTTCTTCTTCTTCTTCTGCTTTGTCTTCTTTTTTTATTAGAACTAAATATCAATTAATTATCCTACTTATCTGTCAAAAATCCCCTAAAATAAGATTTTGGCCAAAATCTCAAAGACACTGACATCAACAGTTCAATCCTATGTTCTCTTTTGTGTGTGCTTTTGATATATGTATTAAATAATAACTTCTTATCACACTTCATTTATAATATTTTAACATTTTTCCTATCAATTATAAGATCAATGACCTTTTATATGGAAATAACTCAGATGGGTCCTATTGAGTAAATTTTTAAATTCGTTAATGCTTTAAAATTTCCATAAATTTGTTGAGTGACTCTATAAACTGATTGAGGTTCTGTCCACATTGATCGGACTTCAACAAAGATAAACCTAATGTTTTGAAACATGTACTTCTGTAATTGTTAATTCTCAGCTCATGTAAATTTTGAAGCAGTACTGTCTTGTGTCCTACTGAATACCATTTTATGTTTTCCACTAGTAAACTTCAAGCTCTAGTTTTTGGCCCACTGTCCATGGATTTGAGTGTAGAACAGTTCAAAATATTCATTATAATTTGAATAGAATTGATAATCAAGATAGTGGCACAATCATTTTCATGATGTTAGTTAATTTCCTCTACTTGTTAAATGCTCACTTGGAACTTGGAAGTGCTGATGTGGTACCATTTGTTTGATATTGCTTGCTGATCTTATGCAATGCATATTCAGGTTGCAGTTTTCTAGTTCCCCAAGTGTCAATGGTTGAAAGGTGCTGGTCTCTTCACAATCATTGTTGTTGTGAGTTTATTCAATTTACAAGTAAGAAATAATTTCAAGCAAAATATTATGATATTGATTTATAGATTTTTTTCTTTTTGGTATAAAAGACAAGCAATTCTCCCTTTTCAATGTTCATAAATTTAGCTACAAGTTCAGATTTTTGGATGATGATGGTGAGAAATTATTTGTGATCGTGCATGTGTCAGCAAAGTTCAGCAACAGCTTGATTCGGCATTGCAATTCTGATCCAGTCATGGGTAACACCTTCTTCTTCTTCATCTTCTTTTATTTAACCAAAATTTCAATTAATTATCCTATGCATTTCTCAAAAATTCCCTCAAAAAGATAATAATAAAAACTTTGGTAGATTAAATTTAAGATTTAATACCTGAATGAATGTTACTAAAATTTTAACTTGACATGTTGGCTTTCTTTTGTAGTCAATCTAAGTTAGACACATGAAATGAAATCTATGTAACACTAGTCTTAAGAAGAGAGAGAGGGGCCCTCAAGGCTTTAAAATAAATTTGTTAATATTCAAAAGTTATAGGGTTAGGTAATTGCTATTTATTAAGTTATAAAGAAATATCATATGCTTATTTCTTAGTTTAGAGTTTGAAGTATTTCATTACATGAAAAAGTGGGAAGTATAGGAGGCCCGTTACCAGCAGGAAAGAAGAAGAAACTACATATACCTTGGCTTTGTTAGTTGGATCATTTATTACTCCACTGTGAGGTATATCTCAATATTTTCTTCTTAATAATCTGTCTGTTTTCCTCATCATTTTGTCCATCCTTGATAATCTCATGCTAAATATTTAGTTCTTTTTGGCCTCATTTAAACCAAACATCTGATTCTAATATCTAGGCCTGTACATTTTGTTATGAATCCAATTTTCCCACATGGATGCACATGGATGCACATTTGAGAAAGGACCACAGAGGCAGGTTCTCTATCATTTCATAATGGAAGCAACAAAGTGCATCATGGAACATATCATGTGTAATCCATATTATATGGTGACAGATGAATGGTGAGCTAGGTAATTGACCAGTTTTCAGCTTATGTAATTTCCCATGTTATGTTTTAGGTTTTGAATTTAGTTTGCTAATTCTCATGGTTTAGTGTTATACATTGAGGAGATTGTTGAAAAAAAAGGTGTGTGGATTTCTTGTCTTAGTGATTGAAGAGATTTGTGTCATGGAAGAGAGGGAAGAGTGGAATGTTAGCACCGGGAGTGGAGAGGAATGAGATGAGAAATGCTTGCTTTTCTTTCTATCATTGTTAGTCATCCAATTTGGAATGACATTCAAAACTGGAACTACCTAAAATAGTCACCAATATGTGCAAGGAAAGAAGAAGAAGAAGAAGATGAAGAAGGAAATGAAGCCATTTTACTTTTGTTTGCTCTTGGCAGTTCAATTCTGATTCACCTATAGGTAGATTTATATTCCTCTTTTTCTCTTCCTCAGATGCCATTACGTTTACCTTTTAATCCATGTTCATTAACTTTTATTTTCAACACTTAAGGGTCTAGGAATGTTTTGAATGCTTGAATCCTTTTTTCATTCGACAAGAATAAATAGGGGAGACCCATGGCTCAAACCACGCCATCCTTTTTTAATTCATCTAATCTTATTGTTATAGAGTTATGTACTTGCTTTGTATCAAGTTCTCATGTCTATATTTTGTGCATTTTCTGACGAGGCAGAAGAGTTTCATGGCAAGGAAGAGTGCGAAGTGGGGAAGCAATCACCACGAGATATGAAGATATTACAAATACATTGGATCAAGTATCGATCACAGGACACCATTCTTGGTAGTGAATCAAATTTTTAATTGGTTTGTTGTGACTTCTTTTCTTTCTTATTTCCATCTGTCTCACACAAGGAGTTTCCTCCACAGTGTGGTTTATTTCCTTCAAGGTGTAGGAAACCGTATCAAGAGTATGTCTGATTTTTTTAGGCCTACGGCTAAAAACTAAAATGAAGATATTGCATAAACCGAGATTCTGCTTAGTTACATCAATGCAATGTATCTGACTTGACTATTATTAGTTGCTTAGCATTTGTCTAATTAGCCTTCAGAAGCACTTTAGTTTACCTTGATATCTTCCTAACAATTGAAAAGAAAGTTCCTTAAAGGAGGGCTGTAATCTCATATTGATTATTTTCTAAGTAATTAATTATGGCTTAAAGCATTGTATATTTTCTAAATAAAGAATAAAATTTAGTGAAAATAGAAATTGGCTTTCATTTTTTGCTATTACAGAATCTATAGAGGAAAATTGGGTAATGTAACAATCCATAGCCAATGAACACCGTTAGCTTTTTCTTTTTCTCTTTTATTTTTATTTTTATTATTATTTTTTTAATGGAGGTAGTGATCCTAGAAGTTGCACTAGTGTATGTTTAGTGCTACAAGACAATCTTACCTGCAAATCTTTTCAAAATTGTTTTATGGTATCTGTTTGTACTCTCATTCCTTTAACCGGTTATATTGCAGGTTGAACTCAAAACCACAGTCCATATAGGTAAGCACAGCTTGCTTAAGAGGGAATGGTTATGCAAATGACTGAAATTTTATTTTTTGTCACCATTATTGGGAGAACAGGAGATTTAGAAGCACCTTTGAAACTGTCTACAGCATTCAGGATTGAGGAATCTACTAAAAAGATCTTTGCTGCCATTAGTAACTTCAAGATTTAACTTTTCAATGCTACCACGACCTTGCAAACTGCTCCAGTATATCTGTTTGATAGTTTTTCATTTGAATCTCATCAGTTTTACTTAATGGGAGTAGACATAGCTCAAGAGCGGCTTTTGTGGTTTATGAGGTAATGTAAATTGATTTACCATTTTATTTGTTTTTTATTTTATGGAGCTAAAATTGAAATTTTTCAAGTTCCCTGATTTTGAAAGGACTGGACCATGTGATATTAAGAAGTTGCTATAAAATTATAATATATACATATGAAACTAGTGTTAAAGAGTACTCTTCTCAGTAGGAAATTTGGAGTACTGTCAAAAGATTTTGCAGCTAAATCTCCTAAAATTATTGAAAATGTCACATCTAGCTCATCTCCTAGTGTAATCTATGATTATATCTCTAAACAATCTTCTTTTGTTTGTCATTCATGAATTCAAATCATAGACAAAGTACTCTAGTTGTTACAAATAGCATTAGATCAACAGATTAACATATACCATATGGGCAGATTATTTACAACGGATGAGGAAGATAAGATTAATCTCAAAGAGGAAACCCCATCAGGAACATCAAGGATTCAGTGAGGAAGGAAATGAGAACGAGCTTGACACCACCACTCACAAAGGAAAGTGAGGAAGATAATGTCTCGCAAAATATCTTATATGGTATATTTTTCCTTTAACTTCCATTTTAAATAGTCTTTTGATTGCTCGTGTGTAGTGTGTGGTGCTCATCCCTTGTATAATGCATAAACATTGAAATTCCTCGTAACATGTTATAGCTCTTTGAATTTAAGATTAGGCTACTATATATTCACTTTAGGTCATTATCATTGATGTCCATTGTGATTAAAAGTATTATTATTCTAATCACTTCAAATGATGCCTGTTAACCTGAATAAGCCTTGAATCCCAGCCACTTGAAAAGATTTCATGCTTTACAATAGACCTCTGAGGACAGAGAAAGGATATTTGGTGAGCACTTGGGGATGCGAGCATGGATTTTGTACTGCCAAGGGAAGTAAGTTTTTCCCCAATGACCAATTTCCTCGAATTGGTTCTTAATTATTCCTCTGCTGGCTTTTTAGGTTCTCTATCTGGCATGCTACTATCTAGTTTCATATATCTTTCTCTACATTAATCTGTTGGGTATGGTTGTCACTCATGATTTAGATCACAGATGAAGTTCATTTTGTTAGTAGCCAGAAAGTGTTTGAAGTTACAAGCATGGAGAATGGTTTATAGTGATGAAGATTTAAGATTGACCTCAACTTTCATCTATTATGCCTTTAATGTCCTTTATATTCTCCTCATCATCATGTTTAAATTGCAGGTCTGCGTTTTTATTTTATTTTCTTTCTTTCTTTCTTTCTTTCTGTTTTTTCCTCATAATTAAGGCACTTTTCTGTTAGCTTTTTTAAAGTTATCTAAAAGCTACAATATATATAGAGATATATAGAGATATATATATATATATATATTCTCCTATCTTCTTTGTGTGTGTAATCATCACCATGAATTTTTACATTATTCCAATAAAATTGCTCGACATCATTCCACCTTGCTAATTTATGTCGATCTTGCACAATTTGGAATTTTGGTAAATATTGTTGCCTTTCGTTTGGCCTCAATTCAATATAATGCTACATTGCATTAATGGTCTTACATCAAGCACACAGAAAATTTACTATGATAGTCTGTATTGTGTACTCCTTTCTGAGAATTTGTGGATGAGGAATAAAAAAACCAGATTGATCTTGGGATGGGTTTGAGCTTAAACTTTAATTGTTTGCTGATTAATGATTACTTTCAATTGATAGAATCATTTTGATGTCAAAATAAAAAATTTCCTTTGTATTTGTGGTAATAAATTTTGTTGAAATTTTTTATTTCCTACTCTTTGATCCTGAAGCAACAACTTGTTTGTAAAACTTGTGCAGTCTAAACCAATTGGAGAAGTGTAGTTTATACTGGTCAAAGCTGTTAAGCAACAACGCACCTCAATATCCATGTCTTACATTCTGGTGGTCAGAGATAGCTAATTGAGAAAGCTCCATAGGCAGAATGGCAAGTCTCTATACGGCAGAGCGACAGCCAACAGAGCTCCCTTTCTCTTCTCGCTGAAGCTCTGTCCTTGTTTACAAAGCTCTATACTCAATTCATACACACAAATGCTTCAAGATCAGGCTCTAATCAACAATGTAAATGTAACATGTCATGGATGTCAAGATGAAAAAATGTCGAGCAGTGACATATGAATAGGAAACCTGGCAACTGGCTTTCTTTTCCTATCTTTTTGTTGTTTTAATATGAATGACTTGGATTTAGGCCCTTGGAGCAAAATCTTTTAAATATTTTTTTCCTACTCAGATACTTCTTTTAAATTTCAATTTTTTGAACACTACTAAGAATATATAATTAAATATATGAATTATGTGTATTTCTGGGGAGAAGCCCAAGCAGTGGGATTCTGTTCTTGCTGTGGTTGACAGTGATTCCAAGATGTCTCACCTACAGATCCGTTTCTGGATTTAGGCCCTTGGAGCAAAATTTTCTTGTTTGCATATATTGTTACTCTTAAGGAAACTTGAGTGGCATGCATTTTTACAGCTGCAGATGAGAAAAACCAAGGGAAAAAATGTTTGTGGATATTTGCTTCTAGGAGGTAAGGTCTTACAATTATGACTTCCCCTCTCTTTTGGTTCTTGCCAGGATTTTCTTCCCTTATTTAACACCATTAATAAGTGCTTGTGTTTGCTCCACCATTACCTCTCCTCTCTCTCTCATCCCCCTATAGAATCTGTAGAGGAATTGACACCTGCTGCCAGAGTTACAGCCATGGAAGCAGACTCAAAAGATCCCAAGTTTCCTGATGACAGAGCTGCAGACACCAGAATCTGCAAGTGTAGAGCACCTGGCTACAAGATCAACGGACCAAGGTGATTTATTTTCCAGACAGGCTTTGGAATGGTATCCTTATTTTTGTTTTTTAAGCTTCAAATGCTAACGCCCTTGCTTCTCTTTTGCAGATAAGGGCAAGGCAGTACAGCTCACCAAGACTGTCTGGATGTTGCTGCTGGAACCCAGGGCCTTGCTTCATCAGAGAGAGTTTTGAGCTTTGACTCCGACATGTTGACGCAAGTTGGTAATATGGCTGCATCTACCATGACAGAACCAGAAGCTTTCATGGACAAGAAATACAGTGCTAGACTTGCCCCTCGGTTTTGGTCATTGGAGGGCCCCCAAGCCGACTTTCGTCGATTTAGTGCTCAACAAGACTGTGTCATTCTGCTGGATCAATTAGTGGGACGTTATGGTGACTTTACTGCAGGCTTCAAGATTGGAGCAATCACTGACCATTTTATGATCAACCTGCCGTGCGAGGTCTTGATGGACATGCACCATTCAAGTTTGGACACCATCAATGAGACTAGGTTGCTAGAGTGGGGCAATGTAATGAGAGCTAGAGATGGTACGACCAGGCTAAGCTTGCTGTTCAGTGTAAGGACTAAGGCTAAGCTTGAGGCTTTGGAGGTTAGGATTGCTGACTTGAAGAAGCTGTTGGGGCTGCGTTTATGTATGAAGTACTGGTTGCGTTTGTTATCATGTAAGGGGCCTTCAAAGCTTAAAAATGCTTTTGTTACTTATCAAATTTTTAAGTTATTTGGGTTAGGTACTTGCTAGTAATCAATTTATAAAGTGATATTGTGTATGCTTGAAGTATTTCGTTATATGGAAGTGTGCGAAGTACATAAGGTGACCATCAAGCGAGAAAGAAAATACAAGATGCTATGTTGGCATAGTTAGTTGGATTATGTACTCTTCTACTGTAAGGCATATCTCGATATTTTATTCTTCATAATCTTTCTTTTTTTTTTACTTATAACTAGTAGCAAACTTGATTGATATATGGAAAAAAATTTGACAATTTGTTTTTTGTTAAGTGAAAATTGAAAATAGTAGATAAGACTTATAAGTGTTAGTCTCAAATTTTTCTTAAAATGATATGATTATTTTCTAACAAAATATAGTTGATATAATGTAGGCAAAAATCCAAAACTGACCCTCTAACTTTCAACATTTGTCATTTCGGTCCTCTAACTTTTATTTTTGTCATTTCAATTCTCTAACTTTCAATTGTTGTCAATTTGGTATTTTGTTAACCATTTGTTAAGTGTCTCCGTTAAATGAGCAAAACGACGCCGTTTTGACGTTTTTTTTTTTTAATTTTCGTAATTAAAACAAATTAAAAAAAAACTGTTATTAAAATAATAAATAAATAAATAAAAGTTGAAGGAAGGAAAAAAGTGGAAAACTCTGTCTGTCTGGGTAGAACAGAGCAAAGAGAACATGAAGAAAGGAAAAGAACCCACGTGCTTGATCGATTTCTAGATGCAAGAGACTATGAAAGAGTTAACAGCGTGCGTGTACTTCATTTGCGCTATCCGGTCGCCGGAGCTCTGTACCTTAGAATCTCACGTGCCATCGCGTGCGTGTTTTTCATTTTTGCTATCTGATCGCTAGTTATCAAAGAATCAGACTCCGGCAGCCATATCAACTCAACTTCTTCACGCACTTTTGCCAAAACCTCCGGATGCGAGTCGAGGAGAGTCATGGCCCAGAGGAGCGATGAAGTGGAAGAGTCTTGAGCTGTGAAAAGAAAGTCGAAGAGGTAGCTTCTGATTTCAACGTCACTGGTGTTTGGTAGCGACGCCACCGCAGTTTCGCCGGATTCAGATAAAGCTGTTAACTTCTTCACAGTCTCTTGCATCCAGAAATCGATCAAGCATCTGTTCTACGCAAACAGACATGGTTTTCCTTTCTTCAACTTTGCTTTTTCTTTTTTTTCTTTTTTTTTAATAACAAATTTTTTTTCTTTTAATTACGAAAATTATAAAAAAAAAAAAAAAAAAAAAAAAAAAAACCAAAACAGTGTCGTTTTGCTCATTTAACAAAGACACTTAACAGAATACTAAATTGACAATAATTGAAAGTTAGAGAACTAAAATGACAAAACTGAAAGTTAGAGGACTGAAATGAAAAATATTGAAAGTTAGAGAGTCAGTTTTGGATTTTTGCCTATAATGTAATAGATTTTTTTTTTTTAAAAAAAAAGAAAAAGAATTAAGCTATCTATATTTTTTATTTGAAAATGTTTAAGTGTTTTAAGTATTTTTTTTATGAAGCATAATACATTTTACATTCAATTATTAAATAATACAAGATATTTTGTAAATAGTGAAATTTGTGGTTTGAATTTGTTTTTAGTGCTCCTTATAAACAGTTCATCTTCTATATGTCTTGAATGACCTAAAGAGAAAGTAAATTCATTACTTATATTAGAAAAATAAAATACAATAATTTAATAACATAAGAAAGTTATAATTTTATCAAAAACCTACTAACATTATGCTAAAAATATAACATAATTGCCAATAAAGTAGCTTCTCTATCTACATAAACTTCTCCTCCCAAAGCATAACCAAAGTAAACTCAAGTGAACCAAAATGGACCATAGTAAACTGAAATGGACCTAAGTGGATCGAAGGGACCATAATGGACCAAATAATTTTTTCTACTAGAGGATCATGGAATGAGGACACTCATGCAGCTTTATTACTTTATGCCAATATGCCTGCTAACTTTGGTAGCATTTGCAATCCTATTGCCCATCAACAAGATGGAAGATTGTTTACCATTAAAGTGTAGCATGTATTCTATATGCAACTCTATTGACATTTGTAATGATGTTTCATCTAGATCAAATTATTTTATGTAGGACAGAAAAACGATTCATTAGAGGGATTATTTGGGTTTGTTCTCTATTTTAAGCATCTCATTTCCTATTTTTATTTGAAATTTTTCTAATAATGTTTGCAGTTAGTTTTAGTGATTCCTAAATGATTATGATTGAAACAACCTAGATTTTGACCCTAAATCCATTTGGTATAATTACTAAAGATGGTTTTGAGAGGTTCGTTCTTTTTCGGTTTGATACAATGCTTCACATGGGCCTTTTCCCTTCCATTGTGGATTTTAATCAACTAATGGTAAACTTGGTTCTTTTTTAGAGATGTATTGTTCCACCAAATAGAGACTAGGAGAGTCATATAAGATAGCTTATTCATGGTAAGATTTCCAATGTTGGTTGGAAAGTGATAGATCTCTAAATTGTTTCGAATAAAATCTATCATACACTTTATTTAAATCCAACTTAACAGCTTCAAAATCCATTGCAACCTTTCTTTCTAAGCATTGTCTTTATTTAAAATCCAATTATAATATTTTCACTCACTCTTCTACCTCAACCAAAATCTACTTGGCTGGGACGAAAAATGTCACCCAGGAAAAGACACAAATGCTTAGTTAAGATTTTTCAAATGATTCAAACCACATTGCAAAGTGTGTTGCATAGGCTAATAGGTTGGAAGGATTTTGGGTATTAAGACCAAATTGGTGTGAACCAGTCCCTAGAGATGGTGCCCTTTAAGAAAACAATAGAATTATGGACACAACTAAAATTCTTACAATTTCACATAAATTAACCTACCACCTCACATAAAGGTCACCACAATTTGTAATTTTAAAATTTTTTACTAGCTCATGTGCAATGTGATAGACTAATTTGAATTTTTTTTTTTTTTTGAATTTTTTTGTGTCCTAGAAAGACTATTAGAGCATTCATAATTAGCCTTGCAAATGGCATATATAAGCAAAATTTAGCATTAAAGTACTAAAAGGCCCTAGCATTTGGCCTTGTATTGGTCTGATATCCTAAAAAAATTTAGAGTTGTGCTACAGTACAATCACAAATTTGTGATGGTACAATAGCACAATTGTAAAATGAAATATTATTTTTTTATTCATTCCTCTCTCCTCTCACTCTCTGTCTCACGTCTCAATCTCTCTCTCTCTCCGTGTCTCAACTTTTATTTATGTTTTGAAATATATTATTTTGTTGTGTAGATATATTATTTTAATGTATTGTATTGTAAAATAAAAAATTGAGATATTTGATGTATTATAAAATGGTATAGTATAATTAATAAAATAATTTTTTGAGATTATAAAATAGAATATGATAGAATTTTCGAATGAGAATGCTCTTAAGAAAATGATTTTGATATCAGATAGTACTAGGTAGAATATCCAAATCCAATTCCAAGCCACATTTCCAAGGTCCCTATTCTAATGTTCCTTAATGTGTTGGGGCCAATCCAACCTACAATAGGACCAAGTAAACTTAAATTTGATCCACCAAGACTAAAATTTAGAAGTCCACATTCCACGATCATTCAAAACAATCTCTAAAAGCTTATTGCTTGGGCTCTAATTTGTGAAACAGACCCAACGCTCATTTTTCCACATTCGATAGCAATTCTTTACGATCTCCAACAATAACTATTCTTGATTAATTGAGCCCACAAAATGCCTAAAATGATTCCCCACAGTCAAAAGCCTCGAAAACGAGGTGAAGCATACATGGCTATCAATTTCAAATAAAAGTTAAATGATTTTTCATTATTAGTAAGTGTCAGATTGGATTTATATATGTCTTTTTTTCAGGGTGGCATGATGGAGGACAGAGAAAAAGAACTATATTCCAAATTTAAAAAGTTCATGTCTTTTCTATCAGTGTCCCATCATGAAGGACTAAGAAAAAAAAAAAAAAGAACTATAATCCAAAATTAAAAAGTTCAAATGTCTGTTTTTCTTTCAGGGTCGAAGGACAAAGAAAAGTAACTATAGTCCAAAGTTAAAAAGTTAATGACTTGTCAGTGGTTGAAGAGAAGAAAGAGATGAATGTGGACTGGGAACTGATCATGCCGCGTTGATTTCATTGACCAAACTTGGTCCTCACGTTTTTGAGATAGTAATTGCGTTGGATGCTTTGCTTACTCTTAGTATAAGTGACGATGATATATGGGGGGAGAAAGGGCCTAAATTTGAATCTTTAATAAAGAGTTTTATACATATATATATATATATATATATATATATATACACTTAAAATTAAATTAAAGTAAAATTTTTATCTTGTAAAAAAAATAATAAGAAGAAAAAAAGTTGAAACAGCTGCTGCATATGCCTTTTAAAGCATTTTGAGTACCACTTAAATGAAATAAAGTAAACATCCATTTTGACTACTGCTTAGATCAAATTCGTGTTTATTTTGAAATCATATTACTTCAAAATAAACACAAATTTGATCTAATTTGGAGTTAGAATAAATATGAGATAACCATTTGAGATAAATATTCAACAAATTAATAAAAAAAACTTGGTTTGGATGATAGGGAAAGAGCCAGAAATATTCAACAAAAACTATTCTTGACTATTTAATCTACAAATATCAAAGCAATAGCCAATACACCAATCAATAATTATTTTGGGAAAAGTAATGTTACATCCACACAATAGTTTCGCTACAAATCTTAGATGATAAATTATTGATGAATAAAAAAGTAATGTAACCTAATTTAAAATCAATAGTAGCATATCACTTAGGATTTTGGTGTAAAATTGTTGTGAAAATATTGTAAACTTAACATTACTCTTTTAGGAAACTACCATAATAATCAAACTCTTAAAAAAATTCGATTTTCTTTTAATCTTTTAATATCAACAAACTTTTAATCAAACTTTTAATCTTTCTTGTCTCAAATATCAACAAACTAAATACTAAAACAATGAATTGGAGGAATATATCAAAAAAAAATTATAAAAATGAAGAATATTGAACATATAATCCGAAAAATACATTGTTGAAATTAAGGCTCCGTTTGCTTTGACTAAAAATGAAATTCGGAAATCATTTTCCAGAAAATAAGGCGTTTGGTTGGCATGGTAAATTCGGTCAAACTGAAAATATTTTCAGTTTGACCGAAAATTCAGCCAAAAACGACTGAAATCATTTTCAGTCCTTATTTTCACTTCAAACATTTTCCTCCTCTCTCTCACATGCATTCCTCTCTCACACACGCACTGCCTCTCTCAAAGCTTCACTGCTCCAACCCACACATCGAGCCAAACGGAACAATCCACACCGACGCACCACGATCGCGATCTTGCCGGTCATCGGAACTGCGCCGATCGACGTCGATCATGATCGCGATCGCGCCGATCGCGATCGCGATCATCAAAATCGGCAAGATTGCGATCGTGATCTCGCCGATCTCGAGCGAAGCATCGATCGTGATCGCGATCGACGCTTCGCGCGATCGCCATCGCGATCTCGCGATCGAGATCGGCGAGATTGTGATCGCGATCTCACCAATTGAGATCGCGCCGATCGCGATCACCATCGCGATCTCACCGAGAAAATATGATCTTTTCTGGGTTTTATTTGAGTTTTTAGGAATGAATAATATTATGTGTTTGTTTGGTAGCTGAGAAAATATGAGAAAATGTGAGCAACAAGTAGAAAATGTGTTTTCTATGGTATTTTCAAGAATACAACCAAACATCAGAAAATTTTTTTCGAAAATTTTTTTGAAATGCAACCAAACACATGAAAATATTTTCTTTTCTGAAAAATAACATTTCTAAAAAATATCTATTTTCTGAAAATACTTTTACACGAACCAAACGCAGCCTAAGTTGACAAAGCCAACAACTCAGGGTCCCATGATGAAGGACAAAGAAAAAGAAAAAGAAAAAGAACTATAGTCCAACGCGTGGACTTCATTGACCGGACTTGGCTCTCACGTTTTTGAGATAGTGAATTGCATTGGATGCTTTGCTTACTGAAACAGCTGCTGCAAATAGGACTAACTTTTTAAATATCTTTGGGTCCTACTTCTAATGAAATAAAGTAAATATCCATTACTTCAAAATTAACACAAATTTGATCTAATTTTGGAGTTAGAATGATTTTTATTTTTATTTTTTTGAAAAGAAGCTAGAATGAATATGAGATAACCATTTGAGAAAAATATTCAACAAATTAATAAAATACTTGGTTTGGATTATAGGGAAAGAGCCAATAATCTATTTTGGGGGAGCAACTTTTAGGACCAAAAGAAACTCGTGCGTGGGCACACACATGCCCATATGTGATTATATATACGAAACTTTTGACCTCTTAAACATGTAAGTTTAATTTTGAACAAACTAACTTCATTTACCACTCACAACATTACTGATAAACTTGTGCAATACACTATAATCAAAGAATTAGTCCGCTTATCCCATGCATATATAAGCACTATTTGATCTACAAATATCAAAGTAATAGCCAATAGTAATGTTACATTCGCAACAGTTTCATAATAAATTCTATGTGGCGAATTATTATTCATGAATAAAAAAGTTATGTAAGTGATGAACCTAATTTAAAACCAATGGTTTACCGCTGAGGATTTTTTGTTGTAAAATTGTTGTAAAAATATTATAAAGTTAACATTATTCTTTTAGGAAACTATCATTCCAATCAATCTCTTAAAAAACTCAATTTTCTTTTTAATGACAGCTAATGTGACTTTGCACTCTTTCTTATCTCAAAGATTAACAAACTAAATACTAAGACAACAAATTGAAGGAAAAAAATTATATTTGAGTAGTCAAGAAAATTATGACAATGTTAAAAAAAACATTCTTGAAATTAAGTTGACAATGTTAAAAAATCCTTGGACAATATTTTATAAGTCATACTAAATAAATATTCTACTTTGAATTTTTTGTTACGGGGGCCAATTTATTTTTGTTAGAAGCCAAACTCTTGAAGCTTTTAATTTTGATTAAAAAAAAAAAAAAACCACATACAATTTGTTAAATATTACTGAGGCTAGTCCACTGGCTAATATAGCTACGTCCCTGATTGAATATTCGTTATTATATGCATATGTCATTACCATGGTCTACATAGTTGGCAACAGTATTCTTTGTGCTGTGTTGTTAATTTAAAATTACTTTTTTTTCAAAAAAATTAAATTAAATTAAATCACATGTAAGTTTGCGGTGTTTGAACATATAACTTTGAAGTTTAGAGTTTTTCATTTGGTACTAAGTAGATGTGTTAGGTTTTAAAGATTTAGGATTAAATGTATAGAGTCTCAATTTGTATATGTTGGTAAAACCGAGAAAAAAAACATATCTAGAATAGGTGTTAGACATTACTCAAAGTGTTTAAAGTCAAGTTTCAAGAATATTCAAGCTACAAGAAAAAAAAGTCATTTTCTGTGAAGCTTGATCGATCGAAAGATCAGGCTCAACCGATTGAAAATCGCAAAAAAATAATTTCTACTGAATTTTAAATCAAGCCCAAGCCCGTGAAAACATTTAGGGTTTCAGTCCAACACTCCTAAGTGTAAAAGGAAAACCCTAACTACATTTTGAAGAATCTTAGAAGACTTGTGAGTTACTCCTGTGAGATCTGAGAAGTTCTGTACCTTCTAACTCTACAAGTGTTTATTGGAACAAGATCTACAATCAAGTGCTGGTGGAATCTAGTTGCTGCAAGATCAACAAGCGGTGATTTGAAACTTTTGAGTGGGATCTCAAAGTCACAAACGTGGGAATTTGTGTTCTATAAATCTAAGAGAGGAGGAATTCTTGGATTCGAAGCTTGCTTGTGATCGTGTTAGTAAGTTACTACTAGAGGTAGAAATAGATTTAGGGTTAAATCTTTTGTAAAAACTTCAATTCTCTTTTAGTGGATTTGTTTTATCTTGAGAATAGTTAGGTCAAATCATTCTCAAGTTTTTACTTTGAGACAGTTTGTTTCATTGGTTTTCCTAGGTGATCATATCTGTGTGCTCTTTACTTTTCTACTGTTGTGTATGATATGATCTCCTTCTATTTAATCTAAATCTCATAATAAACCTAAGTAATCACTTAGCTAATATATTAGGTTAAACAATTTGTTTTAAGGGGTCTAAACAAACAAACAATATTACCTTACATAATTAATTTGTGTCAAATTTATTCTTTTTTCCAATCAAATTATCAGTGATTATGAGTTTTTTTTTATCTTTTTTTTTTTTCCTTTCAAAAAATAGAATCTTTCAATACTCGGTTTTGATCCTACAATCCAATCCAAATGACCGTATCATTTATCTTATGTAAGATAATAATCCTAATTATCATGGTGTGAATTGATGATGTACTACAATAGATGACTTCAAATTATCATTTGTATAAGAAAGTTGAATGGCAAGGAATGTCATAAAGAAATTTTTTCATAACATTCCTTTTAGCCCTTTAGACCTGAAAGATTAACCAATAAGACGAGTGCTAATTATCTACTTGACATAAACGCAAGTTAGGCCCATTAATTCCAAACTTATAACACATTCAAGCCCTTTTACATGAATGATTGAAGCATGGAGAATGGAGGTACCTGACCTTATTGAATAGCATAGGGCTGAACACAACGGTCAATCTTCAATCTACCTTCTTGATTAAGTTAAATCGTACGTTTTCTATACATATGTGTGTATGTACAGGGTGTAGGTATGTAATACTATATATGTATACATACAAATAGTTTTTTCTACTAGAGGATCATCAAATGAGGACAGTCATGTGTAGCTTTGTTACTTTATGCCAATATGCCTGCTAACTTTGGTAGCATTTGCAATCCTATTGCCCATCAACCAGATAGAAGATGGTTTCCCATTAAAGTGTAGTATGTATTCTATATATAACTCTATTGACATTTGTTATGATGTTTCATCTAGATCAAATTTTTTTATGTAGGATGGAAAAACAATTTATTAGAGGGATCATTTGGGCCTGTTCTTGTTTCAAGCATCTCATTTCTTGTTTTATTTGAGATTTTTTCTAATAATGTTTGTAGTTAGTTTTAGTGATTCCTAAATAATTATGATTGGAACAACCTAGATTTTGAACTTAAATCCATTTGGAAAGTGATAGATCTCTAAACTGTTTCGAATAAAACCTATCATATGCTTTATTTGAATGAAATCCAACTTAACAGCATCAAAATCCATTGCAACCTTTCTTTCTAAGCATTGTCTTTATTTAAATCCAATTATAATATTTTCACTCACTCTTCTACCTCGGTCAAAGTCTACTTGACTGGAATGGAAAATGTCATCCAGGAAAAGACACAAATGCATAGTAAATATTTTTCAAACGAATCAAACCACATTGTAAAGTGTGTTGCATAGGCTAATAGAGTGGTGGGATTTTGGGGATCGGGACCAGATTGGTGTGAACCAGTCCCTAGAGATGGTGCCCTTTGAGAAAACAATAGAATTATGGACACGACTAAAATACAATTTCACATAAATTAACCTACCATCTCACATATTAGCCACCATAATTTGTAATTTTAAATTTTTTTACTAGCTCATGTACATTGTAATGTGATACACTAATTCAAAAATGTTTTTGAATTTTGTTGTCCTAGAAAGACTATTAAGAAAATGATTTTGATATCCTATGGTAGTACTAGTAGGATATCCAATCCTAATTCAAAGCCACATTTCCAAGATCCCTATCCTAACGTTCCTTAATGTGCTAGGCGCAATCCATCCTACAATAGGACCAAATAAATTTAAATTCAGTCCACGAAGACCAAAAATTTAATGATTTTTCATTATTAGTGAGCGTCAGATTGGGTTCATATATTTCTTTTTTCTAGTCCCATGATGAAGGACAAAGAAAAAGAAAAAGAACTATAATCCAAAATTAAAAGGTTCATACGTCTGTTTTTCAGGGTCCCATGATGAAGGACAAAGAAAAAGAAAAAGAACTCTAGTCCAAAGTTAAAAAGTTATGACTTTGTCAGTGGGTTGAAGAGAAGAAGAGATGAATATGTGAACTGGGAACTGAGCATGCCACGCGTGGACTTCATTGACCAGACTTATCTCTCACGTTTTTGAGATAGTGAATTGTATTGGATGCTTTGCTTACTGAAACAGCTGCTGCATATAGGACTACCTTTTTAAATATTTTTGAGTACTACTTATAATGAAATAAAGTAAACATCTATAACTTCAAAATAAACACAAATTTGATCTAATTTGGAATTAGAATGAATATGAGAAAACCATTTGAGAAAAATATTCAACAAATTAATATTAAAAAAAAAAAAAAAAAAACTTGGTTTGGATTATAGGGAAAGGGCCAGAAATATTCAACAAAAACTAGTCTTGATTATTTAATCTACAAATATCAAAGCAATAGCCAATACACCAATCAATAATTATTTTAGGAAAAGTAATATTACATTCATAACAATTTCACAACAAATCTTAGGTGGCAAATTATTGATGAATAAAAAAGTAATATAACCTAATTTAAAACAAATAGTTGCTTGTCACTTAGGATTTTCTTATAAATTTATTGTAAAAATGTTGTAGACTTATATTACTCTTTTAGGAAACTATCATTCCAATTAATATCTTTAAAAAACTCTTTTTTTTTTAAATCTTTTTAATGACAGTTCATACGACTTTGAACTCTTTCTTGTCTCAAATATCAACAAACTAAATACTAAAACAATGAATTGGAGAAATATATATATATATATATATATATATATATATATATATATATATATATATATATGTGTGTGTGTGTGTGTGTGTGTGTGGGGGGGGGGGGTAAAATAAAATTATAAACATGAAGAAGATTGAACATATAATCCGAAAAAATTCATTGATGAAATTAAGTTGACAAAGCCAACAACTCGTTGGACAATATTTTATGACTCATACTAAATAAATATTCTACTTTTTATTTTTGTTAGAGGCCAAACTCTTGAAGCATTTAATTTTGATTAAAAAAAAAACACATACAATTTATTAAATGAAAAAATTTGACTACAAACTTGATTATAGCCTAAGGCTACAACTTCATGTAATATATTTTTATTGGATGTGAATTTTAATAAATTCATAATTGAATTATATTTTCTTCTTATATCTTCTATGTTTGCTAAATTATCAAAACAACAAAGATCAATAGTTGTATCATAAATTAATTGTTTAAATAGTAATTTTTTGTAATCTAAAATTATGCATAAAAAATAAATTTATAGATCATATGGTAAAATAATATCTAATTGAAAAAAAAAGTTGATATGTATATTAATAGCATAAAGAACATGTATAGTTAAATTAATTTTTTTAATCAAAGTTATGGTCTTAGGCCATAATTGAATTTGTAGTCTAATTTTATCATTTATTAAATATTATTGAGGCTAGACCGCTGGCTAATATATATCTACATCCCTGATTGAATATTCCTTTATATATTTATATGCTGTTATTACCATGGTCTACATAGTTGGCAACATGATTCTTTGTGCTGAGTTGTTAATTTAAAATCACATTTTTTCAAAATAAATTAAATTAAATTAAATCACATGTAAGTTTGCGGCGTTTGAACATCTAGCTTTGAAGTTTTTAGTTTTTCATTTGGTACTTAAGTAGATATTATCATACATAATTAATTTGTGTCAAATTTATTCTTTTTGACAATCATTCTTTAGCATATAGTATTATATATTATAATTTTCGGTGATTATGTGCCTTTTTTTTCTTTCAAATATTAGAATCTGAGAGCATTAGCATCTAGTTATGCAAGAACAAAAAAAAAAAAATAAAAAACCCTATTTTGTAACCTCAAACACTATTTTATCTATTTTACTAATTCATTTTACAACTCACCCTACATTTCAGTTTTTATTTTTACATACAACCTAATAAAATAATATAAATTACTATTCTCTCTCTTTTTCCTCCCACTCACTTTTTCTTTTCACACACAACCACAAGATTAAAATAATTTATTTTATTTACAACCTATAAATAATAAGATTGTATATATATGTAATCTTACTATTTATAGGTTGTAAATTTTTTTAAGTTTATAAATCCAAATGAAGTAGGTTTTGTGTGACTTATTGTAAAATAGCAACTGATGAGCGTGAGCAATTACAATACTCGGTTTTGATCCTACAATCCAATCCACACGGTCCTAATAATGTGTAAGATCTTGATCCTAATTATCATATTGTGAATTGATGTGTACCGCGCAGACCTTATTCACTAGAGACAGAGTTGGCCTAGCTTGGGATAAAAGATTCCACTAAAAACTTTTACAGGACTACAATTATGGTGTTTTGGCCTTTCCACCTAATTTTTGTTCATCTTTTTTTTTGAAAGTGAAACTTGATATTCATAGAAAAGAGAAGATTACAAACAGAGGCTTTAGGGACAAACAGACTTGACCCAGGCCAGAATGAACAATATTAAGAGAAGCATGGTGAGGAAACTCCCATCCAAACATTGGAAACATTGTTACATTTTGCATACTGGGCAAGCATATGAGCAGCCACGTTATAAGTCCTTTTTACATGATGGAAAGAGCAGCAAGAGAAGGCTGATTTTGCAGATGTGATGAAATGCACCAGGTGCCCCATAGCACCACCGCTGCAGGCTTGATTAACAGAGGAGATGACAGAGGCAGCATCCGACTCAAAAACCACATTTGAAAGGTTCAAATCTTGAGCCAAAAGGACCCCGTGCTCCAAGGCAAAAAATTCTGTAAGCTCAGCGGGATAGTGTACAGGCAGAACTTTGCATAGGGCCGCAACAATCCCACCCAAATCATCCCTTATAATCACCCCAATGCTAGAGGTGCCGCTGCCATCAATGGAGGAGGCTCCATCAACATTCACCTTGAGGAAACCAGGAGGAGGGGCAACCCAGCACTCTTGAGCAGACGGCATAGAGGGAGAGACAAGGGAGAAAGCCTCCCTGAAATCTTCAACGATGCTTTTTGCCATTTCCAGAATTTGCAGAGGAGGCAAACCTTTTTCACCATGGAGGAGCTTATTTCTGTTGTACCACACCGACCAAGAGATGGCAAAGAACAACTCTAGTATCAAAGCAGACGTGGAAGAGCAGAAGTGGAGTACCAAGTCAATAAAGGACTTTGCCTTAAGCAGCTGGTCCATGGGGCAGTCATGCCAAAGAGACCAAACTGAAAGAGCAGAATCACAAGAGATCAAACCATGGAAAATGCTCTCAGGTGCTTCATCACAGAATGGGCAAGTATATGGGGTTTGGATACCTTTTGCAGCCATGTTTGTGAGCACAGGAAGACCATTCACGCAAGCTCTCCAAGAGAAGATCTTGATTTTCTCCGGGAGTTTCATAGACCAGATTTTCTTCCAAATAAGAGAGTTTGGATCACCCGAGGAGCTTTCCCCATGTTCACGAGTGTCAAGCATTTTTTCGGCAACAAAGTAGGCACTCCTAACCGTGAAAACACCTCTCTTATTACCCAACCAAATGAGCTTGTCCTTAGGCAGTGAGTAACAAAGAGGAATTTTTAGAATAAGATCAGCCTCGAATGGGAGGAAAAGAGTCCGGATAGTCCTCGGATTCCACCATCTAGTTACCGGGTCAATGAGGGAGGAGACCATTGGGTAGTTATCAAAAGTACAGGGAGGGGAGATGACTTTATAGGTAGTGGGACTTGGAAGCCATTTGTCATCCCATATGTGGATTAGACGACCATTTCCCACACTCCATCTAGTGCCACATCTAAGAACCTCCAAACTGTTAAAAATGCTCCTCCAAGTGTAGGAAGGGCTGCAACTGAGCTTTGCATGGAGAATATCGCAAAAGGGAAAGTATTTTGCCTTAAGAATGCGAGCAATTAAGGAATTCGGATTTGTAAGAATTCTCCAAGCTTGTTTTGCAAGCAAAGCAAGATTGAAGGCTTGCAAGTTTCTGAAACCCATACCCCCTTGAGACTTGGGCTTACACATCGATTTCCAGCCCACCCATGCCATTTTGGTCTCTTGATCTTTCTGACCCCACCAAAAACTTCGCATCAATTTTTCAAGGTCATCACAAAGACCCTTAGGAAGTTGGAAGCAGCTCATTGTGTACGTGGGGATGGCTTGAGCCACTGCTTTGATAAGAACCTCTTTACCCCCCATTGATAGTAACTTACCCTTCCAACCCGCAAGCTTCTTACTAACCCTCTCAAGGATGTCTGCAAAAACCAGCTTCTTTGATCGGCCAATGATGGAAGGGAGGCCTAGGTATTTTGTGTGAATGGAGTCATTCATTGGCCCAAGAATGTTTGCAATCTCATCTTTGAGCTCTTGTGGGGTATTTGGGCTAAAAAAGATAGAGGATTTTTCAGTATTGATCTTCTGCCCCGAAGCTGACTCATACATACAAAGAATTTCTTTTAATTTATTGCATTCATTGCTAGAAGCCCGACTGAACAGGAAGCTGTCATCAGCAAAGAAGAGATGGGTGATTTTTGGAGCCCCCCTACAAACACTAATGCCCTGAAGCTGATTTTCCTTTGCTGCCTCATGAATGAGGGCAGAGAAACCCTCTGCACACAGGAGGAATAAGTATGGAGAGAGCGGATCTCCCTGGCGAAGCCCCCTAGTAGGAGTAATGTTTCCATAAGCTGTGCCGTTAATAATGACAGAGTAAGAAACTGAGGAAATGCATTTCATTATAAGATTGATCCAATTCTCGTTGAAACCCATCTGTCTCATAATTTTTTCAATAAAAGTCCATTCTACTCTGTCAAAAGCTTTACTCATGTCTAATTTTACAGCCATGAAACTATCATTCCCATTTCGTTTATGCTTCAAGAAGTGCATGGTTTCATAAGCTACCAAAACATTATCAGAGATAAGTCTATCAGTAATGAAAGCACTTTGATTTTCCGAAATAATATAAGGAAGGATAGCTTTGAGACGATTAGCTAGAGTTTTTGAAACAAGCTTATAAACCACATTACAGAGACTTATTGGTCTGAACTCAGTCATTCTTTGGGGGTTATTATTTTTTGGCACAAGGACAATATTGGTTCTATTAATATCAGATAAGGACATACTGGAATTAAGAACATTTAGAACCATATTTGTAACATTTGTGCCTACTATATTCCAATACTTTTGAAAGAAGAGAGCAGACATACCATCAGGGCCAGGGGACTTCGTGGGGTGAAGTTGCTTGAGGGCAGAGAACACTTCTTCTCTAGTGAAAGCTTTTGAAAGCTCTAAATTCATTTCAGCTGAAATCACTGTTGGGATGGGAGAAATAACATTCTCGATCTGGTTCGGGTGGGCAGTAGAAAATAAATCCTCAAAATAGGAGATGGCAATCCTGGCAATGTTGTCCTGGTCTCCATACCAAATTCCATCATTTCCCCAGATTCCCATAATTGTGTTTTGTTTCCGTCTCTCTGAAGCTCTTGCATGGAAGAACTTGGTATTCCTGTCACCCTCTCTAAGCCAGTGTGATTTAGAACGTTGACCCCAGTATATCTCCTCACTGTCAAGGAGATCATTGATTTCCTTCCTCACTTTGTTTATTTCTCTACCCAAAGATCCATCATTATCAATTTGAATAAAAGAGCTAAGCTTTTTCCTTTTGTCCTGAATTACCTTTGGTATTTGACCAAAAGCAGCTGAACTCCAAACTTTAAGATTAGCCGCACAAGCTGTAAGAGCAGATGCAATACCTTTTGGAGAGCTCAAATCATCACTGGAGCACCAGGCAGCTTCAATAATCTCTTTGCATTCCTCCTTTTTTGTCCACATAGATTCAAAATGGAAACGACGAGCTCTCCGCAGGTTTGGAGCATTGGGGTCGGACAAAAACAGGGCACAATGATCCGAGGTAGAATCAAATAAGTGATGGACTCTGATGTTACCAAACTTTTCGACCCAGTCACTAGTGGCAAGAGCTCTGTCAAGCCTCAAGTACATTCTTCCAATTCCTTCCTGCATGTTACACCAGGTGAAGGCCGGACCTAAGAAGCCCAAATCTCTGAA
Source organism: Quercus rubra (assembly GCA_035136125.1). NCBI lineage: Eukaryota > Viridiplantae > Streptophyta > Magnoliopsida > Fagales > Fagaceae > Quercus > Quercus rubra. Next base: position 1,509,086 of record CM068732.1, on the reverse strand, counting down.
ACCACAGTAGTTAACCACAGCTCTGAATTTTTCCATTTGCCTTTGCGATCGAACTAGCCCACCAGATTTCTCGTCCATAGACAAAATCTCGTTAAAGTCGCCAAGACAAATCCAAGGGAGATGATACTGGTCTTTTAGGAATGAAAGAAGGTCCCAAGAAAACTGTCTTAAGTGAGCTTGTGAATGGCCATAAAAACCCGTTAATCTCCATTTGAAGTTTGTGCTTTCCTCTGTGATGATCGCATCGATGTGGTGATTTCCGTAGCTTTTGATTTCCAAGTTGGTTTCCCGAGTCCATAAAAGAGCCAGACCGCCACTACTACCGCAGCTTGAGACAAATAAACCATTTGCAAAACCAATACGATTTCTAATTCTTTCCATACGTTTCGACTTCAGCTTAGTTTCCGATAAGAAAACTATTTTGGGAGCCCACCGTCGCACCATATCGTGCAACGCCCGAACTGACCGGGGGTTCCCAAGCCCCCGGCAGTTCCATCCTAGAGAATTCATGGCTCCCGGCGGCGCTGCACAGCAGCTGCCGCCGATATATCAACATTGCTGGGACTTACAGAGAGACCGCTGTGTTTCTTTTTCTTATAGACTTTACTATCTTGTTCAGAGGAAAGCTGGGTTCTAGGACGTTTTAAACCAATTAAAGGAACTTGGGCTTCAGCAATCATACCTTGGTTTTGTCTTAGTTCTCTAGCAAGCTTCTTAATTCGGCCCCTTCCAATTTGGGCTTTCATTGCTCCCTGACTTATCAGTTGAGTTTCATTTGCTGTATGAATTTGGGCCGGCTGTGAGGATTTATTTGGGCTTGAAGCTTCAGGTGGGTCTTGGGCTTTCATATTATTTTGGCCCATTTTTGTCACCACGTCACCCAACCCTTCCTTAGTACCAGACACATCCATAGGTAGGGGGATGGTCTCTCTGTCAAGTGGGACCTCAAAATGCTTTTGGACCTGAGTATCATCTATCAGGTTGTCACATCCCATCCCTCTTTCTGCAATCTGACACGCCGAGCTGCCTGCTATGTCATTTCTCCATATCTGATCAGATTTGCTTTCATCTTTTGAGCTCTTTGAATTTTGGACACTACCATTGCTGGAAACACCTTCCCCCTGTGAAGCCGGAGAAGACTGGTGCCCTTGCGCTGATGCTTGGTTTTTGTCTCCATTTTGTGTTTTGTCTTCTGCATTCGTTCTGTCATTGAAAAAATTTTTCTGCCTGTTACTCCCAGATTTTGAGGAGCCGAATGCCCTTAGCCAATCACCGTATTGGGGCGTGGCTTGCTGCCCATCCAGGTAGGCATGGCAGTGCTTGTCATCATGGCCCATCCTACCACAGATGAAACAGAAAATTGGGAGTCTTTCATACTTGTACTGGACCCAATACTTATCTCCTTCAATACCTACCACATTTCCTCCTCTGCGTAGTGGTTTATCGATGGGAAGATCGACTTTTATGCGCAAATACTTCGCTTGTTCAGACTGGAAAGCTCGCTTGTCTATCTCAATAAAACGTCCCATGCTATTTCCTATATCCCGGCCAACCATTTCAGACATGAGCTCAAATGGTAAGCCCCATAGCTGTACCCAAAAAGGAGAGTGGGTGAAGTTGATGTTTTCAGATGTAAGCCCTTTTTTCCATCTGCAGAGGAGTAGCAAATTATTCTCAAAATTCCATGGCCCACAATTTTCAACCCATTCCATCTGAAAACGAGAGCCAAATTTGAACTGAAAAATGTTATTCCCTACTTCAATTATTCTGAGCTCTGAACCCATCTTCCAAGCTGCTTTTAGAGTACTTTTCAGGGCTCTGTGATTTTGTTGTCTATCTGTGAGAAGTTTACCAAACAAACTAAGAGAGCATTCCTCTAGGAGGTCCGCTCTGTTGTGAGCTGTGATTGAAATTTCTGTTTCTTCTTCTTTGGTTAGGCGGAGGTTTTGGAGGCTATTTACTACCTCCTGTTCCATGGAAAAGGGGAGGGTGTATCACTGTGAACTGAGGAAGGGAGATGTCCCACTAGGGGAAGAAAAGAACTCTACCTGAAAGGGAGAGGAGGGAGACTCTTACTAGAGGAGAGAGAGAAAACTCCTACGTGGGAGAGATACAATGGTAATCTTGATTTGAATAAAGGCTAAAGGGAAATTTTCAGGCTAGCATAACGAGGGAAAAGAATATAATAAGTTAACATGTGTTTGAAAAAATTTTGCAAACTAGCATTTTGAGTCTTATAGGTTCGATTTCAATCTAAAACTCAAGGCTTAAAGACTCGATTCTCATTTACTAAGTTGGAAGTATTAATTAAAATGCTGATGTGGTATTTGAAAATGCAAAATAATTATTTTTAATAATATTTTAATGGCCATGTCAGCAAGCAGGGCACTCTGTCTGTCACATAGGAGGTTTCCGTTAGTAAGTTGACGGCAGGGACCATTTTAAAAACGATTTTCTTTTTTTAGGGACTACATTAGCAACGAAATCAATTTTTGGATCAAAATGGGAATTGATCTAAAATGTAGGGACCAAAAGTGTATTTTCACCAAACAAAAAAGAACTATAGACCAAAATAAATAAAGTTTATGACTTTGTAGTATGTGGGTGTAAAGTTGTGATTTATAACTATGTTTTATGTTGGCTTTATTCCATAACAAAAAGTGTTGTAATTGCTTTAATTTATATCCTTGTACTTTGTGAGATTTTATTGTATTGAGTTTAGTATTAAGTTAGTGAAGACTCAAGCTTAAATGAAGAATCAATGGATTTCGTGAGAAGCTCGCGAGAAGCTAAGAGCCTGTTTGGGTAAGCATTTTTCATCACTCAATTTCCGTCACTCAATTTCCATCACTCATCACTCATCACTCATAACTCATCACTCATCACTCATCACTCATTTTTTCACACTCATTTGGCAACATCACTTTTATTTTCATCACTCAATTTTTTCACACTATTCATGGGTCCCACACCTGTCAGCCGGTACAGTATTTTTTTTTTTTTTTCAGTACCCAACTCACCGAAGCTAATATTATATATATATATATATATATATATATATATATATATATATATATATAAACTGAATGGCCAACCTAGGAAAAGAAAAGAAAAGAAAAGAAAAAAAAAAAAAAAAACACAAACAGCCAACGCCAACCCAGGAAAAGAAAAAGAAAAAAAAAAAAACCCAACAGCCAACGCCAACCCAGAAGAAGGAAAAAAAAAAAAAACTGAACGGCCAACCCAGGAAAAGAAAAGAAAAGAAAAAAAAAAAAAAACATAAACAGCCAACGCCAACCTAGGAAAAGAAAAAAAAAAAAAAAGTCAAAAGGTGGTCAAAAGTTGCGGCTGTGGGTCCCTTCATGTGTGTTTATTTACGAAAATGCCATTGAGTTATGAGTTATGGAAATTGAAAACAGCCTTTAGTTGTTTTCAGTTTCCATAACTCATAACTCAAAAATCAGAGAATTGAGTGATGGAAACAGAGTTATCGTTTGGCCAAACAACCTTTTTGCTATGGGTCCCACCATTTTTGAGTTATGAGTTATGGAAACAGAGAATTGAGTTATCAAAAAACTCAATCCAAACAGGCTCTAAGTTGCGAAAGAGCCATGTGAGGAGTATATGACTGAAAGCTGAAGAGTCGAGCCAGGCTGTCGTTTTCGCGAGGGTCTCACGGGTAAGGCCTTCCCGCGAGACAGTCGTGAAACATTCTGCCTGAAGGTTTTTTAAGTGTGACTTCCTACCCTTCACCCATATTATATATACTCTCATTACCCACAAATATATGTAAGGCCATTCAGAGAGAAAAACTCTAGATAGGTTTTCTACAACACACACACCCATCTTTTTAAGAGAGAGCTACTTATCCTTAGTGAGAATTCATTGTAGTCTCTTCTCCTTCCCTCTCCCATTATCATACCTTGAGAGGAGATTTGTACCCAAACACAATCCACACATTTTCAGAGTGTAGTGAGTGGTTTTGGAGTTGCTGGGAAGCATTGGAAGAAGTCAAGGATGGCAGATGCAACATGGAGCTTGTTGCAAAATCCAGGGAGCTAGACAAAACACGGTTCCGAGAAGCCTTGTTGGAGTAGGAGCTTGGGGGGCTTAGGTACAGTGAGTAGATTAGGCTTGGAGGGTCTCTTGCTAACCCATGTATCCCAACTGATTGTCTAGTAGATCGATTACCGCTTGGAGGGCGGCGAAGAGGTTTTTTGCCGAGTTCTATGGTTTCCTCTTCGATAACACATCGGCATGTTATCTGTGTTTACATTCTTCTTCCCTACTCTTTTACATGTTATTTTACTGCTGTGATTACATGAATATGTGTTAGAGTAGCTTGTTTGTTTATCCGCTCGCATATACACTATTCTGTACTTAGTAATAAGTTAATGTAAAATCAATCGAGTTGTAACTTTAATTTGGGGGTCTAAATAGCTCTTGTGTTTTCAACACATTTTCGAGCTTACGGTGGGGAAATTTAATTTTACTTGTCGGTGGGTTAGAGAGAAGAGATCAGTATAAACTGGGATCTGATCAAGTTTGGTGTGGTCTTCATTAGCCAGAGTTGGCCTCAAGTTTTTTAGATAGTGACGGTGTGGTCTTCATCTGAATGTTGGACTAACTTTTAAAAAATTTGAGTGCTACTTAATCCATTATAAAGTATATATCCAAGACTTGAAAATGAGTACAATTTTGACCCATTTGTATTTAGAATGAGTGAGAGATAACTATTTAGATAATATTCATTCTTATATGCTTGTGTTATTACCATGGTGTACATGGTTAGAAACATTGTTCTTTGTGCTATAACGTTTAGTATGTTTTGGGTGTTGGAACATGTAATTTTGAAATTTGGAGTTTCAAGTTTGACTATGTATTAGTAATTTGCAACGTAGCAGTTATTACCTTTTATAATTAATTTTTGTCAAATTTTTTCTTTATTTTTTTCTTCAACATATTTTGATAGTTAGATATAGCCTCTAGGTTTTTGATCCTCAATTCAATCCTACAATTTGATCCATGTTATTCTCTCTCTCATCCTATATAAGATTTTGATTTTGGCAATCGTGGTTTGAGCTGATGGTGGACTAAACCAAAGTTGGCCCTTAGATTTAAAATAGTGGATTGCAGTAAATGAAGATGGGCTACCTTTGAAAATTTGTACAGGAATACTATTATGGTGCCTTTGCTTTCTCCAACTATTGGTGTTGATTTTGCTTTTTAGTCCAGTTAGAGATACTTCACAACAAATTTAAATTGTGATAGAAGCAACATAAAATAAGCTTCATCATTAATATCATTTTTATTATTTACTAATTACAACAAGCAACATTAATAGTTCAAAAAAATATTGTAAGCCTAAACTAATGGCCTGTTTGGATGTTAAAAAATGGAGGGGGAGTAGAGTAGAGGGAGGGGGAGTAATCCAATTACCTTGTTTGGAAGATTTTTTAGGAAGGAGGGAGAGGGATTTTGAGGGGTTTGAAAGGGTTTCAACTCCCTCTAACCCCTCATTTTTAATTCCCCCAAATTTGAGAGATTTGGAGAGAGAGTAGAGTAAATAAATTATTGTCCAAGTAAATTTCCTAATTTATTATTTCTAAATTAACAAAATTACACACAGATTATATAAATAATGTTTGATTGTTTCCTGAGAAAATTTAAGCATTGACTTCCTGTTTGTTTCCTGAGAATAAAAACCCACATCCGGTCCAAGTCTTCTTCTTCATCAATCGGAAAATCCAACCCCGTCTCTGGATGCATCCTCATATTCCTCGTGAAAGCCTAAACCTCATCAATGATCCCGACGCCACCAAAACCACGCTTCTCTAAATCCGATTCCGATTCCATCTTCGATTCGAACAAGTCGGCGTTCATCTTCGTTGAAATCATGGGTGGAAGTTTACCTTTGTCTGACATCCTTGACTTGAAGAAAAGAGAGAAGAGCGAGCGATTTGGGTTTTTGGTGATGGAAGAAAGCATGGTGGCCCGTCGCTCCCATCAGGACCTAACACGAAGAAGCAGCGCGTGAGCTACTTCTACGAGCCGAGCATCGGCGACTACTACTACGGCCAAGGTCACCCATTGAAACCCCACCGGATCCGCATGGCCTACAACTTGTTCAGATTCTGTCAGTCCTTCGCCAGCGAGTCTATCGGTGCTGCCGTCAAGCTCAACCGTGGCGACACCAATATCGCTTTCAACTGGGCCGGTGGGCTCCATCCAGCATGCGAAGAAGCCTGAGGCTTCTGGGTTTTGCTACGTCAATGATATTGTTCTAGGTTTTGCTAAGATTCAATGAATTTTTGAATTTATTTTTATTTTTGTTAGAATTTATTTTGAGGTAATAGAAATTATTTTATAATAGTAGTTTTATACTTTTATCAGTACTATTTTTTGGAATTAAAATGTTGGTTAAATAATTATTTAATTTAATAAATTAATCATAAACTAATATTGTAAGTCCATTTTTAAAATAGGGGTAAATTTGTCTATTTAAATCATTTCCTCTCCTCTTTCTCTACTAATTTTAAAAACATCCAAACAAGGTGGAGAATAATCATTCCCCTCAACTCTCCTCCCCACTATTCTCCTCTCCTCTACTCTCCTCCCTTTCTAAACTTTCAAACAGGCCATAAGTTTTGGAAGATTAGGTGAATTGGCACATCCACATACACAAAGTACTTGAGAGTCTAAGAGGATAACGATTTGACATATGGTGTTGTAGCATATTGTATTTATCTCTAAAAAAAAAGTGAATGATGAGGTTATTTATTTCTTTTATCAGCTTAATAAATAAACTAATTAATTAATTAAAATTCCACTTTTTCTAGGTGCACTATATTTTTGTTAACTTACAGTAAATAATCAAATAAAAGTTTCAGAAAAATTATTAAAATGCACGTGAAACCTTTTAAACTTCTTCCAGGTGACAATTAATGCTTATCACATTGCAATATCAAGGAAGTTACTGTGTGAAACCTTGAAAGAAGAAGTCATTGAACTTTCTAAGAATCATACCGGTCATTACGGTCGAACATATTTCACGTTTGAGCTTTCCAAGCAAAATGATAGACAATAAGTCTATAATCACAAAAATTGTCACAAAAAATATTTTTAAAATGTTGAAATAACCAGTTGTCAATATAAATAATAAAATAATATCAATAATAATCCGAAAAACAATAATAATGGAATAAATTTTACCCAGAACATCATCAAATGATATAAAATAAATAAGAAAAAAGAAGTATAGAATAGTACATAATAAAAAGGGTAATATGCAAAATTGATCCTCTAAGTTTATTTAGATTTTATTTCAGTCTTCTAATTTTACTTTTGTTCATTTCAGTTCTTTAACTTTCAAGTTTATTTAATTAAGACTTTTCTACCAACTTTTGTTATATGTTGTGGTTAATTTTTTAATTTTATAAATTTTTTTTAAAATTTTTTAAATTAAAAAATTTAATTAATGATTGAAAAATATTTTCCAGTTTTTTTTCTAAAATTTTAACAAAAGTTAACGAAAATACTTTAATTGAATAAATCTGAAACTTAGAGGATTAAAATGAACAATAACAAAGTTAAAGAGCTGATATGAAATCTAAAGAAAATTAAAGTGTCAATTTTGTATTTTAACCTAATAAAAAATATGGGAACTTCTTTCCCCAAAAAAAAAAAAAAATCCCGGAAAGCAGAGATTTAACCGAAAGCAGGGCTAGCCTAAAAATATATATTTTGGCTACATCATATTCCGACTAACTTAAATCTCCTCTTTGGTCTCTCCTTTCTTCAACCAGTTGCCATTTGCTCTTTCAGTACTCTTGTGTAGTTTTGTTAACCAAACAAATTTCCATTTCCAACTTCTAAGTATGGCTTGGGCTCTTGTTTCTGCTATCAAGGACCAGCTTAGTTCTCTCATTACTTCAGAGTTCACATCGATTGCTAATGTCAAGGGAGAAGTCCAGAAGCTTGAAAGCAAATTACACACCATCCAGGCAATGCTCAACGACGCAGAGAAACGGCAAGTGAAGGAGGAAGCTGTGAAGCTTTGGTTAGATAAGCTCAAAGACGTATCTTATCAGATGGACAACGTGTTGGATGAGTGGAACACTGCCATGATCAAAGCAGAGATTGAGAAACAACAAAAAGATGATGAAGAAAAAGCTGAAACTAGCAGTGCTGCTAAGAAAAGGAAGGTATGGCCCCTCATCTCAGTTCCTACTCTTTTGCAGCATTGTGATATTGCTCATAAGATAAAAGAACTTAATGAAAAATTAGATGAGATTGACAGAGAGGGAGAGGTGTACACGTTTGTATTGACTAGGGGCAATGAAGAAGTTGAGAGACCAAGAACAACTTCCTTTGTTGATGTGTCTGAAATTCTTGGTCGTGATAAAGTTAGGGATGATCTAGTGAGCATCTTATTGGGCAAGGGTAGTGAAGAAGTAAGAAACCCCCATGTCATCTCTTTAGTGGGCATGGGTGGTATTGGAAAAACTACTCTTGCCCAACTAGCCTATAATGATAATGAGGTGAAGGCACATTTTGAGATAAAAGTGTGGGTTTGTGTTTCTGACCCTTTCAATCAGTGCAAGGTGGCCAAAGAAATCCTTGAATCTATTGAACATCAATCCCCCAACTTGACTGCATTGCAAAGTCTATTGGATAGAATTTGCAATAAAGTTAGGGGAAAGAAGTTTCTTCTTATCTTTGATGATGTGTGGACGGAAGACTCCACAATGTGGGAGCCATTCAGAGTTGCACTCAAATATGTTGCCCAAGGCAGTAGAATTATAGTCACCACACGGAAAAGCAAAGTTGCGGAGATTATGGGACGTGGGAGCATGATTAATTTGGAGGTATTGTCTAAAGAAGATTGTTGGTTGGTGTTTAAAAAAATAGCATTTTTTAATAGGGATCCTAGGCAATGTGAGCAACTAGAAGGCCTCAGTAGGCAAATAGTAGAAAAGTGCAAAGGCTTGCCACTTGCTGCAAAGACTCTAGGAAGTCTAATGCAGTTCAAGAGAAGTACAGAAGAATGGAGGAGAGTTTTGGATAGCAATTTGTGGGAATTAGAAAGTGGGGAAATGGAAAGTCTTTATGCACCGTTGTTACTGAGTTATTATGATTTATCCTCACCATTGAGACGATGCTTCTCATTTTGTGCTATTTTTCCAAAAGATTTTGTCTTTTCTAGCAGTGAGTTGGTATTTATGTGGATGGCACAAGGATATATCAACTCGAAGACAAATATGGAGATGGAAATCATTGCTAGAGAGTACTTTGAAAATTTAGCCATACGATCTTTCTTCCAAGATTTTAAGAAAGATGAAAATGATGGCCAAATAATAACGTGCAAAATGCATGACATAGTGCATGACTTTGCCCAATTAATGTCAAAAAATGTATGCTTCACAATCAATTCTAACATAGGGTTGGAAACTGATTATAAAACGGCCCACCATTTGGAGTTAGAAATTTACAAAGAAGCCCAATTTCCCGAGTCCATTTATAGTGCAAAAAATTTGCGCACCCTCATTTTTGTAAATCGAAGTGATTATATGTTGTCTACTTTATTTCAGCATTTTAGATGTTTACGAATATTAACTTTGGATTTTAAATCTGGTGGTACAGTATGGAATCTTCCAGATACTGTGGAAAATTTCATACATTTGAGGTATCTCAATTTAGTCAATTATTGTGGAGATGCATTGCCTGAAACCATTTGTAATCTTTGCAATTTACAAATTTTGAAAATTATAATTGATGGCAACAAGTTCCAAAAATTGCCACAGGGAATGAATAAACTAATTAACCTGAGACATTTTAATTTGAGCTTCAGAAATAATTGTTTAAATGTAAAGTTTCCAAGAGGGTTTGGGAGATTGACTTCTCTTAGAACATTATATCATTTCATCGTAAATGGTAAGGATGATAGCGAAAGATGTAAATTGGGAGAATTAATAAATTTGAACCACCTGAAGACTCTTGTAATATCTGGGTTGGGAAGTGAGGTAGATGAATGTGAGGCCATGAATGCACAACTGAAGAAGAAGATAAACCTTCATACTTTGATTCTAATGTTTAAGGAATGGGATGGTGAGGAAATAATAAGGGAGAAAGATGCATTAGTTCTGAATGCCTTAGAGCCACCTCCTAACTTGGAATATTTACGTATTGTAAGTTACAAGGCACCGAGAATGTTTCCCAATTGGATGATGTCCTTAACCAATTTAAAAGAACTTGGAATTAACGATTCATCTTTAGAGTGTTTGCCTCCTTTGGGGAAACTTCCATTCCTCAAATCATTAAATATGTGGTATGTTAAAAGATTAAAAAAGTTAGGGGTTGAATTTATGGGAATAGAAGAATCCGAAAAGAAGGAGAAAGGCGATATAATAATACCAGTATTCCCAAATTTGATATCTCTCTCATTTGAGAAAGTCTATAACTGGGAAGAATGGAATGGGATTGAAGAAGAAGAAGACTGTATCAGAAGATTCACTATTATGCCACGTCTTCAAGATTTGAGAATTCACTACTGTGAAGAGTTAAAGTCGCTGCCGAACTTCCTTCGTACAACTCCATTACAGAAATTGGAGATCCGTATTTGTCCAATTCTGAAGGAATGCTGCAAAAGAGGGACAGGAAAGGAGTGGTCCAAGATTTCCCACATTCCTAACATATGGATTGATAGGTTCTATGTGCAAAGAGACGGTCGAGAATATGAGGCAGAGCCAAAGGTAACTTCTTCTGACGCTTCTTCTTTTCCTTGGGCTTCTTCTTTTATTTTGCAATATATCAATATTATATTAATAAAAATTTTACTTGTCTGCCAAAATTTCCCATTAAAAAAAAAAAAACTCTGGTTGATGAATTTGTCTGGTTCTCAGTCATTTGAATTAGGCGATTTATTTTGTGATTTATTGGCTTGATTCAGTGTTGCTTGTCAAATCTAGTACCTGGGACTTTTCTTTTATTTTGCTAAATTTATCAAATAATATTCTAATCGACTGCCAAACAGTCCCACAGATTAAAAATTTAATAACAACTTTAATTAGATTTAGAGTACTTTGAATTAGGTGATTTGTATTTTGCAGTATTCACATAACTAGCAAAGCATGTGGTTGCTTAGATTCAGTTATCTTGTGATGTATCTAAAATTGTTTAAACTAATAAAAAATGATCACTGCAACAAATCTTACTCATTGACATATAGAGAAAACAACTCAAATGCCTACCTCTTTCTAGCTCTTTAATGGTTTGATATTTACATGGGTCTTGCTAATTCTTTAATAGTTTAATATTTACATGGGTGTTGCTAATAGTTTAAATAACTCATATGGTTTTCTTTTGGGCAGTTTTGGCCCTTTCACTAGTCAGATGACGAAGACAAAAAAGAAGACACTGAAGAAGAGGACATATGATTTCTGTGTTTCTAGGTTCATGATTTTAGCTTCAAGTAGAGATTTTTGGATGACGATGGTGAAAGATGATTTGTGTGTGTGTGGCTGAAGTTCATTCTTGGCATTATTCAGTAATGCAAGTCTGATCTAGTCATGGTAAATTCTTCTAACTCTTCTTCTTCTTCTGCTTCATCTTCTTTTTTTTATTAGAACTAAATATCAATTAATTTTCCTACTTGTCTGTCAAAAATTCCCCAAAAAACAAAGAAATACAATTGGTAATTAATTTTTATGAGATTTTGGCCAAAATCTCAGACACTGACCCCAACGGTTCAGTCCAATGTTCTTTTTTGTGCATGCTTTTGATATGTGTATTAAATAAAAGATCTGATCACACTTCATAGTATAAGATTTTAACATTTGCCTGTCAATTATAAGATCAATGACTTTTTATGTGGAAATAACTACAAATTTGTTAATGCTTTAATTGGATATCTTAATCTCCATAAATTTGTTGAGTGACTCTATAAACTGATTGAGGTTCTGTTCGCATTGATCAGACTTCAACAAAGATGAACCTAATGTTTTGAAACATGTACTTCTGTAATTGTTAATTCTTAGCTCATGTAAATTTTGAAGCAGTACCGTCTTGTGTCCTACTGAATACCAATTTATGTTTTCCACTGGTAAGCTTCAAGCTCTAGTTTTTGGTCCACTGTCCGTGGATTTGAGTATAGAACAGTTCAAAATATTCACTATAGTTTGAATAGAATTGATAATCAAGATATTGGAATGATCATTTTCATGATGTTTGTTAATTTCCTCTGCTTGTTAAATGTTCATTTGGAAGTGCTGATGTGGTGCCATTTGTTTAACATTATTTACTGATCCTGTACAATGCATATTCAGGTTGCAGTTTTCTAGTTCCCCCATGTGTCACTGGTTGAAAGGTGCTGGTCTCTTCAAAATCATTGTTGTTGTGAGTTTATTCAATTTCCAAGTAATTAATCAATTGCAAGCAAAATATTATGATATAGATTTATAGATTTTTTTTTAATATATATAAGACAAGAAATTCCCCCTTTTCAGGGTTCACAAAGTTTGCTACAAGTTTGGATTTTTGGATGGTGATGGTGAAAATTATTTGAGCGTGTCTGAAAAGTTCAGCGTTAGCTTGATTCGGCTTTGCAACTCTGATTCAGTCATGGGTAACGCCTTCTTCTTCATCATCTTTCTTTATTTCACCAAAATTTCAATTAATTATCCTACTCATCCCTCAAAAACATAATAATTACGACTTTGGTAGATTAATTTATGATTTTGGCCAAACCCACAAAGACACTAACACGAATGGTTCAATCTGGTGTGGAAGATTCTCTATTTGAAAAGAAAAGAAAAAAATAATACCTAATGAATTTTACTCAAATTTTAACTTGACATGTTGGCTTTCTTTTGTAGTCAATCTAAGTTGGCGATGCATGAAAAGAAATTTATGTAACGCTAGTCTTAAGAAGAAAGAGAGGGGTCGTCAAGGCTTTAAAATGGTTTTTGTTAATTATCAAGTACAAAAGTTATAGGGTTAGGTAATTGCTATTTATCAAGTTATAAAGAAATATCATATGCTTGTTTCTTGTTTCAGAGTCTGAAGCATTTCGTTACATGAAAAAGTGTGAAGTACTGGAGGCCTGTTACCAATAGGAAAGAAAAAGAAACTACATATGCCTTGGCTTTGTTAGTTGGATCATTTACTCCTCCAATGTGAGGTATATCTTGATATTTTCTTCTTAATAATCTGTCTGTTTTTCCTTATCATTTTGTCCATCCTTGATTATCTCATGCTAAATATTTAATTCTTTTTGGCCTCATTTGTACCAAACATCTGATTCTAATGTCTAGGAATGTACATTTTGTGATGAACCAATTTTCCCTCATGGATGCACATTTGTGAATGGACCACAGAAGCAGGTTCTCTATCATTTCATAACGGAAGCAACAAAGTGCATCATGGAACATATCATGTGTAATCCATATTATATGGTGACAGATGAATGGCGAGCTAGGTAATTGACCCCGTTTTCAGCTTATGTAATTTCCAACGTTATGTTTTAGGTTTTGAATTTAGTTTGCTAATTTTCATGGTTTAGTGTTATACATTAAGGAGATTGATGAAAACAAAGGTGTGTGGATTTCTTGTCTTAGTGATTGAAGAGTTTTGTGTCATGGAAGAGAGGGGAGAGTGGAATGTTACCACCAGGAGTGGAGGGAGATGAGATGAGAAATGCTTGCTTTTCTTTCTATCATTGTTAGTCACCTAATGTGGAATGACATTCAAAACTGGAACTACCAGAATTAGTCACTAATATGTGTAAGGAAAGAAGCCATTTTACTCTTGTTTGTTCTTAGCAGTTCAATTCTGATTCACCTGTAGGTTTATTTATATTCCTCTTTTTTCTTCCTCAGATGCCATTGCGTTTGCCTTTTAATCCATGGTCAACATCCTTTTTTTCCAACCCTGAAGGGCCTTGGAATGTTTTGAATGCTTGAATGCTTTTTTCATTCAACAAGTTTAAGAAGAAATAGGGATGACTCCTTAGCTCAAACCGTGTAAACCTTTTTTAATTCATCTAGTCTTATTGTTATAGGGTTATGTACTTGCTTTGTATCAAGTTCTTACTATAATTTTGTACATTTTCATTGCCTCAGAGGCTGAAGTGTTTCATGGCGTGGAAGAGTGCAAAGTGGGGGAAGCAACCACCAGTAGATATGAAGATATTACAAATACCTTGGATCAAGTAACAATCACAGAAAAACATACTTGGTAGTGAATCAAATTTTTTATTGGTTTGTTGTGACTTCTTCGCTTTTTTATTTCCATCTGTCTCACTCAAGGAGTTTCCTCCACAGTGGTTTATTTCCTTCAAGATGTAGGAAACCGTATCAAGAGTATATGTCTGATTTTTTTAGGCATACGGCTAAAAACTAAAATGAAGATATTGCATAAACCAAAAATTTGCTTAGTTGCATCAATTCAATGTATCTGACTTGAATATTATTAGTTCCTTAGCATTTGTCTAATTAGCCTTTAGAAGCACTTTAGCTTACCTTGATATCTTCCTAACAATTGTAAAGAAAGTTCCTTAAAGGAGGGCTGTAATCTCATATTGATTTTTTTCTAAGTAATTAATTATGGCTTAAATCATTGTGTATTTTCTAAATAAAAAATAAAATTTAGTGAAAATAGAAATTGGCTTTCATTTTTTGCTATTACAGAATCTATAGAGGAAAAATGGGGAATGCAAAACAATCCATAGCCAATGAACACTGTTAGCTTTTTTTTCTTTTTTATGGAGGTAGCGATCCGAGAAGTTGCACAACTGTATGTTTAGTGCTACAAAATTATCTTACCTGCAAATCTTTTCAAAATGGTTTACGGTATCTGTTTATACTCTCATTCCTTTAACTGGTTATTATTCCAGGTTGAACTCAAAACCAAGGTCCATATAGGTAAGCACAGCTTGGTTAAGAGGGAATGGTTATGCAAATGACTGAAATTTTATTTATGGCACCATAATTGGGAGAACGTGAGGTTTTAGTGGCACCTTTAAAACTGTCTACAGCATTCAGGATTGAGGAATCTACTAAAAAGATCTTCCCTGCTATTGGTAACTTTAATATTTAACTTTTCATTGCCACCTCAACCTTGCAAACAGCCCCACTATATCTGTTTGATAGTTTTTGATTTGAATGTCATCAGTTTTACTTAATGGCAATAGACATAGGTCAAGAACGGCTTTTTGGTTTATGAGGTAATGTAAATTGATTTACCATTTTATTGGGGTTTTTGTTTTATGGAGTTAAAATTGGAGTTCTTTAAGTTCCCTGATTTTGAAAGGACGGACCATGTGATATTAAGATGTTGCTACAAAATTATAATCTATGCATTTGTAACTTGTGTTAAAGAGTACTCTTCTCAGTAGGAAATTTGGAGTACTGTCAAAAGATTTTGCAGCTAGACCTCCTAAAATCATTGACAATGTCATATCTTGCTCATCTCCTGGTGTAATTTATTATTAAATCTCAAAACAATCTTCTTCCGTTTATCATACATGAATTCAGATCATAGACAAAGTCCTCTAGTTGTTACAAATAGCATTAGACCAACAGATTAACATATACCATATGGACAGATTATTTACGATGGATGAAGAAGATAAGATCAATCTCGAAGTGGAAACCCCATCAGCAACATCCAAGGATTCAATTGAGGAAGGAAATGAGCCCAAGCTTGACACCACTCACAAAGGAAAGTGACGAAGATAATGCCTCTCAAAATATATTATATGGTATATTTTTCCTTTTAACTCCCATGTGTTTGTTTGTTTGTCAAATCCATACTGATTGCTGCTTCTCATTTGAATAAAGTCTTTGGTAGTTCTTTTTTGTTGTAGTAATTAGGATTATGTTTTCTGGGTTATTTTTATGCTCCTCATCTTGCATATGAGTTAATAAGTTGCAAGGCATAGTAGTAAAGTTTACTGTAGTAATTAGCATTGTGCTGCAGGATATAGTCTGTCCCCTATTAGTCACCTTTTTATTACTAGTCTTTTGATTGCTTGTGTATAGCTCGTGGTGCTCATCCCTTGTATAATGCTTAAACTTTGAAATTCCTCTTAACGTGTTATAGCCCTTTCAATTTAAGGTTAAGCTACTATATGTTCACTTTAGATCATTATCATTGATGTCCATTGTGATTAAAAGTACTATTATTCTAATTACTTCTAATGATGCCTGTTAACCTGAATAAGCCCTAAATCCCAGCCACTCGAAAACATTCCTTGCTTTACAATAGACCACTGCGGACAGAGAAAGGATATTCGGTGAGCACTTGGGGATGCGAGCATGGATTTTGAACTACCAAGGTAAGTAAGTTTTTCCTTTTTACATACTAATATTGCCAATGTCCATATTTTCTCGAATTGGTGCTTCATTATTCCTCTGCTGGCTTTCTAGGTTCTCTATCTGGCATGCTACTATCTAGTTTCATATATCTTTCTCCACATTAATCTGTTGGGTATGGTTGTCACTCATGATTCATATCACAAATGAAGCTCATTTTGCTTGTAGCCAGAGAGTGTTTGAAGTTACAAGCATGGAGATGGTGTTGTGTACTACAGTGTCGAGTTTTATAGTGATGAAGATTTGAGATTGACCTCAAATTTCATCTGTTGTGCCCTTAATGTCCTTTATATTCTCCTCATCATCAGGTTTAAATTGCAGGTCTGCGTTTTTATTTTCTTTTCTTTTTTTTTTTTCCCTCATAATTAAGGTGCTTTTCTGTTAGCTTTATATATATATATATATATATATATATATATTCTTTGTGTGATTAATCATCACTATGAATTTTTATATTATTCCAATAAAATTGCTCGACATCATTCCACCATGTGGTTATATAAGTTTTAAATATAGTCAATGAATTGCTAATTTATCTTGATCTTTCACAATTTGGAATTTTGGTAAATATTGTTGCTTTTCCTTTGGCTTCAATTCAACATAATGCTACATTGCATTAATGGTCTTACATCCAGCACACAGAAAATTTTCTATGATATTCTGTATAGTGTATTCCTTTCTGAGAATTTTCTAGAATTTGTGGACGAGGAATCAAAAAACCAGATTGATCTTGGGATGGGTTTGAGCCTAAGACTTTTTATTGTTTGCTGATTAATGATTATTTTCAATTGATAGAATCATTTTGATGTCAAAATAAAAAAATTTCCTTTGTATTTGCCGTAATAAATTTTGTTGAAAATTTTGGTATTTTGTCCCCTTCATCCTGAAGCAACAACTTGTTTGTAAAACTTGTGCAGTCTAAACCTATTGGAGAAGTGTAGTTTATACTGGTCAAAGCTGTTAAGCAACGATGCACCTCAATATCCATGTCTTACATTCTGGTGGTACAAGATAGCTAATTGAGAAAGCTCCATAGGTAGAATGGCAAATCTCTATACGGCAGAGCGACAGAGCTCCCTCTCTGTTCTCGCTAAAGCTCTGCCCTTGTTTACAAAGCTCTATACTCAATTCGTACACAAATGCTTCAAGACCAGGCTCTAATCAACGATGTAAATGTAACATGTCATGGATGTTAAGATGAAAAAAAGTCGAGCAGTGACATATGAATAGCAAAACCTGGCAACTGGCTTTATGTATAACTGTAAATTTTTCTTTCCTATCTTTTTGTTGTTTGAATATGAATGACTGGTTATCAAGTTTGTCATTATAGGGATGTAATTTCGAAAGTACTTAAATTGCTTGTGTTAAGAAGTGGAATTTATTTGTATACTCGATCCTAATTTAAATATCAATTTTTTGAACACTACTAAGAATATATATATATATATACACACACACACATATTGGGTGTATATCTGGGGAGAAGCCCAAGCAGTGGGATTCTGTTTTTGCTGTGGTTGATAGTTATTCGAAGGTGTCTCACTTCATAGCCTATAGAAAGACCTCAGATGCACTCTGGTAATGCTAGCTACAGATCCGATTCCGGATTTAGGCCCTTGGAGCAAAACCTTTTTGTTTGCATATAATGTTACTCTTAAGGAAACTTGAGTAGCAGTCATTTTTACAGCTGCAGATAAGAAAAACCAACAGAAAGACTGTTGGAATGGAGATTTGCTTCTAGGATGTAAGATCTTACAATTATGACTT
Source organism: Quercus rubra (assembly GCA_035136125.1). Classification (NCBI taxonomy): domain Eukaryota; kingdom Viridiplantae; phylum Streptophyta; class Magnoliopsida; order Fagales; family Fagaceae; genus Quercus; species Quercus rubra. The sequence goes on along the minus strand of CM068732.1, from coordinate 1,490,949 downwards.
CCCCTCTCTTTTGGTTCTTGCCAGGATTTTCTTCTTCATGTGGTTAATGAGCTTGCATCCCAGGGCCTTGTTTCATCACACAGAGTTTTGAGCTTTGACTCAGACATGTTGACGCGAGTTGGTAATATGGCTGCATCTACAACGACAGAACTGGAAGCTTTCATGGAGAAGTTCAAACACAAGAAATACAGTGCTAGACTTGCCCCTCGGTTTTGGTCATTGGAAGGCCCTCAAGCTGACTTTCGTTGATTTAATGTTCGACAAGACTGTCATTCTGCTGGATCAATTAGTGGGACCTTATGGTGACTTTACTGCAGGCTTCAAGATTGGAGCAATCACTGACCATTTTATGATCAACCTGCTGTGTGAGGTCCTGATGGACGTGAACCATTTAAGTTTGGACACCATCAATGAGACTAGGTTGCTAGAGTGGGGCAAAGTAGTGAGAGCTAGAGATGGTACAACCAGGCTCTAACTTGGATGTTCTTCTTGACCACTTGCTGTTCAGTGTAAGGGCAAAGGCTACGCTTGAGGCTTTGGAGGTTAGGATTGCTGACTTGAAGAAGCTGTTGGGCTGCGTTTATGTATGAAGTACTGGTTGGGTTTGTTATCATGTAAGGGGCCTTCAAAGCTTAAAAATGTTTTTTATTATATATCAAAATTTTAAGTTATTTGGGTTAGGTACTTGCTAGTTATCAATTTATAAAGTAATATTGAGTATGCTTGTTTCTTGTCCTACTTTGATGTATTTCGTTACATGGAAGTGTCCGAAGTACACAAGGTGACCATCAAGCTACGTTAGCTTAGTTAGTTCGAATATGTACTCTTATACCGTAAGGCATATTTGATATTTGGATATTTTAGCTTTGTCTTTTATCTTTTTTTACTAATCACTAGTAGCAAACTTGTGTGATACACGGAAAAATTTGACAATTTGTTTTTTCGTTAAGTGAAAATTGAAAATTGTAGATAAGATTTGTAAGTGTTAGTCTCAAACCCTTCTTAAAATGATATGATTATTTTCTAACAAATTATAATTAATATAATATAATAGTTTTTTTTTTTTTAAGCTATCTATATTTGTTATTTGAAAATGTTTAAATTTTGTAATTTTTTAAGGAAACATAATACATTTTACATTCAGTTATTATATAAATCAAGATATTTTGTAAATAACATAATTTGTGGTTAGAATTTGTTTCTAGTACTCCTTATAAATGGTTCATCTTCTATATGTTTTGAATGACCTAAAGAGAAAGCAAATACAAGTAAATTCATTACTTATATTAGAAAAAAAAATACAAGACTTTAATAACATAAGAAAAATGTAATTTGATAAAAAACCCACTAACATGATGCTAAAAATATGACATAATTGCCAATAAAGTAGCTTCTCTATTTACACAAACCTCTCCTCCCAAAGCATAACCAAAGTAGACTGAAGTGGACCATAGTAAACCGAAATGGACCTAAGTAGACCAAAGGGATCAGAATGGACCAAATAGACTAAAGTAAGACCAAAATGGACAAGAACAAACCGAATGGGAGTTTGAAGTATTTTCTTATATGGAAGAGTGTGAAGTATAGTAGCCAGTAGGTGATCATCAAGCAAGAAGAAGAAACTACAAATACCTTGGCTTTGTTAATTAGATTATATACTCTTCTATTGTAAGGTATATCTCGATATTTCTACTTAATCATCTGTCTACTTTTCCTTATCATTTGCTGCAGCCATATTCGCCTCATGCTAAAATATTAACTTCTTTTGCCCTCTTTTGAACCAAAAATCAGATCATAATATTTGGGGAAGTACATTTTGTGATGAAGCAAATTATCCCACATGGATACACATTTGAGAAGGGCTGTGGAAGAAATTCCTTTACCATTTCATATTGTCAGCAAGCAAGCGTGTCATGGCACATTTCCTCAGTAATCCATAGAATATGGTGGCAGATGAAAGGTGAGATAGATGACCAATTTTCATGGTTTAGATAGATTCTTTGTCTCAGTGATTGAATTGTAGATAGATTTAAGTGATTGACTACAAAGGATACATAGTAGTAGAGTCTACTGTAGGAATTGACATTCTGGGGCCCGAGATAGTCTGTACAACTACTAGTCTATAGGAATCGAATTTTTTTTTTACTTCTTTGATTTTTGTCTGGCAAAAGTGCAAGTTACTGTGATATGCTTATTTCTCATTCCGTTGGGTGGGATGAATAGCAAATTTCATTTCCCAACCAGTTGAGACGTTATTTGCAAAGAAATTTATATTAAAAAAAAAAAAAAAAGGTTCAATTAGTTTGCTATCGTTTCAAAACATCAAATTGATGGTGATTGTGGACATAAAGAGTTAAAAGGCCTTTGTTGTTTAGTTATCGTGTCTTTCTTTTGCAGCCCAATTGCCAATCCTGTTAGCTGAGTTTAAGGATTTTGCACTCACTGGTCACTACTTATTCTCTAAATGAAAAATAAGTGTTTTTATACATTTTTTAACATAAATATATATGTGTATATATATATATATATATCACAGCCTGCTCTACCATATAAGCAAGAGAGGCCGTCGCCTAAGGCCCCGCGTAAAAAAAAAGGCCCCCTAATTTTAACCAATAGAGTTATTTATTTCATTTTAATATTTTTAATTAAGCCCAAATATTAGCCAATAAATAAAATAGTATTTTTTTATGAAAAAGAAATTCTACACTCACAATATTTTTCACAATACTTTCACAATAAATTCTAAATAATAGGATGTTATTGCTGTTATTGGTGGTTAAAAAAAAAATTTCAATGGTGGGTTTAAATTAGAACTAGTAACAACTTAATACCTAAAATTTATTGTGAAAATATTATGAATTTAGCACTTCTAAAAAAAAAGAGCAATACACAAAAAATTTCACAAGATTTTTCACAACAATTGAGTTGGCAAATTTTTACTAATTCTCATTTACGTCCACCGTTAAGTCACTTTTTTACTTACCATTATTATTCTGCCACATCAACAGATGTGAGATATTTTGTCAAATTTTTTGCATCTACAAAAATTCTAAAAAAAAAAATTCTAGGTGATTCATATTAATTAGTAATTTTGTATCTAATAAGAGAATAAAGTTTAAGCAATATTTAGATTTGTTTTAAAAAAAGTCATTTTTAAATATATAAAAGGTCTCAATTCATTTTTTGCCTTAGGCCCCTCAATGCATCAAGCCGCCCCTGATATATATATAAACTTAAATAAGTTTTCATAGATTCTAGTTAGCATAATTGGTAGTCTCTTGTTGTTATAGGTTGAAATTTTCTATTATTATCCATTCAAAAATAAAGTTTTTGTTCATAAAAATAAAGGGAGAGGGAGAATTTTGAAAAATTTTGAGGGGCCATTAAGTAAAGATTACTCTTAAATTCATTAATTTTGTTAATAATAAAAAGGAAAGTGTGGAAAATTTTTTTTTTTTTTTGGTTGCTCTCCCTCTTTGAAGACTTGAACTTATACTTATAAAATGACTATCATGTCAAAGATGCGCGGTCATAAAAGCATAGATTTTGAATAATTAAGGACATGATCCTTAGTCTCCTCTGCAATCCTTCCTTTAAATAAAAGTAAAAACGCTAAAAAATAAAATAAAATAAAATAATTATTTTAAAAATAATTGTTTATGCTAACTACACTCCAGCCTTATTTTTGAGATTGCAATTATTCTTAAATGGTTGAGAAGATTAAGAGTTAAAAAAAATAAAATAAATAAATAAATAAAAGAAGAAGATATTTTAATCACAACTCTTGAATAAAATGAAGTAAAAAATTACTAGTTTTATTATTAAAAAAAAAAAACTGATTTCGGTCCGCTCCGGTCTAATCCAAAACTCACTGTTCTCTCGCTCTCTCTCAGGTCTCAGTTTTCACTCTCAAACCCTCAAACTAAATTCCAAACGGTGCACTCTCTCTTTCTCTCAGCCGAGTCAGCCCAGCCGATTTAGGGTCTTTTTTTGTTTATTTCTCATACTCCTTTCACTTCTAATCTCTCTCTCTCTCTCTATGCCTTCCCCCATAAGCAGCAACTTATTTTCAAAGTACATGTACCATATAAACTCTGGGTTCTGCTACCTATTTATTCTTCTCCTTTTTCCTTTTCTGTTGGCTATTTCATATTATCTAACAAGTACAAAAATATATGTAATATTATCAATACGATTTTTTATATTATTACGCATAAATAATTTTCAGATACAAATTGAAATATCAGTATGATGTCGTTTAGCTACTCTTTGACATGCAATTATTTGGTTTTTTGCTATCTGTTAAGAACTCAAATGATGGGTGTTGTTTATAGTTTAAATCGAGTTTTGAATTAAGGGAAAAGAGAAAAACAAAGAACAATTAATTGATGACTAATTTCTGTATGATCACTTTACAATACCAAAGGCCTATTTGTATTTGTATTTATACTAACTAACTGATCCAGTAACTACTTATGCCAGCTGGCATATCTACTTCTAACAATCTATCAATTTGTCACGTGCATTAACAATTGAACACATGCACTAGTTCCGTCTAATACTACCTAGTGATTGCAATAGGTATTGATTTAAATGAGAATAATAATATAATTTATATGAGATAATATAATTAGGTTATATGATAAATATTAATTTGTAGGTAAAGAGTAATGAAGAGTTTTATCATTTTAAGTGTTATGTGATATAAGAAGCTTACCAAATTTTACCAATTGCACACTAACTTGTTAGAGTTTAGGGAATTGGGGAAGACATGCCAAGCAACATGTTTCCTTTGTCAACTTTGAACCGCTGGAACTTTACTGAACATACTTCTTGGTTCTCCAAACCATGACTCCCAAAATTCCCCCAATGAGATCCATGAGCTTGGATCATAAGCTGAAAATGAGATGATGTGCCATGAGCTTAAACCATGGGCTTTGATGAAATAATACGCCATGGGTTTCAGACCATGGGCTTTGGCATCATTTTGTATATGGGCTCTTTTGAAATTTGAAATAGATTTGATAATATTGATGTGGTACTGGTTGCCAATGAAATAAAGCTATGTGGCATGAAAATTTTGTCCTCAACAAACATAAAGTGTTAAAGGCCATTGTTGTTTAGTTATCACATCTTTCTTTTGTAGCCCAATTGCCAATACTGTTTGCTGAGTTTAAGGCTTTTTCACTCACTAGTTACTAATTCTTTAAATGAAAAATGAGTGCTTTTGTACATTTTTTAATATATATATATAATCAGATTAATTTAAATTCAAAAAGTTTTCATGGGTTCTTGTTAGTGTAATTGGTAGTCTCTTGTTGTTATAGGTTGAAATTCTCTATTATTATTTATTCAAAAATAAAGTTTTTGTTCATAAAAATAAAGGGAGAGGGAGAATTTTGAAAAAATATGAGGGGCCATTCAGTAAAAATTGCTCCTAACTTCATTAATTTTGGTAATAAAATAAAAGGAAAGTGCAAGTTTTTTTTTTTTTTTTTTTTTGCTCTTCTTCTAAAAGACTTGAATTCCAACTTTTACCCTCCACACCCCACAAGCACTAAGTAGTGGTAAAAGGGTGGATTTTGAATAATTAAGGGCATGCACCTTGGTCTCTCTTGCAATCCTCCATCCCAATAAAAGTAAAAGCACTATATAAAAAATATTTATTTTAAAAATAATTGTTTATGCTACCTAAACTCCAGCCTTATTTTTGGGATTGCAATTATTATTAAATGGTTGAGAAAATTAAGAGTTAAAAATAAAAAAATAAAAAACCATTTCAATCACAACTCTTGAAAAAAATGAAGTGAAAAATTACTAGTCTAGAAGGGGAAAAAAAAATAAAAAAGCTTTTGGTCCGGTCCGGTCCGGTCTAATCCTAAACTCACTATTCTCTCCTATTGACTCTCTTACTCTCAGTTCTCAGCTTTAACTCGCAAACCGATTTAGGGTCTTTTTTTGTTTATTTCTCACTCTCCTTTCACTTCTACTCTCTCTTTCTATGCCTTCCCGCACAATCAGGAACTTATTTTCAAAGTACATGTACCGTATAAACACTGGGTTCTGCTACCTATTTATTCTTCTCTTTTTTCCTTTTCTGTTAGCTATTTCATATTATCTAACAAGTACAAAAATATATGTAATATTATCAATACGATTTTTTATATTATTACCCATAAATAATTCTCAGATGCAAATTGAAATATCAGTATGATGTTGTTTAGCTACTCTTTGACATGCAATTATTTGGTTTTTTGCTATCAGTTAAGAACTCAAATGATGGGTGTTGTTTATAGTTTAAATCGAGTTTTGAATTAAGGGAAAAGAGAAAAACAAAGAACAATTAATTGATGACTATTTTCTGTATGATTTTTTTTTTTTTTTGGTGGAAGAGAAAAAGAACAACAAAACTAAGAAGAAACAGCAGAGGCAACACACAGTCTGTTAAAGAACAGACCATTGATGTCTTGCTCAAGGAAAACACAAACGTCCACAGGCGGACTTTCAAAAATTCTAAAGTCTAAATCTTGATCAGCACCTAGCCTGGCAAGAGCATCAGCACAGTGATTCGACTGGCGGAAACAGTGCTTAAAATGAACCTGCTGGAACTTGGAAATGAGCAGCCTACAATCATCCAATAAGGGGGAAATAACATCATTAACATAACCCATCTTGCAAGAGATATCCACAATGGATTTAGCATTCAACTCAACAATAAGCAAGGGGATATTTAAGTTGCTACACAGCAGGAGGCCATCCCTTAAACCCCATAACTCAGCCACAAAACTGTTCGTGGTTCCTATATGTCTAGAGAACCCAGAAATCCACTCCCCATGGCTGCCACGCACAACTCCTCCACAACCAGCCAACCCCATACTACCAGCCGCACACCCATCTGTATTTAATTTAATCCAGCCCTCAGGGGGCTCCTCCCAACGGCACGCAACAACCATCCTTGGCACAGGACACCTAGGAGAGCTAGCACAGTACAAGAATTCAGTAAAATGATTCTCAATAACAGTTGAGAGCTTCGGATTCCTAGCTTTACCAGAGAACACCATTTGGTTTCTTTCTTTCCATATCATCCAAATAGCAAAAGAGAACATAATACTCCAATTACTTCTTCCATGCATCACCCTGCTACCCTTACTCCCATTCATTAATAACCACTCTTGAAGGTCGCTACTCCAAAAGCCTTGATAAGAGGACCTAACTCCCAGCTGCAGCCAAATGACCTTGACCCGATCACAGTCTCGAAGGGCATGCAAAACAGATTCTTTTTCTACATGGCAAATTGGGCATAAGTCATCCGCCCCCATCCCTCTCCTAACAAGACACCCTTTGACTCCAATGCTATCATGCACACACCTCCAAATAAAGGTTTTAATTCTAGGTAAAGAGTTAATTTTCCATATCCACCCCGTAGACAAGGTAGGAGTGTCCTTGGGGTGCTCCACCAAGTTATAGGCACTTTTAACATTGAACCCACCTTTGGAACTGCCAGCCCAAACTAACCTGTCAGCCCCTCTGCTTGTGATAGGTACCGGAGTAGCTAGAATCAAGTTCTTAATGTCCAACGGCAAATCAAAAGGAAGAATACCCCAATCCCAACCCGAATCAGTCAGCACATCCTTAACCTCAAGAGATTCAGCTTCACGAGTTAGCGGACCTAGGACCCTATGGCGAATAGGACCCCCTTTAATCCACTTTCCATACCAGAAACTTTGATTACTGTCTCTCCCCACCAGCCACATACTACCTTTGTTGAACACCTCCCTACCTTTCTTTATAGCTAACCAAACCTGAGAGCAAGGCAGGCGATCTGCATTTAAAGCCCTTGCTCTCCTCCCAGTACAGTATTTTTGCTTTAAGACCCTTGCCCAAAGCATCTCATGCTCTGTATGCAATCTCCAATTTAACTTTGCCAGCAAAGCAGTGTTCCTACCTCTTGCCGTTTGAAGACCAAGACCACCATCCTCCTTAGCTCTAGTGACTTTATGCCACCCAACCCAATGAACCTTTCTTTGATTCTCCGTAGTACCCCACAAAAAATTTCGGTTCACCCTATCAATACCATCTAAAACTCTACCCGGAAGAGCAGTACACTGCATCACATAAGAAGGGATGGCTGCTGAGGAAGCTTGGATAAGGACTGCACGCCCCGCCAACGATAGCAAATTTGCTTTCCAGCCTGCTAACTTAAGTTTTACTCTGTTAAGAATAAAATTATAGTCTCTAGAAGACATGCCCGGTTGTCTAATGGGAATACCCAAGTACTTACCTAAGAAGGGGGTAGAGGCAAACCCAAGGATATCACAAAAAGCCTCCCTATCATCCAAATCAACATTGGGGGAGAAGAATACTCTTGACTTATCTTCACTGATTGTTTGCCCTGACATCTTACAAAACTCCTCAATCACATCCCAAATGGCACAACAATTAGTATTATCTGCTTTGGCAAAAAGGACCAAATCGTCCGCAAACATCAAGTGGGAAACTAAAGGGCCTCTTTGAGAAGTTTTAACCGGATTCCAGAGCTTTACACTGCATTTTTCCTCAATAAGCTGCCCCAGAAAATCCATACATATAATAAAGAGATAGGGCGAAAGGGGATCCCCTTGCCTAATCCCTCTTGTAGGGTAAATCGGGTCCAAAGCTTCCCCATTGAAAACAATTGAAGTAGACACTGTTGTAACACAGCTCTTGATAATATCAATCAGACCAGAGGGCAAATTAACTCTAATAAGCATGTCTCGGATAAAACTCCACTCCAATTTGTCATACGCTTTCTCAAGGTCAATCTTCAAAGCCATATACCCAACTTTCCCCTTTTTTTTACTAAGAGAATGGATAACTTCCTGCGCTATTATAGCATTATCAATACCCTTCCTACCCGGAATGAAAGCTGACTGGCACGGGGAAATTAGCTTATCCAAATACGGCCTCAACCTAGCAACAATGATCTTAGACACAATTTTATACACCGAATTACACAGGCTGATGGGCCGATAGTTACTGAGTGTCTCCGGGCCTTGAATCTTAGGAATAAGGGCAATATGAGTCGTATTAAGGTACTCCGGAACTCTCCTTTCAGCAAAGATTTTCCTAACTTCATTAATGGCAGAACTGCCTACCGTAGGCCAAAACCTTTGAAAGAACCCCGCGTGCAGCCCATCCGGACCAGGAGCCTTAAAAGCTTTTAGAGACCATAACGCAGCCTTAATTTCCTCCTCCGACACCTCTACACTAATACTACATTTTTCCTCCTCCGACAATCTGCTCTGCCAAGAAGAAATTGTAGGAGGGAGAGTAGAAACACTAGATAAGGAAGTAGTATAAATGTCACTGTACCCATTCTTCACAAATTCCTTAACTTCGTCTTCCTGCTGAATCCAATCACCCACTGCATTTTTGATGGCCAAAATCTTATTCCTCTTTCTTCTCACCAAAGTAGAAACATGATAGAAAGCCGTATTTCTATCCCCTTGAATCATCCAATTAACTCTAGACTTTAAAGCCCAGATTTCCTCTTCCTGATTCAGAACAATATCAAGCTCCCTAAGGAGGTCACTTTCCAGATTAATCAGAGAGACTGAAGGGTGCATGGCCAGAGCTTTCTGAGTGCCATTTAACCTAGCCATGATGTTTTTTTTCCTAGTAAAAACGTTACCAAACTGCTCCTTATTCCACCTAGTTGCCTCTACAGTGAAAGACTCAACGGCCTTAGCCAAATCCGTGCCCTGCCCCCAGGCTTGATTAACAATGGTGGGAAAGGAGCCATTAGACAACCAGCAAGTTTGAAACTTAAATAATTTCCTCCTGTGCTCATGCACTCTAGGCTGCAGCTCCATCAGCACCGGAGCATGGTCAGAGTGACACCTTGTAAGGTGGACCACCCGAGCCTCAGGGTACAACAAACACAACTGAGAATTCACAAAAAACCTATCAATCCTCTCCTGAATAAGAGCCTGGATCTCCCTCCTATTAGTCCAAGTATACCGAGGCCCCGAAAAGCCTAAATCAATCATGCTAGAAGCATCTAAACACTCCTTAAACAGAAGAGCTCTATTAACACTCAAACCCCTTCCACCAAACTTATCTCCCTCCATTAACGGCTCATTAAAGTCACCAGCCATAACCCATGGCAAATTATGGACTTCAGCCATCACCTTCAGATTACCCCATAACACCTGCCTTTCGGCACATCTTGGACTCGCATAAATCGCAGATAATAACCAGTTAAGATTAGATGAACGTACCTTAATAGTCACATGAATTTCTTGCTCCGTGCTTGCTAACTTGGACACCTCCACTCTATCTTCATTCCACAAAAGCCATAGCCCACCCGCATAGCCAATTGTATCGGTGTGAATAGCTCCATCAAACGGCAAATCATCCGTAATCTCCTTTGCTCTATCTCCCCCAACCCGAGTCTCCATCACTATCAAAATAGCTGGGTCGTGAATACGAACCAACTCTCTAACATAATTTTTGAAGGCGGGCTTCCGCGCTCCTCGACAATTCCAAGCAATAATATTCATAATCATAAAATTCATAATGAAAGGGGAACAGAGGGAAGCCCTCTTTAATAGGACATAGGAGCTTTACCATCACCCTCAGGACCCATTCCAATAGCCTCAAAGCTTTCTTCATAGCTGAAATCAGACCCATCACACCCATTCGGTCTGCCCAGCACAGAGGGAGCTATCCCTTCCACGCGAAAGCCACCATTAGGCATCGACCCTTCCTCGCATCTGCTCTGGCCAGCGAGCACGTCATCTTCCATGCTCTCCTCCTCCGCAGCCAAACCCAGCTCCATACCCATCCCAGACGCGTACTGACCACGGTCAGAACGGAGCTCGGAACCACCGCCATCTTGCTTCGCATTGACAGCGCAAGCGGCCTGGGCATTCGCTACTACTCCCTGTACCGAGTTGCCCTTGTTAGCTTCACTTCTAGGACCACGCGTGGGAAGAAACGTGTTAGCAGCTTGGGAACCAGAAGGTTCCTCTCTAATTTCCGCACCAGTTGAGCTAATCCTTGACCGAGCTAAGGCTTTCTTGCCTTTAACTGAAGCTTGCGGGCTGGGCTTATTTAGAGCTTTGGGCTTTTCCACCTTCAGACCCCTCTTCCCATTCTCATCCGATTTTGGGCTTGCACTAGAAAAAATTAAGCCCTTCAAATCCTTGCAGCCCTCCACTACCGTGACACCACACTCACCTTGGGCCCTGCTCCTCTCCTTGTGAGGAGACATTTTCCTTTTACTATCTCTAGAAGGCCCAGCCGAATCTCTCCTTTCATAGCCTTCTTTAGTCCACTGCACGTTCCCAACGTAACGGTGAGCTTGTGGTCCCATTATGGGATTTTTGTTTTTTGCTCCATTCACCTTGCGCTGAACCACGATCCAAGGACCATACGTACTATCCTGCACGTAATTCTCGCCAACGTCCTGTACGATATCAGGCACAATCCCACTGACCTCCTCATCTGCCTTGTCAGCATTTTCCTCACGCGAAAAGCATGATCGGGCTTTGTCCTTCTCCGACTCCATCTCCACCGTCTACTTCGGCGGCACATCTTGACGGATTGAGTAAGGACAGATTTCTCGCTTATGGCCCATTCTTCCACAATCAAAACACAGCTTCTGTATACCTTCGTAACACACCGATTGCTCAAGCTTCCCAATCTTAATAGCTGTGACTAACGGCTTATTAACATCGACTTGCACACACAACCTAGCGAACCTTCCTCTAGCTTCCGATGCAGTATGAGTATCTACCCTTAACACATTCCCAATAGCTTTCCCAATCAGGTGGAGCGCTTCCGCATTATAGTACTCAATCGGCAGACCATTAAGTCTAATCCAAACAGCAATCGAAGATACATTCGCTACCTCTGGCTTGAAATCCGGCTCCCAAGGACGTATGGACAGAAAGTGTTCACCAATAAACCAAGGGCCCTGTTGCAGCACCTTTTCAAAATCTTCTTTGAGAGTTAGCCGAGTAAGAAAAAACCCATAGCCTAAATCCACACAATCAAGTCTGCCCGCTGGTTTCCAAAGAGCCAAAAGTCTTGTTTGTATATAGTTAAAGCCAATCGACCTGCCATATACCTTAACAATTAACGCCCTTGCCCACGGGACTCTGATTTTCTGTTTGAGCTCTCTCGGGAATTTAACAGCAACTAACCCTTCCCTAAGAGCTTCTACTTCTTCATCCGATTCTTCATCATCTTCCATGATATCTCCGAAATTAAAAGCCTGAGTATATGCACCAGGAATCTCCCTCACAACCTTATCTTTGAAAGAAGTTGTTCCACTCCACATACCTTGGGGATGAGTTGGAGATGATGGTCTTGAGTCGCTGCTATCGCTAAAACCTGCATGATTCACATTCTTAACCTTCTTGTTACTACGGGCCAATTCCTCCTGTTCCTCACGCGAGAGGGAGGGAGAGGAAGAGCTACTCATCTACTTTGTTTCAAGTGGCACTTTATTTTCTGTATGATCACTTTACAATAGAAAAGGCCTATTGGTATTTGTATTTATACTAACTGATCCAGTAACTACTTATGCCAGCTGGCATATCTACTTCTAACCATCTATCAATTTGTCACGTGCATTAACAATTGAACACATGCACTAGTTCCGTCTAATACTACCTAGTGATTACAATAGGCATGTAGTCCATACAAGAAATCTGTAATTAGTAATTACACTTAAATACTTCTTTACACTCGGGCACCACAGCATCACAAGCTCCGGCAGCAGCCCAATGAAATTCTTAGTGCGGTCATTCACCGCGTTAATCTGTTGGTATGATTTAAACCATAGACAAGGGTCATTAACATAATAAAACAACTCGCGCTTGAAGTTATAATTAAGCATAGAGAATGGTGCACTAGAGTAGTGAGTTTTATAGTGATGATTTGAAAGATTGGCCTCCAATTTCATCCTTTGCAGCCTTTATGCATCTGTTTCTCCCCATCATCAGGAAGGTTTGAATTTTTTTTTCCCTTGACCTAATATGACCTTTATGATATCAAAATTGCCAAGCAGTTGTAGCATCAGTGTTCTTGGTAAGAGAATTGAAGTTAAAAGAAGGATATATTGAGAGTTATGTACTTTTTTCATCAACTTTTTTGTACTCTAACATACAACAATAGCTTCAATTGAAATAGCAACTCTCACCTGCTTCTCTGTTTTATTTGTATTTTTTTCCTTTGTTTCTGTCTGGCAGATGTGTTATTGACCGTGAATTTTTTATTTTTTTAATTTTATTCCATTGGGATGAAAAATGTCTTTTGTTTGATTCTAATTTGAAAGATTTAACATTCATGCAGTCATCCCTTACTCAACATAGGGATTTCATTTGCCAACCAGTTGCAACGTTTAGTAATTGCAAAGAAATTTTAAAATTCAAATTGTTTGCTATTGTTCCAAAACATCAAAATTTATGTTAACTATGTGCCTGAAGAGTTAAAAGGCCATTGTTGTTTAGTTATCATGTCTTTCTTTTGAATCCCAGTTATCTATACCATTTGCTGAGCTTGTGTCTTCCGTCTTCCTGCACATCAGCAACTTATTTGCAAAGAACATGAACCATATAGACTCTGGGTTCTGGTAGACTGGTTCTGCGTGTCTCATCCACTACAGGTACCTATTTCTTCTTCTTGTTTTTCTCATATTAAGGTGCTTCCTGTTAGCTTTTTTATATTATCTAAGAAGGAGAGGAATATAATTATGTAATTTTCAATATGAATTTTTATTTATTACCACATGTATTGCTCAATGTTAATCTGCTGTGTCCATGTGAGTTTAAAATCATTGCGAATAAGTTGCGATTTGCAGGGAATTGAGAGGGCTAGTACTCCAAGATTTCTTTATATAATGTTCAGATTAAATTTTGTCTCCATACAATGTTTAATTGAAAGAATGGTCTTATATCCAGCATACAGAAACACTTACAAGAATTGTCAATACGTTGTACCTCTTATTGATAATTTGTTAGAATTGATGGGTTGGGAATCAAACGCCAGAATGATCTTTGGATGGTTGGAGGTTAGAAGAGCTTAAAAATTGTGAGTATAATTGTTCTTTTATAGAAAATTGAAATAGAATAGAAGCTTTCTCTTTATTGTCAATTGATAGAATCATTTTGATTTCCAAAGTAAAAAGTTTGATTATATTCGCCGTAATAAACCTGTAGTTGAAACTTTATAATTATCAAGTTTTACTCATAAGCTTTTCTATTTTTTCCTCTTCATCCTAAATCAATGACCTCGTTTGTTAAACTAATTCGGAGTCTATACTGGTGAAAATTGTTAAGCAAGGATGCACCTTCATGTCTTATGTTCTGGTGCAAGATAGCTAATTGAGAGAGCTTCATAGGCAGAATGGCAAAGCTCATTATGGTAGAACAACGAAGCTCCCTTTCTCTCCTCCGTGAATCAAAAATGCTTGAAGATGAAGCTCCAGTCAACATCGTGAATGTAACATGCCATGGATGTCAAGAAGAAACATCGTCAAGCTATACTTCTGTCAAATTTCATTTTTCTGACCATGAATAACCAAATATGAAACATTGTAACTGAAAGACGCACTGGAGTCTTAATAATCTTGAATCAGCCAGTTTGTTAAAGGTCAAGTCAACAAGGTGGCTTTAGAAGCAGGTTGTTTATGTATATTTATGTTGTTCACATATGTTGCGCTTTTGTGTGGACCTGTAAATGTAATCAAATGATCAAAAAGCCTGAATGGCTAGCTAGTGCAGCTAAAATTCAAGTGCCCTTTGTTTGATTGGTAATTTTGATAATCCTTTTGACTTCTGAGGAGTTCGTAATGATGAGATTCAATTGCATTGTGGAGCATGTGAAGTATTGTATTGTAAATTTGTATACACCCATTACCTATTTTAAATTTCATTAGAAGTCGTCTTGAACATGATCAAAGCTCTTGAACCCAAATATCTCTCCCCTTAAAAAAAAAAAAAAAAAAAAAAAGCTTGTCAAGTTTTCCCATTCCACAAGAGTTGAAGAGCTTTCCGTAAGCGGGGACGGACCCACATATGGGCCCATGGGGCCCGGTTCCCTCCAGACATTACCCAAAAAAGAAAAAAAAAATGTAATATAACCTAATTTAATTTAGACCCATGAAAAATTAGAGTTGAATATTTAATATGCTATTCATACTATTTTTGAGACCAAAAAAATAAAATAAAATAAAAGACAAATCACAAAAACAAAGATAAAGAGATAAACAAATACATCATAAAATAAAAATGGCGCACATCATAATGCTTCGACTATTATTATGAACTAAGATAAATTTATGAAACTAATAAATCTATAAATTGAGAAGTTTAAATTTATAATTGATGCATCATTTATATCACCCACATTCTTGTATTCGCTTTTACCCAGTAATAACAATTGCTCCTTTTGTAAGATAGTAAACATAATTCTTATTTTACTTTTTTAGTCTTTGATGTTATACATTGAAAGGGACAACAATTTCCTTTCAAAAAAAAAAAAAAAGGGACAACAATTTTGACATTTAGTTTGGATTCAATCATAAATGCTTTCAAAAATTGAAAAGACGTCAAGTTCCCTTTTCATAGATGACTGCATTGTATTGTATTAAGAAATAATGGTGTTTTATATCTCGTCTTTGTTGGTAGATGATTAAATCTTAATGTACTAAGAAATAATGATTTTGTGTATTTGTTTTAGATGATAGTTTATTAATACTATATGAATACTTACTTAGAGTTTTTGTGTTTTTTTTTTTTTTTTTTTTTTTGGTCTTATACTCCAGCCCTTAGCTTGAAATCTTGGTTCCATAATGGACCATTAGTAATAGTAAGCATCAAACTAGGTTCAAATGTCTTTTTCTTTTGGGTCTCATTATGGAGGACAAAGAAAAAGAAAATGAAATATAATACAAAATAAATAAATAAAAAAGTTCATGACTTTCTAATAAGTGGGGGAAACTCTTTTTTCTTGTTGGTAGGTTAATAGAAGAGATCATGTTGCGCAAAGAAAGAATAAAAAACAAAAACCAAAGCTTTTTCTAGTGGGGTTTCCATTTTCATTTCAATGATGATCCTTATTGGACTAAAAAACTAAGGGCATAATGGGTGAAACAAAGCATGATAAAGTTACAGATAATTCAAAAGTGTAAATGTCGACATTATAAGATAATTCAACATTAAGCACTAGACTAGGTCCCATAGAGTGGAATAATATAAACTAATGGCCTAGCCATTTATCAACCATATGATAGAATCTTGATGTAAATTAATGTATATGCAAGTGGATTGAAAAATAAAATAAAAAGCAATTAATGTTGAAATTGATAGAAAAGTTAACAATTATATGTATTGAATTTTAGTTCATACTTTTTTTTAATAATGAGTCATTTTAACAAGTGTCCTTAGGGTAATTGTTTTTTTTTTTTTTTTAAGAGAAAATTCTTAGGGTAATTGTTGATAAATAATTTTAGGAAAGTTTTTATACCACTTTTATGGAAAATTGAAAAAACTATCAAAACATTAATTACTTTTTATTCTTTTCCCATAGCGACCATTTTTACACAATCGATAGAAATTGTTTAAAATCTCCCACCAGAACCACATTGGGCTCACAAAAAGCCTAAAATGATCCTGCACAATCTAAAGCCTATTTTGAAAACGTGGCCATCAATTTCGGGAAAAATTTGATGAAATTTTCATTATTAGTAAGTGTCAAATTGGGTTTATGTGTCTTTTTTTTTTTTGGGTCCCATGATGATGGACAAAGAAAAAGAAAAAGAAGAGCAACAATAGTCTAAAATAAATAAAGTTTATGACTTTTGCATGACATAGTGCATGACTCTGCTCAATTAATATCAAAAAATGAGTGCTTCACAATCAATAGTGACATAGACTTGGGAGTAGATTATAAAAATGCCTAAAAAATGCCAAATTTCTTGCGTCCATTTGTAGTGCAAAAAATTTAGGCACCCTGATTTTTGAAGGTAATTATAACTTATTTACTCTATCCCAGCATTTTAGATGTTTACGGGTATTAACTTTGTGTTGTGAATATCATAGTATGTTAAAGGAACTTCCAGATGCAGTGGAAAATTTCATACATTTGAGGTATCTCTATTTAATCAATTATTGTGTAGATGTATTGCCTGAAACCATTTGTAATCTTTGCAATTTACAAATTTTGCATATTGAATATGTTGGTGGGTTTTTCCAAAAATTGCCACAGGGGATGGATAAATTAATTAACCTAAGACATTTTAAGTTGGATTGCAAAAACTATGGGGATCCAGATATAAATTTTCCAAGAGGTTTTGGGAGATTGACTTCTCTTAGAACATTAAAGTATTTCAGCATAAATGGTGAGGATGATAGCAAAAGATGTAAATTGGGAGAATTAAGAAATTTGGACCACCTTCAAGGGACTCTTGAAATAAGTGGGTTGGGTAACGAGGTAGATCAATGTGAGGCCATGAATGCACAACTGAAGAAGAAGATAAACCTTCATACTTGGAAGCTATTGTTTCACCCAAACAAATGGGATCCTGAGGAAATAACAAGGGGGATGGATGCATTAGTTCTGAATGCCTTAGAGCCACCTCCTAACTTGGAAGATTTAAGCATTCTTTACTACAAGGGGCCAACAATGGCTCCTTGGATGGTGTCCTTGACCAATTTGAAAAAGCTTTATTTTGACTCTTTATTTATAGAGCATTTGCCTCCTCTGGGGAAACTTCCAGTCCTCAAATCATTGAGAATATGTGAGATTAATAGATTGAAAAAGTTAGGGGTTGAATTTATGGGAATAGAAGAATCCGAAAAGAAGGAGAAAGATGATACATCAATAACGCTATTCCCAAATTTGAGAGATCTCACATTTCAATGCTTGTATAACTGGGAAGAATGGAATGGGATTGGAGGAGAAGAAGAAGAAGAAGACTGTACAAGAAGATTTGCTATAATGCCACGTCTTCAACATTTGAGTATTTGGGGTTGCCCAAAGTTAAAGTCACTGCAGAACTTCCTCCGTACAACTCCATCATTATAGCATTTGGAGATCCTATATTGTGGAATTCTGAAGGAACACTACAAAAGAGGGACAGGAGAGGAATGGCCCAAGATTTCCCATGTCCCTAACATTGAGTTTGAGGTAACTTCTTCTGACGGTTCTTCTTCTTCTCCTTGGTCTTCCTCTTTTATTTTGCAATATATCAATATTAAATTAATAAAAATGTTACTTTTTTGCCAAAATTTCCCACTAAAAAAAAATGCTGGTTGATGAATTTATCTGGTTCTCAGTCATTTGAATTAGGCGATTTACTGTTTAGAGTGGGTTATTTTGTGATTTATCTAAAAATTGCTTAATAAATATCCAAATGAATATCTTTAAAAATCTCATTCATTTGCATATGCAATGACTGAAAACAGCTCGAATGTGTACCTCTTTCTATTTCATTTATGGTTTTCCTCATTTTCTTGAATTAAAATGGTCCCCGCGATCTTCGTCTTGCGCATCTTCTTTTATTTTGCTAAATATATCTACTAATATTCTAATTGACTGCCAACTAGTCCCACAGATTAAAATTTTAATAACAACATTAATTAGATTCTGAGTAATTTGAATTAGGCGACTTGTATTTTGCCATATTCACATAACTAGCAAAGCATGTGGTTGCTTATATTTAGTCATCTTTTGATACATCTAAAATTGTTTAGACTAATAAAAAATGATCACAGCAACAAATCTTGCTCATTTGCATATAGATAAAACAACTCCAATTGCTCTCACTAATTTCCTTCCGTTTAGGCATCTATATATATATATATATAATACTAATAGGTAAAGTAGAGAGAAAAGCTAATTAAATTTAATTAGAGTCTAGTTTTACGCCACGTGTCTCATCTAATCTAAATTTTAGAATTTTGTACCAAGTGAGTTAATTTAGTGTAAAAATTTAATTTCAATTAGAGTTTAATTTTGCGCCACATGTTTCATCTAATCTAAATTTTTAAAATTTTGTGCCAAATTAGTTAATTTAGTGTAAAAAACGAAGAGTCCAAAATAATAAACCATAAAAAACATAATCATATAACTAAAAAAAAATTCAAATTTATAAGTCATCTATATATATATATTAATATTAATAGGTAAAACTTAGAGAAAGTTGAATTAAAATTTGAAATTTTAATCCAATTTTGCACATGTTTAATTTTATGTGGGGACTATACCATAATTATCTACTTAAGCATGTGTCATGTGTCTGTTTAAATTTTTTAATCTTTATGTCAATTGAGTTAATAAGTGCAAAATACTAAGAATCTAATATTAATTAACTATAAAATAAATAAAAAAACAACTATATATACTCAATAAAAATTACCACATGTTTCTCAAAAAATAAATAAATAAAAAATCACTACACGTTCTATCTTATTAAAAATTAGAAAAAAAAAATGATCATAAGTAGTATTAAATTTAGGTAAGAATTTTTATATGTGACTAATTATATTTATTTTAAAAAATAATTTTATTAATTATCTATATTTTATTATAAAAGTTATGTTTAATTTTAAATGTATCTATACATATGCATGAATGCATGTGTTACTTTTTTTTTTTTTTTTTGGAATAATAATTTGACTAATTATTTATGTTTTTATAATAAAAATTTTGTTTAATAATTTGAAATAACTCATGGTTTTCTTTTGCGCATGTTGGCATGGATGGAACGCTTATTCAAAAAGGAGAAGAAAATGCCTATCAGAGAAAATGTCTGATGAAAAGGGGAGAGCAGGTCGCTTCGAGAGCGAAGCAATACCATTACCTCGCCAGTCTCGGATTACTACTCCCAAACCAGGCTTACCCAAGTCTAATCCAATCATGGGTAACTTCTTCTTCTTCTTCTTCTTCTTCTTCTTCTTCTGCTTTGTCTTCTATTTTTATTAGAACTAAATATCAATTAATTATCATACTTATCTGTCAAAAATCCCCTAAAATAAGATTTTGGCCAAAATCTCAAAGACACAGTTCAATCCTATGTTCTCTTTTGTGTGTGCTTTTGATATATGTATTAAATAATAACTTCCTATCACACTTCATTTATAATAGTTTAACATTTGTCCTATCAATAATAAGATCAATGACCTTTTATATGGAAATAACTCAGATGGGTCCTGTTGATTAAATTTTTAAATTCGTTGAGTGACTTTATAAACTGATTGAGGTTCTGTCCACATTGATCGGACTTCAACAAAGACAAACCTAGTGTTTTGAAACATGTAATTATGTAATTCTTAATTCTCAGCTCATGTAAATTTCAAGCTCTAGTTTTTGGCCCACTGTCCATGGATTTGAGTCTAGAACAGTTCAAAATATTTGTTATAATTTGAATAGAATTTATAATAAAGATAGTGGCATGATCATTTTCATGATGTTAGTTAATTTCCTCTGCTTTTTTTTTTTTTTTTTTTGATATGATCCTCTGCTTGTTCCCCCTTTTCAGTGTTCATAAATTTAGCTACAAGTTCAGATTTTTGGATGATGATGGTGAAAAATTATTTGCCATTGTGCATGTGTCAGCAAAGCTCAGCTATGGCTTGATTCGGCATTGCAATTCTAATCCAGTCATAGGTAACACCTTCTTCTTTTATTTAACCAAAATTTCAACCAATTATTCTACTCATTTCTCAAAATTTCCCTCAAAAAGATAATAGTCAAAACTTTGGTAGATTAAATTTAAGATTTTGGCCAAACTCACAAAGACACTGACACAAATGGTTCAATCTGGTATGCCCACTATATGCAGCTTTACTAGAATGTGTGAATGTGTGGAAGATTCTCTATTTGAAAAGAAAAGGAAAGAAAAAATAATACCTGATTGAGTGTTACTAAAATTTTAACTTGACATGTTGGCTTTCTTTTGTAGTCAATCTAAGTTAGACACATGAAATGAAATGAGAGAGAGGGGCCCCCAAGGCTTTAAAATAAATTTGTTAATTATCAAGTTCGAAAGTTATAGGGTTAGGTAATTGCTATTTATCAAGTTATAAAGAAATATCATATGCTTATTTCTTGGTATAGAGTCTGAAGTATTTCATTACATAAAAAAATGTGAAGTATAGGAGGCCCGTTACTAGCAGGAAAGAAGAAGAAACTACATATACCTTGGCTTTGTTAATTGGATCATTTACTCCTCTACTATGAGGTATATCGATGTTTTCTTCTTAATCATTTGTCTGTTTTTCCTTATCATTTTGTCCATCTTTGATAGTCTCATGCTAAATATTTAATTCTTTTTGTCCTCATTTGAACCAAACATTTGATTCAAATATCTAGGGATGTACATTTGTCATGAATCAAATTTTCACGATGCTCATTTGAGAAAGGACCACAGAAGTAGGTCCTCTGTCATTTCATAGTGGAAGCAAGGATGTGCATCATGGAACATATCATGTGCAATCCATATTATATGGTGGTAGATGAAAGGTGAGCTAGGTAATTGACCAGTTTTCAACTCATAATTTTTGGCCTTATATTTTAGGTTTGAAATTTGTTTGCTAATTTTCATGGTTTAGTGTTATAAATTTAGGAGATTGATGAATGGATTTCATGTCTTAGTGATTGAAGAGTTCTATGTCATGGAAAAGGGGGAAGAGTGCGATGTTACCACCAGGAATGGAGGGGATGAGATGATAAATGCTTGCTTTTCTTTTTACCATTGATAGTCGCCCAATTTGGAATGACATTCAAAAATGGAAATACCTGAATCAGTCACCAATATGAGCAAGGAAAAAAGAAGAAGAAGAAGGCAATGAATCCATATTACTATTGTTTGCTCTATGTAGTTCAATTTTGATTCACCTATAGGTAACTTTATGTTCTTCTTTTTCTTCTTCTGATGCTTTTGCATTTGCTTTTTAATCCATGCCCAACTACTTTTATTTCCATCCCTTTAGGGCTTGGGAATGTTTTGGTCCTATTCAATCAAAACATCATGCAAAATATTCTTTCCTCATTTGGTTAATCTAAACATCAGGCAAAAGGCTTCATGTACAAAAGCCCCATTACTTATAAAAAAAAATGGTTCAAAAGCCTTGTTATCACTTCAAAGATGCTGCAAACAAGCTTAACCTTTGATCTTGTTTTCTTTAAGGCTTTGTTTGGTTGGAGGAGTGGAAAAGTGGGAGGATGGAAAATATTTAGTTTTCCCTCTAGTGTGTTTGGTTGGAGAAGTGGAAAATTGGGAGGATGGAAAACTTTTTTGTTTGGTTGGAAAGAAAAAGAGGAGGATGGAAAATGTAATTTATATAAATTGACTATTATGCCTTATTACATAATATGTAAGAAATAGATTTATATATACTTATTAAATAATATAAAATTTATCACATCATATATATAAATTTATATTATTATTTTTATTGTTATAATGTAAAAATTACAATAGTGTACATATAAATTTAATTGGGCAAAAGATTTTGTAACCAGCAAAAAGGTGGTTAGCAAATTTACACTACATTCAACCCACAAAAACGTGGTCAGCAAAGATGAAGGCTAGCAAACTTTAGTAAAGTCAATACAAAATCAAAAAATGAAAACAAAATAGAGAATGAAAATCAAGTGGGTAGGTGCGAATGTAATGAGGGTAGGTGGGGAGGCTAATATGGCAAAAATGCTGGGAGAGAACTTTTCTCTCCCAGCTTTTCCTCCCGAATTGGGGAGACAAAAATTTGTGGGCCCGGAGAAAAAGTTTTCTCTCGGTTTTCCACTCCCTCTCATTTTCCTTCCTTCCCAAACAGCAGAAAATCCACATTTTCTCTCCAATATTTTCCATCCCTCCTAAATTCCATCCAACCAAACACAGTGTAATAGTCCATTTGATTTGGTTACATATGGAAAGAAACAAGTTTAATTTTCAAATAACACCTTTACTCAGCCTACCATCTACAATTTTGAATGCTTGAATCCTTTTTTCATTCAACGAGTTTAAGATAAAAGAGGGAAGCAACAAAAGCTCAAACCAATTGCTCAATCCCTTTTTCATTCATCTAGTCTTAATGTTTATGTACTTGCTATTTATCAAGTTCTTATGTCAATATTTTGTGCGTTTTCTTTGTGTCAGAGGCGGATGTGTTTCATGGCATGGAAAAATGCAAAGTTGGGGAAGCAACCAGCAGTAGATATGAAGATATTACATATACTTTGGATCAAGTAACAATCACAGAACAACATTCTTGTTAGTAAATCAAATTCTTTATTGGTTTGTTGCAACTTCTTTGCTTTCATATTTCCATCTGTCTCACTCAAGGAGTTTCCTCCACAGTTTGGTTTATTTCCTTCAAGATGTCGGAAACCATATCAAGAGTACAAGTCTGATTTATTTGGCCTGTGGCTAAAATCTAAAATGAAGATATTGCTTAAACAGAAAATTTGCTTCCTTACATCAATGCAAGGTATCTGATTTAATTATTATTGGGTTTTTAGCACTGTTTAATTAGCCTGCCAAAGCACTTTAGCTTAGCCTGATATCTTTTCTATCTAATGAAAGAATGTTCCTTAAAGCTGGGATGTAATCTCATATTGATTCATTTGGAAGAAATTAATTATAACTTGGAGCATTGTATATTTTCTAAGTAAAGACAATTTTTCATTGCAAACTGCTCCAGTATATCTATTTAATAAATTTTCATTTGCATCTACATCAGTTTTATTTAATGGCAGTAGACATAGCTCAAGAGCGGCTTTTGTGGTTTATGAGGTAATGTAACTTGTTTACCATTTTATTGGTTTTTTTTTTTTTTTTTTTTTTTTTATGGATTTGAAATTGGAGGTTTTAAGTTCCCTAATTTTGAAACGACTAGACTATTTGATATCAAGAAGAATTTGCTAGAAAATTATAATTTATATGTTTGAAACTTGTGTTAAATAGTATTCATCTCTGTAGGAAATTTGGAGTACCCTCAAAAGCTTTTGCGGCTACAACTCCTAAAATCATCATATCTAGCTCATCTCCTAGTATAATCTTTGTTTAAATCTCAAAACGATCTTCTTCTGTTTGTCATTCTTGTTTTCAGATCTTAGACAAAGTCCTCTAGTTGTTGCAAATAGCATTCGACCAACAGATTAACATGTACCTTGTGGGCAGATTATTTCTGATGGACAAGGAAGATAAGATCAATCTCAAAGAAGAAACCCCATCAAGGACGTCAAGAATTCAGTTGAGGAAGGAAATGAACATGATCTTGACACCACCACTCACAAAGGAAATCGAGGAAGATGATGCCTCTCAAATATATTATATGGTATATTTTTCATTTAACTTCCATTTTTCTTGTTTGATTGTCAAATCCATACTTAGTGCTGCTTCTCATTTGAATAGTCTTTGATTACTCTGTTTTGTTGTAGGAATTAGGTTTATATTTTCTGGATTATTTTTATGCTCCTCATATTGCTTATGAGTTAAATAAGTTGCAAGGCATAGTAGTAAAGTTTACTGTAGGAATTAGCACTCTACTTCTGGAGTCTGTCCTAATAGTCACCTTTTTTATTTTGAAAAAAAAGAAAAAGAAAAGAAAAACATTCTGACTACTATTTTGATTGCTCATGATGCTCATCCCCTGTTTGTTGCATAGGCTTTGAAATTCAACTTAACATGTTAAAGCTCCTTGAAATTAAGGTTAGGCTACTATATATATTCACTTTAGATCATTACATTGATGTCCATTGTGATTAAAAGCAGTATAATTCTAATTATTTAGAAAATTATGCCTTCTTTGCAAACTTCTTACATTCCTTGCTTTGCAATAGATCTCTGACGACAGAGAAAGAATGTTTGGTGAGTGCTTGGGGATGCGAGCATGGATTTTGAACTGCCAAGGTAAGTAATTTTTTCCTTTTTACTTACTTATATTGGCAATGACCAAATCTTCTAGAATTTGTCCTTCATTATTCTTCTGCTGACATTATAGGTTCTCTGTCTGCAATAGACCTCTGAGGACAGAGAAAGGATGTTCGGTAAATTGCTTGGGGATGCGAGCATGGATTTTTAACTGCCAAGGAAAGTAAGTTTTTCCTTTTTACTTATTTATTTTGCCAATGACCAAATTTTCTCGAATTTGTCCTTCATTATTCTTCCGCTGACATTATAGGTTCTCTGTCTCGCATTCTTATATCTGTCTCTACATTAATCTGTTGGGTATGGTTGTCACTCATGATTCAGATCACAGAAGAAGCTCATTAATCTAGTAGCCAGCGAGTATTTAAAGTTATAAGCATGGAAAATGGTGTAGTGTGCTACAGTGTTGAGTTTTACAGTGATGAAGATCTTTTGACCTCAGATTTCATATATTGAGGCCTTAATGTCATCTATTTTCTCCCCAACATCAGGGTTATTATGTTGAAGGTTTGCATTTTTCTTTCCTTTGTTTGTTTAACTTCTCATAATTAAGGTGCTTTTCTGTTAGCTTTTTAAAGTTATCTAGGAGGTATATTTGTGTGTTTAATCATCATTATGTAGTTCTATATGATTCCAATAAAATTACTCAACATCAATCCACCATGTGGTTATCTAAGTTTTAAATCATAGTAACAAAATGGAAGTTACTGGGGGATTAAGAGGTCTAGTCAAAGCTTACATTTTCCATATTGTTGTTTTTCAATTGCAGATTTTATCTCAGTCGCGCACTGTTTGGAATTTTGCTAAATATTTTTGGTTCGCCTCTGGCATCAATTAAATATAATGCTACAGTGAAATAATGGTTATGTCCAGCACACAGAGAAATTTACTACGATATTCAGTATGGTGTACTGATTGAGAATTTGCTAGAATTTGTGGGTGGGAAATCAGAACACCATATTGATCTTGGGATGGGTTTGAGCTTAAGACTATAATTACCCTTTTCTAAAAGGATTTTGCTAACGTGTGCCTTTAAGGCACACCTTAAGCCATCTATTTTTGGAAACATTTTCTCAAGCTTTGTTGGATTTTCCGTAATAAACCTGTTGAAATTTTTTATTTCTCAAGCTTTGTTTTTGTATTTTCTGCCCTTTGTCCTGAAGCTATGACCTTCTTTGTTGAACTCATGCAGTCTAAACTTATTGGAGGAGCATAGCTAATGCTGGTGAAAACTCATCAAGCAATGATGCACCTCATATAGCCATGTCTTACATTCAGGTGCGAGATAGCTAATTGAGAAGGCTCAATATGCAGAACGGAAAAGTTACATATATCAAAACAACAAAGTTCTCTCTCCTCCCTGAAGCATTGTCCTTGTTTACAAAGTCATGGATACAAAAAGGCTTGTAGATGAGGCTCCAATCAACATCCTGAATCTAACATGTCATGGATGTCAAGAAGAAACAGTCATGGACACAAAAAGGCTTATAGATGAGGCTCCAATCAACATCCTGAATCTAACATGTCATGGATGTCAAGAAGAAACAATGTCAAGCAGTGACATGTGAATAGGAAACAACTGGCTTTATCTATATCTGTAAATTCTTCTTTCCATGTCCTTTTGTTGTTTAAATGTGAATGACTTGTTATCAAGATTGTCATTATAGGGACGTGATTTTAAAACTATGTAGATTGCTTTTGTTAAGAGGAAAATTTTATTTGTATAAGCAATATTTCTGTTGAATTTCATTTTTCTGATCATTAACTAAAGAGAACATATTGCAGCCTGTCTAAGCAATATGTCAACCAGTTTCCCAAAGGTCAAGTCAACAATTAGGCTTTGGAAGCAGTTTGTTTATATATTTAAATTGTTCGCTTGTGCGCCTGTTTGTGGACCAGTAATCAAATAATCAAAAAGCCTAAATGGTCCTTTTAGCCTAATATATATTCAAGTGCCGTTGGTCCTTTTAGCTTGGTTCATGAAGGATTTATGCCTTGAAGTCGATTTGTAATTGTGATATAATCCTTTTGACATCTGAGGAATTCGTACAGAGATTTTATTGCATTGTAGGTGGGACCTACCATTCATGTGAGAGGAGGGAGTACGCATTTATGGTATTCTGGGAGTACCTAATAATTCTACAATGCGGGAAATTATTGTGTACTCCGAGAGTACACAATAATTTCCCGCATTGTAGAGCTTGTGAAGTATTGAATTGCGAATTTTGTATACACCAGTTACCCTTTTTTTTTTTTTTTTAAAAAAAAAATCATTAGCAGTAGTAAACTATTTTATATATATGCCATTAGAGATTTGGGGAATGAGAACCAGATTGGTGTTGCTGCATTCCCTAGAGATGGTGCCTGTTAAGAAAACGATATTGATTTCATAAGGTTTCTAGGTTGGTGTATGCATATACGGGTCATATGGTAAAAGTAATTTCCACGCTACATTTCCCAGGTCCCAATCCTAAAGTTCCATAATGTATTGGGCCAATTCCGACCTACTATCAGATCAACTAAATTTTGGTCCTCTAAAAAACACCCAAATCTAAAGGTTCATAATCGTTCAAACAATCTTTGAAAGCATATGCTCTAATTTGTAAAATCAGTTGATGCATATGTAGCCATTAATTTCAGACAAGAGTTTAATGATTTTCCATTAGTAAGCGTCAGATTGGCTTCAAAGTTCAAATGTCTTTTTCCGGAGTCCCATATCATGGAGGGCAAAGAAAAATGAAATTACAAAGTAGCATGACCTTGCAGTAATTGAAGAAATTCATTTTTTTTGTCAGTGGGTAGATCAGTGTGAACTGTGAATTGATTCAATCCTACAATCTGATCTATGTGACCATCTCACCAATCCTATATAGGATCTTGATCCTAGCAACTATGGTGTGAATTGATAATGTACCTCGTGAACTTTATTGACAAGTGTAGGCCCTTAAACTTGAGGTAGTAGACATGGTTTTAAAAACTGAACCGGGTATCGAACCGTTTTTTTTTAAATTTCTGGTTCAACCCCGGTTTTTGACCGGTTTTCCGGTTGTTGACCGGTTTTGAGGCTTTTAACCGGACCGGACTAGCTCCCGATTCGGTCCGGTTTTTAAAACAGTGGTAGTAGATTATAGTGAATATACTTGGGTTACCTTTGAAAAAAAAAAACAAAAAATTGGGCTACAATCACGGTGCTTTTTCCTTTTCTACTAATTGGTGCTGATTTTGCTTTTTAGTAAGGTTAGGGATACCACTTTTTATTTCATATTATTAAATGTGATTTTACACTTTTTTTTAATGAAAAGTAGAATCTAACAATTCTCGATTCAATTTACAATCCAATCCATGTGACCATCTCACCAATCCTATGTAGGATTTTGATCTTGATCATAATTGGCTCTTAAGCTTAAGATAGTGGATTACACTAGATAAATGTGGAGCTATAATTATGGTTCTTTTGCCTTTTCCACTAATTGGTGCTTATTTTGCTTTTGAGTAACAATATGAATGCCGGTTTTTTTACATGATAAGACACACTAAACATTTCTTCTTGACGTTGTTTCTCAGCTTTTTTCTTCAACTCAAACTCCTTCAAATATTCCAACATTTGGTTTCTCACATCATGAGAAACCTTTTTACATGATCCAATATCACCTTTTATCCCCGCAAGGTGTTGTTTCATCCTATTAATACCCCCACCTTTATATGTTTGCCAACAATACACACATGTAAAAGTATTCTGTCCCTTCTCATCTGCCCCAAGGCTAAAATGTTCCCAAGCCGAATCAACATTTTCCCTTATTCTTGAGCTAGACTCCACTACATTGGAATCAACTTCATGTGATGGAGTAGACCCAGTCTCTGTTTCCATTTTAATCTAAAAGACCAAACAACTAGTCAAACACGCATAGGCCCATCAATTTTTGAAATACAAATAGTCAAAGAATCACAACTTCATACACAGAGTCATAGAGCCAAAGAATCACAAATTCACAACTTCATACAATTTCTGAAATAGTGAAATTCACCTATTTTTTACAACAGACCCATCACAAGATTCACAACTTTCACAAGTTTGATGTTCACAGATTAAAAACACATACTTATCAAACAAAAATTATAAAATATAAACACACATTGAAGCACAAATTTAACAGATGATATGTTGCTTGATAACTTGAAAAAAATTGGCCAAAAAATATAAATTGACATAAAAGAAAGAAGAATTAAAAAGAATAAAGTACCTTGCAATCTGGGCAAGGATGCGATGGAGTAAGAGTGACGGCGATGAGGTAGAGATGTAATGAGAGTGACAGCGATGAGGCAGAGATGTAATGAGAGTGTGAGAGAGGCAGAGAGTGATTGAGAGAGTGAGTTGTGATCTGGGCTGAGCTGCGACAGCGACGAGGGAGAGAGGCAGAGATGAGAGATGTAATTGAAAGAGTGAGGGAGAGGCAGAGAGCTCAGAGAGTGATTGAGAGTGTGAGGCGAGGGTTTTAGTTTCACTGTTTCAGGGTTTCTTTTTGTCCGATGCGTATGCTCCAAATGACTCCATATAGGGAAAAAAAACATAGAGAAGAGATGGAACGACACCGTTTTAAGGCTTGAAACAAAGCAACTGTTTGAACCATGTGAACTGGTCACGATTCACTGAACCAAGCGGTTGGACTATGGTTCATATGGGTCCATGCTTTTTTCTTAAGGAACGGTTCTCCACCTTAAATGGACCATAGAAATGGATGGGTTCGAGGTTTTCCCGGTCGGACCGTACGGTCCGGTCTGGGTTTAAAAACCATGCTCTACTCTCCTCCACTTCCCCTCTTTCCCTCCTCAATCCAAATGGACCATAAAAGTTTTGCAGGCAGGGGCGAACCAGAAATTTAGTTTGGAAACCAAGTTATGATACTAATATATTAGTTACGACAAGCCTACGTGCATGCGTGCACACACACACACACACACACACATATATATATATATTCAAATTAATTTTCTAAGAGCTTTATTATCTTATAAATTTTAATGAGAATATAAAAGTCGTGTACTTCTTAAAAAAATAATGTAGTATCTCCTATCAAAATTATGCTTGATGATGATTTTTCATATAATAAAATTAATCTTTAATCATCTCCATAGTGAAATTTTGAAGATTTTCTTTTTTTATGGAACCAATGAAATCTTCAAGTTAAAGAATAATGCAAAACTTTAATGTACGCATACTAGAGCATAATTTACAAAAAAAAATTGAAATTGAAAAAAAATATATCTTGTCTCTATAACTACTAGACCAATTGACCTTTTTTTTTTTTTTGAAAATTTTTATTTCAAGCGTGTAACAAATTAAACCCTTAACTTATATTAAATCTCAAATATGTTAGATTAAATATTAATTTGTTACTTTCTGAAACATCAATATTAAATTTGTTACTTTCTAAAACATCAAGATTAAATTTATTACTTAGAAACTACGTAGTTTAATTTGTTAAACCTCTTAAATTATATGAGTTTAAATATAATGTCTCTTTCTTTTAAGAGCATCATTGAAATGACTCAACATTTAAGGGGCCAACTTCAATTTTTATAAGCTATATGTATATATATATATATATTTTAAATGTAGATAATATTCATTCTTAAAATTTTGGAGGGGGGAGGGGGATGGCCCCCTACCCTTTTGTGTGGCTCTGCCACTGTTTGCAGGAAACCAAAAATATCTAAAGTCTGACCTTTCCAAGCTAAAACTTCTCGTGTAAAATTGGCCCTTATAAAAGATTTTTTTTTCTAGTAAATAGTGAATTCATGTTAAACAATTAGAACTTACGAAAATTTTCACAAAAAAATTTAAATGTTGACAGGAAAAGTGGACAATAAAGATAATAACATTAACCGAATCTGTTTCATCATAGTCCATATTACTGTTTAACCAATTATTATCTATATCTCATGCTATAACCTTCATCATAATCTATATCATCATAGTCCATGTTTCTAATTAGTGTGTGCCTAACCTAAGTGTGAACAAGCAAATAGATGATGAACTGATAAACGTATTTATTTCCTTTCTTAGCAATTAATGATTACTGGCGGAATTATTACTAACTACTGGTTTCCTTGCTATTGGGACCACCTTATTGGGAAACTCCATTGCGGGACCACCCAAACAACGCCTGTTCGTCAACTAACAAAACGGGCTGACCAACGCGAAACTATGGTTTGCCAACGAGTTTGAGGATGACTAACACTATCAAGGAGCAAGTAGTGGCTATGTAGTAATATGTTCCTAGTAACTTCTTAATTGCAGAGAAATAAAACTCATACATCTATCATCCATGGCTCTGATACCATTAACGAAATCTGTTTTATCATATTCCATATTACTGTTTAACCAATTATTATCTATATCTCTCATGCTATAACCTTCATCATAATCTATATCCACAAAATAATTTAAATGTTGAAAGGAAAAGTGGACAATAAAGATAATAAAATAATATTAATAATAGTACAAACGAGAATCAATAATAATGGAATAAATTGTAATCAAATCATAGAAAATAAAAAAGAAAAGATAAGTATAGAATAGTTCATAATAAAAAAGATCATGACTTCGCACCAATAGAAAAATTAGGTAATCATGATTATTTATTTATTTATTTATTTTTTGAGATAAAAGATAAGGATAATCATGACTTGGGAAATATAGAATAGTGGAGTGAAGTCAAGTGGGCTAGATAAGCGAGAGCAGAGCCACCTAAAAAGATCAATTCGCTACATCATTTTCTGACTTTGACCTTCGTTTATTTATTAAAGATCTTTAGATCTCAACTTCAATCTCCTGTTTGGTCTCTTTCTTCTTTCATCAAACAGTTACCATTTGCTCCTTAAGCGCTCTTGTGTTAACCAAACAAATTTCCATTTCCAACTTCCAACTTCCAACTATGGCTTGGGCTCTTGTTTCTGCTATCAAGGACCAGCTTAGTTCTTTCATTACTTCAGAGTTCACGTCGATTGCAAATGTCAAGGGAGAAGTCCAAAATCTTGAAAGCAAATTTCACACCATCCAGGCAATGCTTAACGATGCAGAGGAACGGCAAGTGAAGGAAGAAGCCGTAAAGCTTTGGTTAGATAAGCTCAAAGATGTTTCCTACCAGATGGACGACGTGTTGGATGAGTGGAACACTGCCATGATCAAAGCAGAGATTGAGAAACAACAAAAAGAATTCGAAGAAGAAAAAGCTGAAACTAGTGCTGCTAAGAAAAGGAAGGTATGGCCCCTCATCTCAGTTCCTACTCTTTTTCAGCATCGTGATATTGCTCATAAGATAAAAGAACTTAACGAAAAATTAAATGAGATTGACAGAGAGGGAGAGATATACAAGTTTGTATTGATTAGGGGAAACGAAGAAGTTGAGAGACCAAAAACTACTTCCTTTGTTGATGTGTCTGATATTCTTGGTCGTGATATAGTTAGGGATGATCTAGTGAGAATCTTATTGGGCGAGAGTGGTGAAGAGGAAAGAAACCCCCATGTCATCTCTTTGGTCGGCATGGGTGGTATTGGGAAAACTGCTCTTGCCCAACTAGGCTTTAATCATGGTCAGGTGAAGGCCCATTTTGATACAAGAATTTGGGTTTGTGTTTCTGAACCTTTTGATCAATGTAAGGTTGCCAGAGCAATCATTCAAGCTTTTGTTTTTGGTGGTGGTGACTCCAACGTTACGGAATTGCAAAGTCTATTGGAACAAATATGTGAATTGATTAAGGGAAGGAAGTGTTTTCTTGTCTTTGACGATGTGTGGACTGAAGATTCCACATTGTGGGAGCCATTTAGGCTTGCACTCCAAAATAGTGACCCAGGTAGTAAAATTCTGATCACCACGCGTAAAAACATAGTTGCAAAGATGATGGGTAGTACATGCATGATCAATTTGGAAGTACTTTCTGACAAAGACTGTTGGTTGGTGTTTAGTAAAATAGCACTTTGTGATAAGAATTTTGAGGAGTGTAAGCAACTAGAACACATTGGCAGAAAAATAGCGAAGAAGTGTAAAGGCTTGCCACTTGCTGCAAAGACTCTAGGAAGTTTAATGCGCTTCAAGAAGAGTATAGAACAATGGGAGATGGTTTTATGTAGTAGACTATGGGAATTCGAAGATGTTGAAAGAGGTCTTTTTGCGCCGTTGTTACTAAGTTATTATGATTTGCCCTCACCATTGAAACGGTGTTTCTCATATTGTGGTGTCTTTCCAAAAGATTATATCTTTTCTAGCGATAATTTGGTATTTATGTGGATGGCACAAGGATATATCAAGTCGAAGGGAAATATGGAGATGGAAATCATTGCTAGAGACTACTTTGAAAATTTAGCCATACGCTCTTTCTTCCAAGATTTTGAGAAAGATGATAGCAAGATAAAAAGATGCAAAATGCATGACATAGTGCATGACTTTGCACAATTAATTTCAAAAAATGAATGCTTCTCAATCAATAGTGACATAGAGTTGGGATCAGATTATAAAACTGCCCGCCATTTGCAATTAGAAATTCCCGAAAATACTCAATTTCCTGAGTCTATTTATAGTGCAAAAAATCTGCGCACCCTAATTTTTGTATATCGAAGTGATTTTAACTTATCTACTTTATTCCCACATTTTAAATGTTTACGAACATTAACTTTGAATTTTGAATATAGTGATACGTTAGAGGAACTTCCAGATGCAGTTGAAAATTTCATACATTTGAGGTATCTTAATTTAGTCAATTATTGTGGAGACGGATTGCCTGAAACCATTTGTAATCTACGCAATTTACAAATTTTGAATATTATAATTAAGGGTGTGAAATTCCAAAAATTGCCAACAGGGATGGGTAAACTAATTAACCTAAGACATTTTATTTTGGATCTCAAATACGATTGGGTAAAATTAGAGTTTCCAAGAGGATTTGGGAGATTGAGTTCTCTTAGAACATTAAGTTATTTCAACATAAGTGGTAAGGATGACAGCGAAAGATGTAAACTGGGGGAATTAAGAAATTTGAATCACCTTGAAGGGACTCTTACAATAAATGGGTTGGGAAGCAATGTATATGAGGCTGAGAATGCACAACTAAAGAAGAAAACAGGCCTTCGTACTTTGATACTACGGTTTGACAAATGGGATTGTGAGAAACTAATAAGGGAGATAGATGTATTAGTTTTGAATGCCTTAGAGCCGCCTCCAAACTTGGAGCATTTACACATAGAATGCTACCGCGGATCTACAATATTTTCTAATTGGGTGATGTCCTTAACCAAATTAAAAGTAATTTATATGAGTGGCTGCTATTATTTAGAGCATTTGCCTTCTCTAGGAAAACTTCCGTTCCTTGAATCAATAGAGATACATGAAGCTTATAGTGTGAAAAAGGTGGGGGTTGAATTTTTGGGAATAGATGAATTAGAAAAGAAGAAGAAAGACGATATAATAACAATCGTATTCCCAAATTTGAAATCTCTCAAATTTGTATCTTTGGACAAGTGGGAAGAATGGAATGGGATTGGAGAAGAAGATGAGGAAGAAGAAGATGACTGTATCAGTAGATTCACTATAATGCCACGTCTTCAACATTTGGCAATCTGGGTTTGCCCAAAGTTAAAGTTGCTGCCAAACTTCTTTCATACAGCTCCATTACAGAATTTGAAGATCTTTTACAGTCCATTTCTCAGAGAACGTTGCAAAAGAGGGACAGGAGAGGAGTGGCCCAAGATTTCCCACATTCCTAACATCAATATTGATTTCAAGCATTTGCAAAGAGACGGTCGAGAATTGAACCCAGAGGTAACTTCTTCTTAGGCTTCTTCTTCTCCTTGGCCTTATTTTATTTTTGCAATATATCAATATAAAATTAAAAAAAAAAAAAATTAAACTAAACATTTTAATTGTCCGCCAAAATTTCCCACAGGAAAAAAAAAACACTGGTAGATGAAATTATCCGGTTCTCAGTAATTTGAATTAGGCTATTTATATTATATATTGTTGTACATATACACATAACTAGCATGCATAGCATGTGGTTCCTTAGATTTGTTTAACTGCTTCATAGAGTCAATAAAAATCTCAGTTACTTCATAGACTAATATCAAATAAATCATATGGTTTTCTTTTGGGCATGTAGAAAGACGATAAACAAAAATATTTCCAGTGATCTCTGTGTTTCTGGGTTCCTGAATTTTAGCTTTAAGGAAAGATTTTTGGATAATGATGGTGAAAGATGATTTTAGTCTGTGTGTGTGTGTTGGCAAAGTTAATTATTGGCTTAATTCAGAGTTGCAAGTCTAATCTAGTCCTTGGGCATCCTCTTTTATTTTGCTAAAATTAACATATTCTAATTGGCTGCCAAACTGTCCCACGGATTAAAATTTTAATACCAACTTTAATTAGATTCTGAGTAATTTGAATTAGGCGATTTGTATTTTTCCATGTTCACATAACTAGCAAAGCATGTGGTTGCTTAGATTCAGTTATCTTGTGATGTATCTAAAATTGTTTAGACTAAACAAAAATGATCTCACTCATTTGCATACAGAGAAAACAGCTCCAATGCCAACTTCTTTCTAATTCTTTAATATTTTAATATTTATATGGGTCTTGCAAATTTTCTTCATTTTTGGTATGTAGACTAATCTGAACTAACTCATATGGTTTTCCTTTGGGCATTTAGATGTATTGGGACTAGCCGAATGACCAGGAAGAAGATGACGAAGAAGAGGATGACAAAGAAGAAGAAGACAATGAAGAAGATGATGAAGAGGAGCATGCCAAAGAAGAGGACCTATGATTTTCGTGTTTCCTTAAGGATAGTCTGCCATTGGTGTTAGACGAAGTTTGTAAGGCAAACTTCCCCCCTGTTCTGAACTTTTTTAATGAAGTTTCATTGAAGTTTATCCACAAAAAAAAAAAATAAATAAAGGTTAGGAGTTGCATTTATGGGAATAGAAGAATCCGAAAAGAAGGAGAAAGGCGATATAATAATAACACTATTCCCAAATTTGATATCTCTCACATTTTGGGGTTTCGATAATTGGGAAGAATGGAATGGGATTGGAGTAAAAGAAGACTTTATCAGAAGATTCACTATAATGCCATGTCTTCGAGAGTTGATATTCTGGGATTGCCCAAAGTTAAAGTCATTGCTGAACTTCCTTCGCACCACTCCATTACAGAATTTGAAGATGGACCAATGTCCAATTCTCATTGTATGTTGCAAAAGAGGGATAGGAGAAGAGTGGCCCAAGATCTCCCACATCCCTAACATAGAGGTAACTTCTTCTTTTATTTTGCAATATATCAATATTAAATTAATAAAAATTTTACTTGTCTGCCAAAATTTCCCACGTCATTTGAATTAGGCGATTTATATTATATATTGTTTAGATTCGGTTATTCTGTGATTTATCTAAAATTGCTTAATAAATATCCAAATGATTATCCTTAAAAATCTCATTCATTTGCATATGTATAGACATAAAACAGATCCAATGTCTACCTATATCTTTCTATTTCATTTACGGTTTTCCCCTTTTTCATTTAAGGCTACGGATATAACACTAATCTCAAATAAGCCATATGGCTTCTTTTGGTTCATGTAGAAAGACGATGAAGCAAAATGGTTCCTGTGATCTTTGTGTTTCTGGGTTCAGGAATTTTAGGTTCAAGTAGAGATTTTTGGATGATGATGATGGTGAAAGATGATTTTTGTCTATACTCTGTGTTGGCAAAGTCCATTCTTGGCTTGATTCAGTGTTGCATGTCAAATCTAGTCCTTGGGAATTTTCTTTAATTTGCTAAATTTATCAATTGATATTCTAATCGACTGCCAAACAGTCCCACAGATTAAAAATTTAATAACAACTTTAATTAGATTTTGAGTACTTTGAATTACGTGATTTGTATTTTGCCGTATTCACATAACTAGCAAAGCATGTGGTTGCTTAGATTCAGTTATCTTGTGATGTATCTAAAATTGTTTAGACTAATAAAAAATGATCACGGCAACAAATCTTACTCATTGACATATAGAGAAAATAACTCAAATGCCTATCTCTTTCTAATTCTTTAATAGTTTAATATTTACATGGGTGTTGCTAATAGTTTAAATAACTCATGGTTTTCTTTTGGGCATCTAGGGGTTTTGGCCCCTTAGGGATTGGCCAGATGATGAAGACAAAGAAGAGGACACTAAAGAAGAGGACCTATGATTTTTGTGTTTCTAGGTTCATGATTTTAGCTTCAAGTAGAGATTTTTGGATGACGATGGTGAAAGATGATTTGTTTGTGTGTGGGCAAAGTTCATTCTTGGAATGATTCAGTAATGCAAGTCTGATGTCGTCATGGTAACTTCTTCTAACTCTTCTTCTTCTGCTTCATCTTCTTTTTTTTATTAGAACTAAATATCAATTAATTTTCCTACTCATCTGTCAAAAATTCCCCAAAAAACAAAGAAATACAATTGGTAATTAATTTTTATGAGATTTTGGCCAAAATCTCAGACACTGACACCAACGGTTTAGTCCTATGTTCTTTTTTGTGCTTGCTTTTGATATATGTTTTAAATAAAAGATCTGATCACACTTCATGGTTTAAGATTTTAACATTTGCCTGTCGATTATAAGATCAATGACTTTTTATGTGGAAATAACTACAAATTTGTTAATGCTTTAATTGGATATCTTAATCTCCATAAATTTGATGAGTGACTCTATAAACTGATTGAGGTTCTGTCCACATTGATCAGACTTCAACAAAGACGAACCTAATGTTTTGAAACATGTACTTCTGTAATTGTTAATTCTTAGCTCATGTAAATTTTGAAGCAGTACTGTCTTGTGTCCTACTGAATACCAATTTATGTTTTCCACTGGTAAGCTTCAAGCTCTAGTTTTTGGCCCACTGTCCATGGATTTGAGTATAGAATAGTTCAAAATATTCACTATAGTTTGAATAGAATTGATAATCAAGATATTGGAATGATCATTTACATCATGTTTGTTAATTTCCTCTGCTTGTTAAATGCTCATTTGGAAGTGCTGATGTGGTACCATTTGTTTAACATTATTTACTGATCCTATAAAATGCATATTCAGGTTGCAGTTTTCTAGTTCCCCAATGTGTCACTGGTTGAAAGGTGCTGGTCTCTTCAAAATCATTGTTGTTGTGAGTTTATTCAATTTCCAAATAAGTAATCAATTGCAAGCAAAATATTATGATACATATTTATAGATTTTTTTTTTTAATATATACAAGACAAGAAATTCTCCCTTTTCAGGGTTCATAAAGTTTACTACAAGTTCGGATTTTTGGATGGTGATGGTGAAAATTATTTGTGTTTGAGCATGTGTCCGAAAAGTTCAGCATCAGCTTGATTTGGCATTGCAACTCTGATTCAGTCATGGGTAACACCTTCTTCTTAGTCATCCTCCTTTGTTTCACCCAAATTTCAATTAATTATCCTACTCATCCCTCAAAAACATAATAATTACGACTTTGGTAGATTAATTTAAGATTCTGGCCAAACTCACAAAGACACTGACAAGAATGGTTCAATCTGGTGTGGAAGATTCTCTATTTGAAAAGAAAAGAAAAAAATAATACCTAATGAATGTTACTCAAATTTTAACTTGACATGTTGGCTTTCTTTTGTAGTCAATCTAAGTTGGCGACGCATGAAAAGAAATTTATGTAATGCTAGTCTTAAGAAGAAAGAGAGTAGTCAAGGCTTTAAAATATTTTTGTTAATTATCAAGTACAAAAGTTATAGGATTAGGTAATTGCTATTTATCAAGTTATAAAGAAATATCATATGCTTGTTTCTTGTTTCAGAGTCTGAAGCTTTTCATTACATGAAAAAGTGTGAAGTACCGGAGGCCCGTTACCAGCAGGAAAGAAGAAGAAACTACATATACCTTGGCTTTGTTAGTTGGATCATTTACTCCTCCACTGTGAGGTATATCTCGATATTTTCTTCTTAATAAGCTGTCTGTTTTTCCTTATCATTTTGTCCATCCTTGATAATCTCATGCTAAATATTTAATTCTTTTTGGCCTCATATAAACCAATCATTTGATTCTAATATCTAGGCCTGTACATTTTGTGATGAATCAAATTTTCCCACATGGATGGACATTTGAGAAAGGACCACAGAAACAGGTTCTCTATCATTTCATAATGGAAGCAACGAAGTGCATCATGGAACATATCATGTGTAATCCATATTATATGGTGATAGATGAAAGGTGAGATAGGTAATTGACCAGTTTTCAACTTATGTAATTTCCCATGTTATGTTTTAGGTTTTGAATTTAGTTTGCAAATTTTCATGGTTTAGTTTTATACATTGACGAGATTGATGAAGACAAAGGTGTATGGATTTCTTGTCTTAGTGATTGAAGAGATTTGTGTCATGGAAGAGAGGGAAGAGTGGAATGTTAGCACCAGGAGTGGAGCGGAATGAGATGAGAAATGCCTGCTTTTCTTTTTATAATTGTTAGTCATCCAATTTGGAATGACATTCAGAACTGGAACTACCTGAATTAGTCACCAATATGTGCAAGGAAAGAAGAAGAAGGAAATGAAGCCATTTTACTTTTGTTTGCTCTTGGCAGTTCAATTCTAATTCACCTATAGGTAGATTTATATTCCTCTTTTTTCTTCCTCAGATGCCATTGCGTTTACCTTTTAATCCATGTTCAAGAACCTTTATTTTCAACCCTTAAGGGTCTAGGAATGTTTTGAATGCTTGAATCCTTTTTTCATTCAACAAGTTTAAGAAGAAATAGGGAAGACCCATGGCTCAAACCACGTAATCCTTTTTTAATTCATTTAATCTTATTGTTATAGAGTTATGTACTTGCTTTGTATCAAGTTCTCATGTCTATATTTTGTGCATTTTCTGACTCAGAGGCAGAAGAGTTTCATGGCATGGAAGAGTGCAAAGTGGGGGAAGCAATTACCATGAGATATGAAGATATTACAAACACATTGGATCAAGTAACGATCACAGAACACCATTCTTGGTAGTGAATCAAATTTTTAATTGGTTTGTTATGACTTCTTTGCTTTCTTATTGCCATCTGTCTGACTCAAGGAGTTTCCTCCACAGTGTGGTTTATTTCCTTCAAGATGTAGGAAACCATATCAAGGGTATGTCTGATTTTTTTAGGCCTACGACTAGAAGCTAAAATGAAGATATTGCATAAACCGAGAATCTGCTTAGTTACATCAATGCAATGTATCTGACTTGAATATTATTAGTTGCTTAGCATTTGTCTAATTAGCCTTCAGAAGCACTTTAGCTTACCTTGATATCTTCCTAACAATTGAAAAGAAAGTTCCTTAAAGGAGGGCTGTAATCTCTTATTGATTATATTCTAAGTAATTAATTATGGCTTAAGGCATTGTATATTTTCTAAATAAAGAATAAAATTTAATGAAAATAGAAATTGGCTTTCATTTTTTGCTATTACAGAATCTATGGAGGAAAATTGGGTAATGCGAAACAATCCATAGCCAATGAACACTGTTTGCTTCCTTTTTTTTTTTTTTTTTTTTCTGTTTCTGGAGGTAGTGATCCTAGAAGTTGCACTAGTGTATGTTTAGTGCTACAAAACAATCTTACGTGCAAATATTTTCAAAATGGTTTTATGGTATCTGTTTGTACTCTCATTCCTCTAACCGGTTATATTGCAGGTTGAACTCAAAACCATGGTCCATATAGGTAAGCACAGCTTGCTTAAGAGGGAATGGTTATGCAAATGAATGAAATTTTATTTTATGGCACCATAATTGGGAGAACGTGAGGTTTTAGAGGCATCTTTGAAACTGTCTACAGCATTCAGGATCGAGGAATGTACTAAAAAGATCTACCTTGCCATTAGTAAATTTAAGATTTAACTTTTCATTGCTGCCTCAACCTTGCAAACTGCTCCATTATATCTGTTTAATAATTTTTCATTTGAATCTCATCAGTTTTACTTAATGGGAGTAGAAATAGCTCAAGAGTGGCTTTTGTGGTTTATGAGGTAATGTAAATTTATTACCATTTTATTGGTGTTTTTGTTTTTTGGAGTTAAAATTGGATTTTTTAAAGTTCCCTTATTTTGAAAGGACTGGACCGTGTGATATTAAGAAGTTGCTACCAAATTATAATCTATACATTTGAAACTTGCGTCAAAAAGAGCACTCTTCTCGGTAGGAACTTTGGAGTACCCTCAAAAGCTTTTGCGGCTAGACCTCCTAAAATCATTGACAATGTCATATCTAGCTCATCTCCTAGTGTAATCTATTATTAAATCTGAAAACAATCTTCTTCTGTTTGTTACAAATAGCAGTAGACCAACAGATTAACATATGCCATATGGACAGATTATTTTACAATGGATGAAGAAGATAAGATCAATCTCAAAGTGGAAACACCATAAGCAATATCAAGGATTCAATTGAGGAAGGAAATGAGCACGAGCTTGAAACCACTCACAAAGGAAAGTGACGAAGATAATGCCTCTCAGAATATATTATATGGTATATTTTGTCTTTAACTCCCATTTGTTTGTTTGATTGTCAAATCTATTCTCATTTGAATAAAGTCTTTGGTAGCTCTGTTTTGTTGTAGGAATTAGGATTATATTTTCTGGGTTAATTTTTTGCTCCTCATCTTGCTTATGAGTTAAATAAGTTGCAAGGCATAGTAGTAAAGTTTACTGTAGGAATTAGCATTCTGCTGCTGGATATAGTCTGTCCCCTATTGGTCACCTTTTTCTTTTGCTAGTCTTTTGATTGCTCGTGAATAGCTCGTGCTCCTCATCCCTTGTATAATGCATAATCTTTGAAATTCCTCTTAACATGTTATAGCCCTTTGAAATTAAGGTTAGACTACCGTATATTCACTTTAGATCATTATCATTGATGTCCCTTGTGATTAAAAGTATTATTATTCTAATCACTAATAATGATGCCTGCTACCCTGAATAAGCTCTAAATCCCAGCCACTAGAAAACATTCCTTGCTTTACATTAGACCTCCGACTACAGAGAAAGGATGTTTGGTGAGCACTTGGGGATGCGAGCATGGATTTTGAACTGCCAAGGGAAGTAAGTTTTTCCTTTTTACATACTAATATTGCCAATGACCAAATTTTCTCGAATTTTTCCTTCATTGTTCCTCTGCTATCTTTTTAGGTTCTCTATCTGGCATGCTACTATCTAGTTTCTTATATCTTTCTCTACATTAATCTGTTGGGTACGGTTGTCACTCATGATTCAGATCACAGATGAAGCTCATTTTGCTAGTGGCCAGAGAGTGTTGAAGTTACAAGCATGGAGATTGGTCGTGTGCACTACAGTGTTGAGTTTTATCATGATGAAGATTTGAGATTGACCTTAATTTCGTCTTTTGTGCCCTTGTCCTTTGTGTTCTCCTCATCATCAGGTTTAAATTGCAGGTCTGCGTTTTTTTTCTTTTTTCTTTTTTTTCTTCTCATAATTAAGGTGCTTTTCTGTTAGCTTTTTTAAAGTTATCTAAAAGGTATATATAAATATATGTGTGTGTGTGTGTGTGTGTGTTTATATATATATATATATATATATAAATTCTTTGTGTGTGTTATCATCATTATGAATTTTTATATTATTCCAATAAAATTGCTTGCCGTCATTCCACCATGTGGTTATCTGTCTTTTGATATGGTCAACGAGTTGCTAATTGATCTCAATCTTGCTCAGTTTGGAATATTGGTAAATATTTTTGCTTTGCCTGTGGCCTCAATTCAATATAATGCTACATTCCAATAAAGGTCTTACATCCGGCACACAGGAAAATTTACTATGATATTCAGTATAGTGTACTCATTTTTGAGAATTTGCTAGAACTTGTGGGGGAGGAATCCAAACACCAAATTGATCTTGGGATGGGTTTGAGCTTAATACTTTAATTGTTTGATGATTATTTTCAATTGATAGAATCATTTTGATGTCAAAATAAAAAAAATTCCTTTAGATTTGTGGTAATAAATATTGTTGAAATTTTTTATTTCCCAAGATTTGATCATAATATACATATTGGTATTTTGTCCCCTTCGTCCTGAAGCAACAACCTTGTTTGTAAAACTAATGCAGCCTAAACCTGTTGGAGTAGTGTTGTTTATACTGGTCATATTTGTTAAGCAACAATGCACCTCAATATAGCTAATTGAGAGAGCTCCATAGGCAGAATGGAAAATCTCTATATGGCAGAGAAACGAAGCTCCCCTTCTCTCCTCCCTGAAGCTCTGTCCTTGTTTACAAAGCTCTATACTCAATTTGTATACACAAATGCTTTGGGATCAGGCTCCAACCAAGAATGTAAATGTAACATGTCATGGATGTCAAGAAGAAACAATGTCAAGCAGTGACATATGACATATGAGGCAACTGGCTTTATGTATATTTGTAAATTCTTCTTTCCCTATCTTTTTGCTGTTTGAATGTGAATGACTGGTGATCAAGTTTGTCATTACAGGGACGTGATTTCAAAATTACTTAAATTGATTGTGTTAAGAGGCAGAATTTATTTGTATCTTCAGATACTGTTTTTAAATTTCAATTTTTTGATCACTTAAGAGAATATATATTGCAGATGAAATACGTGCTGGAGTCATAACAATCTTGAGTTGGCCAGTTTGCTGAAAGTCAAAGAAATAAGGTGGCTTTAGAAGCAAGTTGTTTGTATGTTTAAGTTGTTCATGTGCGTTTCACTTTTGTGTGGATCTGTAATCAAATAATCAAAGCCTAAATGGCTAGTGCAGGAAAAATTCAAGTGATATTGGTCTTGTTTGCTTTGTTCATGAAGGACTGATTCCCTGAAATTTGATTTGTAATTGTGATTATCCATTTGATATTTGAGGACTTCATATAGAGCCATAGAGAAGAGTCCATTGCATTGTAGCATGTGAAGTATTGTAATTGTAAATTTGCATACACCTGTTACCTATTTTTTTTATTATTCATCATCAGTGGTGTAGAACATGATCAAAGCTCCTGATTTTCTCAAATCAATTGAAAATTTGTTGCTCTGGGTTTTCCCAAATCTCTTGACACTGTTGTGTACTGTACAAGAAAAGATTAATAACAGAGTTTCTCTAATCGTTTCCTTTGTACAAAAATATTTAGATTGATCTGATATATGGATTTTCTTATAATGGACTTTAGAATATTGACAGTTAAATCCCAAATTTACAGCCAACATACTAGACTTTAGGCTACAAGTGTGGGAGAAGATTTTCATATTTGAATTTCTAATACCTTCTAATTGCCTCTAATACTCCTCCTCAAGGTGTACTGTTTATATAAGTAATGCTGAACTTGTTGATAAGGCGATGAAATGGATCCTTACTAAAAAGGTTTAGTATAAATCTTAGGAATTTGTTAAGAGGATTGAATATGGAAAAGGGAAAC
Source organism: Quercus rubra (assembly GCA_035136125.1). Classification (NCBI taxonomy): domain Eukaryota; kingdom Viridiplantae; phylum Streptophyta; class Magnoliopsida; order Fagales; family Fagaceae; genus Quercus; species Quercus rubra. Next base: position 1,446,565 of record CM068732.1, on the reverse strand, counting down.
CAAAGTAGATATGAAAATGGTATCCATCAAGATTGCTGATTAAGGTTGAAGCCACAATGTCATAAAGCTCATCATGTGTTTCAAAACTATGATAATTGACACATAGTTATGCAATTTTTTACCATATTCTTATATCTATATGACTTTAGTTTGCAGTTTGTACAAAGTTTTGCCATTTTCTGTCACCATATTTTGTTGATGTTGAAACTTCTTTGTCAATCAAGTTTTCTAAGATGTGGAAACATCTTAAAGTATATTCTCAATTGTGTCAGATCACATAGTAAAAAATTATGTATAAAATATGTTGAAGTCTAGACTTAAATTATATATTTTTCCTTTGCAGGTGTGAACTCTTTGGCATTACAAGGGGCATGGCCAGATGTCGACGACATAGAAGAAAATGACAAAGAAGAGGATGACGAATAAGAGCACGCCGAAGAAGAGGACCTATGATTTCTGTGTTTCTAGCTTCAAGTAGAGATTTTTGGATGGCGATGGTGAAAGATGATGGTGAAAAATTATTTGCGATCGTGCAGTGCAATTCTTATCCAGTCATGGGTAACACCTTCTTCTTCATCATCTTCTTTTATTTAACTAAAATTTCAATTAATTATCCTACTCTTCTCTCAAAAATTCCCTCAAAAAGATAATAATCAAAACTTTGGTAGATTAAGTTTAAGATGTTGGCCAAACTCACAAAGACACTGACACGAATGGTTCAATCTGGTATGCCCGCTATATGGAGCTTTACTAGAATGTGTGAATGTGTGGAAGATTCTCTATTTGAAAAGAAAAGAAAAAAAAAAAAAAAAAAACCTGAATGAATGTTACTAAAATTTTAACTTGACATGTTGGCTTTCTTTTGTAGTCAATCTAAGTTAGACACATGAAATGAAATCTATGTAACACTAGTCTTAAGAAAAGAGAGAGGGGCCCTCAAGGCTTTAAAATAAATTTGTTAATTATCACGTTCGAAAGTTATAGGGTTAGGTAATTGCTATTTATCAAGTTATAAAGAAATATCATATGCTTATTTCTTGGTTTAGAGTCTGAAGTATTTCATTACATGAAAAAGTGTGAAGTGCAGGAGGCCCGTTACTAGCAGGAAAGAAGAAGAAACTACATATACCTTGGCTTTGTTAGTTGGATCATTTACTACTCCACTATGAGGTATATCTCGATATTTTCTTCTTAATGATCTGTCTGTTTTCCCCATCATTTTGTCCTTCCTTGATAATCTCATGCTAAATATTTACTTATTTTTGGCCTCATTTAAACCAAACATCTGATTCTAATATCTAGGCCTGTACATTTTGTGATGAATCAAATTTTCCCACATGGATGCACATTTGAGAAAGGACCACATAGACAGGTTCTCTATCATTTCATAATGGAAGCAACAAAGTGCATCACGGATCAAATCGTGTGTAATCCATATTATATGGTGACAGATGATTGGTGAGCTAGGTAATTGACCAGTTTTCAGCTTATGTAATTTCCCATGTTATGTTTTAGGTTTTGAATTTAGTTTGCTAATTCTCATGGTTTAGTGTTATACATTGAGGAGATTGATGAAAAAGAAAAGGTGTGTGGATTTCTTGTCTTAGTGATTGAAGAGATTTGTGTCGTGGAAGAGAGGGAAGAGTGGAATGTTAGCACCAGGAGTGGAGGGGAATGAGATGAGAAATGCTTGCTTTTCTTTCTATCATTGTTAGTCATCCAATTTGGAATGACATTCAAAACTGGAACTACCTGAAATAGTCACCAATATGTGCAAGGAAAGAAGAAGAAGAAGAAGAAGGAAATGAAGCCATTTTACTTTTGTTTGCTCTTGGCAGTTCAATTCTGATTCACCTATAGGTAGATTTATATTCCTCTTTTTCTCTTCCTCAGATGCCATTGCGTTTACCTTTTAATCAATGTTCAATAACTTTTATTTTTAACACTTAAGGGTCTAGGAATGTTTTGAATGCTTGAATCCTTTTTTCATTCAACAAGGTTAAGAAGAAATAGGGAAGACCCATGGCTCAAACAACATAATCCTTTTTAAATTCATCTAATCTTATTGTTATAGAATTATGTACTTGCTTTGTATCAAGTTCTCATGTCTATATTTTGTGCATTTTCTGACTCAGAGGCAGAAGAGTTTCATGGCATGAAAGAGTGCAAAGTGGGGGAAGCAATCACCATGAGATATGAAGATATTACAAATACATTGGATCAAGTAATGATCACAGAACACCATTCTTGGTAGTGAATCAAATTTTTAATTGGTTTGTTGTGACTTCTTTTCTTTCTTATTTCCATCTGTCTCACTCAAGGATTTTCCTTTAGTGTCGTTTATTTCCTTCAAGATGGAGGAAACCGTATCAAGAGACTGTCTGATTTTTTTAGGCCTACGGCTAAAAACTAAAATGAAGATATTTCATAAACCGAGAATCTGCTTAGTTACATCAATGCAATGCATCTGACTTGAATATTATTAGTTGCTTAGCATTTGTCTAATTAGCCTTCAGAAGCACTTTAGTTTACCTTGATATCTTCCTAACAATTGAAAAGAAAGTTCCTTAAAGGAGGGCTGTAATTTCATATTGATTATTTTCTAAATAATTAATTATGGCTTAAAGCATTCTATATTTTCTAAATAAAGAATAAAATTTAGTGAAAATAGAAGTTGGCTTTCATTTTTTGCTATTACAGAAAATTGGGTAATGCGAAACAATCCATAGCCAATGTACACTGTTAGATTTTTCTCTATCTCTCTTTTTTTTTTTTTTTTTAAATTTTTTATGGAGGTAGTGATCCTAGAAGTTGCACTAGTGTATGTTTAGTGCTACAAAACAATCTTACCTGCAAATCTTTTCAAAATGGTTTTATGGTATCTGTTTGTACTCTCATTCCTTTAACCGGTTATATTGCAGGTTGAACTCAAAACCAGAGTCCATATAGGTAAGCACAGCTTGCTTAAGAGGGAATAGTTATGCAAATGACTGAAATTTTATTTTGTCACCATAATTGGGAGAACAGGAGGTTTTAGTAGCTCCTTTGAAACTGTCTACAGCCTTCAGGATTGAGGAATCTACTAAAAAGATCTTCACTGCCATTAGTAACTTTAAGATTTAACTTTTCAATGCTGCCACGACCTTGCAAACTGCTCCAGTATATCTGTTTGATAATTTTTCATTTGAATCTCATCAGTTTTACTTAATGGGAGTAGACATAGCTCAAGAGCGGCTTTTGTGGTTTATGAGGTAATGTAAATTGATTTACCATTTTATTTGTTTTTTATTTTACGGGGCTAAAATTGGAGTTTTTTAAGTTCCCTGATTTTGAAAGGACTGGACCATGTGATATTAAGAAGTTACTACAAAATTATAATCTATACATATGAAACTTGTGTTAAAGAGTACTCTTCTCAGTAGGAAATTTGGAGTACTGTCAAAAGATTTTGCAGCTAAATCTCCTAAAATTTTTGATAATGTCATATCTAGCTCATCTCCTAGTGTAATCTATGATTATATCTCTAAACAATCTTCTTCTGTTTGTGATTCATAAATTCAGATCATAGACAAAGTCCACTAGTTGTTACAAATAGCATTAGACCAACAGATTAACATATACCATATGGGCAGATTATTTACAACGGATGAGGGAGATAAGATCAATCTCAAAGAGGAAACCCCATCAGGAATATCAAGGATTCGGTGAGGAAGGAAATGAGAACGAGCTTGACACCACCACTCACAAAGGAAAGTGAGGAAGATAATGTCTTGCAAAATATATTATATGGTATATTTTTCCTTTAACTTCCATTTGTTTGTTTGATTATCAAATCCACACTTATTGCCGCTTCTCATTTGAATAAAGTCTTTGGTTGCTCTGTTTTGTCGTAGGAATTAGGATTATATTTTCTGGGTTTTCTTTTATGCTAATCATCTTGCATACGAGTTAAATAAGTTGCAAGGCATAGTAGTAAAGTTTACTGTAGGAATTACCATTCTGCTGCTGGATATAGTCTGTCCCCTATTAGTCACCTTTTTTTTACTAGTCTTTTGATTGCTCGTGTGTAGTGCGTGGTGCTCAACCCTTGTATAATGCATAAACATTGAAATTCCTCGTAACATGTTATAGCTCTTTGAGTTTAAGGTTAGGCTACTATATATTCACTTTAGATCATTATCATTGACGTCCATTGTGATTAAAAGTATTATTATTCTAGTCACTTCTAATGATGCCTGTTAACCTGAATAAGCCTTGAATCCACTTGAAAACATTCCATGCTTTACAATAGACCTCTGAGGACAGAGAAAGGATATTCAGTGAGCACTTGGAGATGCGAGCATGGATTTTGAACTGTCAAGGGAAGTAAGTTTTTCCCCAATGACCAAATTTTCTCGAATTGGTTCTTCGTTATTCCTCTGCTGGCTTTCTAGGTTCTCTATCTGGCATGCTACTATCTAGTTTCATATATCTTTCTCTACATTAATCTGTTGGGTATGGTTGTCACTCATGATTCAGATCACAGATGAAGCTCATTTTCTTAGTAGCCAGAGAGTGTTTGAAGTTACAAGCATGGAGAATGGTTTATAGAGATGAAGATTTGAGATTGACCCCAAATTTCATCTATTGTGCCTTTAATGTCCTTTATATACTCCTCATCATCATGTTTAAATTGCAGGTCTGCGTTTTTATTTTATTTTCTTTCTTTCTTTCTTTCTTTTTTTCCTCATAATTAAGGTACTTTTCTGTTAGCTTTTTTAAAGTTATCTAAAAGGTACAATATATATATATGTATATTCTCCTATCTTCTTTGTGTGTGTAATTTACATTATTCCAATAAAATTGCTCGACATCATTTCACCATGTGGTTATATAAGTTTTAAATATAGTCAATGAATTGCTAATTTATGCTAATCTTGCACAATTTGGAATTTTGGTAAATATTGTTGCCTTTCCTTTGGCCTCAATTCAATATAATGCTACATTGCATTAATGGTCTTACATCCAGCACACACAAAATTTACTATGATATTCTGTATTGTGTACTCCTTTCTGAGAATTTGTGGACGAGGAATAAAAAAACCAGATTGATCTTGGGATGGGTTTGAGCTTAAAACTTTAATTGTTTGGCGATTAATGATTATTTTCAATTGATAGAATCATTTTGATGTCAAAATAAGAAATTTCCTTTGTATTTGCGGTAATAAAATTTTGTTGAAATTTTTTATTTCCTACGCTTTGATCCTGAAGCAACAACTTGTTTGTAAAACTTGTGCAGTCTAAACGTATTGGAGAAGTGTAGTTTATACTGGTCAAAGCTGTTAAGCAACGACGCACCTCAATATCCATGTCTTACATTCTGGTGGTCAAAGATAGCTAATTGAGAAAGCTCCATAGGCAGAATGGCAAGTCTTTATACAGCAGAACGACAGAGCTCCCTTTCTCTTCTCGCTGAAGCTCTGTTCTTGTTTACAAAGCTCTATACTCAATTCATACACACAAATGCTTCAAGATCAGGCTCTAATCAACAATGTAAATGTAACATGTCATGGATGTCAAGATGAAAAAATGTCGAGCAGTGACATATGAATAGGAAGCCTGGCAACTGGCTTTATGTATACCTATACATTTTTCTTTTCCTATGTTTTTGTTGTTTGAATACAAACGACTGGTTATCAAGTTTGTCATTATAGGACTTGATTTTGAAAGTACTTAAATTGCTTGTGTTAAGAAGTAGAATTTATTTGTATACTCTGATACTACTTTTAAATTTCAATTTTTTGAACACTACTAAGAATATATAATTAAATATATGTATTATGTGTATTTTTGGGGAGAAGCCCAAGCAGTGGGATTCTGTTCTTGCTGTGGTTGACAGTGATTCCAAGATGTCTCACCTATAGATCCATCGTAGGGAATTTAATTGAAATCCCAACCTATGAGAAACAAAAAATAGAGAAAACATACGCCAAAGAAAAACAATTACACGCACAAGACAATATTTACTGGTTTGGCAATTTGCCTACGTCCATGGAGTTGCAGAAATTTTACTATTATCAGGGAAAAGTACAAAGTGTGGCTACAATTTTTCTCTTTCACAAAAAACACGGCAACAACACCCACAATTAAACCCTAATCACCAAGGTCGATTTCTATATACAAAACGGGCCCAAAAATTTTTCCCAGGGGCGTTGCTCCTGGACTCCTAAGAGGCTTGTCCATGAGCGCTACTAAGTCTCAGTAAATCTCCTATTAAAAATCACACAATATTATTCGGGTTAGGTCGTCAAATTGGATAAAATAAAACTAGACTCCATAAAGCCCAACAAATCTTGCACTTGGAGACTAGTTCAATCATCAACATCAACCGCAATCCTCCAAACACACAATCCCCTCATCCCTGCAACTCATCCTCCTGTCCTCAAGCTAGAAGACCAACTAAAACTACACATAACTTCAGCTTCTCAATAGTGACATCCTTAGTCAATATGTCTGTCGGGTTCTTAGATTCACAAATCTTCTCAAGTATTACCAGCTTATCTTCAATAAGGTAACAGATAAAATAGTATTTTGTTTGTATATGCTTTGACTTTGAATGAAAAAGCCAAATTTTTGGCAAGAAAGATTGCACTCTGACTGTCACTGTGTAGAATGCCCATCTCCTACTTCTTACCCAATTCATCTAAGAAACCATGTAGCCAAATCATCTCTTTTCCAGCTTCAGTTGCTACAACATACTCAGTTTCTGTAGTAGACAAAGTAACAATCTTCTGTAGATTTGAAGCCCATGATATAACTGTACCACCCAGAGTAAAAACAAATCCAATAGTACTCTTTCTACTATTAATATCACCAGCAAAATCAGCATCTACATAACACTGCAGTTTCAAACTTGCACCTGTGAAGTAAAGACATGTATCTGATGAACCCTTTAGATATCTCATAATCCACTTGACTGCCTCCTAATGCTGCTTTCCAAGCCTACTCATGAATTTGCTCACAACTCCCACTACATGTGCAATGTCTGGCCTTGTACACACCATAGCATACATCAAGTTGCCAATAGTTGAGGCATAGGGCACCTTACTCATATGGTCCCTTTCTTCTTCTGTCTTCGGTGACTGTTTTTTGCTTAGTTTGAAATGACTACCTAAGGGTGTGCTCACTGGTTTAGCTTCATTCATGTTGAACCTGCTAAGAACTTTCTTCACATACTCTGATTGTGAAAGCTTCAATGTACCATTAGCCTTATCTCTAATGATTCTCATACCAAGGATTTGCTTTGCAGCTCCCAAATCCTTCATTGCAAATTGTTTGGACAATTGCTTCTTCAGATTATTAATCTCTTCAATGCTAGACCTTGCAATAAGCATATCATCCACATACAACAGTAATATGATGTAAAAATTGTCAAAAGACTTAACATAGCAACAGTGATTAGCTTCACATCTCTTGAACCCAATTCTTTGCATAAAACTATCAAATTTCTTGTACCACTATCTAGGAGTTTGTTTTAGGCCATACAAGCTTTTTCTCAGTTTGCAAAGTAGATTCTCTTGTCCCTGAACAATGAATCCTTCTGGCTGAATCATGTAAAGGTCTTCCTCCAAGTCACCATGAAGGAATGCTGTTTTCATATCTAACTGCTCAAGATGTAAATTTTCAGCAACCACTATTCCTAGTACCAGTCTGATTGTTGACATCTTCACAACTGGAGAAAATATCTCTGTGTAGTCAATGTCTTCCTTCTGCTGGAACCCTTTAACAACTAATTTGGTCTTGTAACGTTTGCTACCATCATGCTCATTTTTTATTCTGTATACCCACTTATTGTGCAAAGCCTTCTTTCCTACTAGCAATTCAATCAGTTCCCATGTCTGATTCTCCAACAAGGAATCCATCTCATCCTTCATGGCTAACTCCCACTTGCTTGAATTCTCATCTTGCAATACTTCATCATAACACTATGGCTCACCACCATCAGTCAACAGGAGATAATTTAGAGCGGGTGAATAACGTTGTGAATGTCTAATGTTCTTGGAAGATCTGCGAACTTCAATTACAGGTGTACTCAGATCTACCTATGAATTTACATTATCCTTATCTTCTTCACCCATTTTTTGGACAGAACTTTCAGTCAATTCATCTAAGTTGACAAACTTTTGATTTCTTTTGATTTATCTCTGTAATATCTGACACTACAGTTGATCTGTCCTTGTACATAACCTGTTCATTAAATATCACATTTCTACTTTTGATGATTTTCCTATTTTGTTCATCCCAAAACCTCTAGCTAAATTTCTCATTACCATAGCCAATGAAAAAACATATTTTAGACTTTGCATCAAGTTTACTACGAGAATCAGAATCAATATGAACATAAGAAACACAATAAAAAACTTTTAAGTGCGAAAACTTTACCTCTTTACTGCTCCTAACCTCCTCAGGAAGTCTGAACTCCATGGGAACTAATGGTCCTCGGTTTATCAGGTAAGCCTACAGTGCTAACAGCATCAGCCCATAAAGTTTTTGGTAGTCCAGCATGCAACCTCATACTTCTAGCATGCTCATTGAGAGTTCTGTCATACGCTCAGCCACACCATTCTGCTGTGGTGTCCCAAGAATGGTCTTCTCCATCCTAATTCCCTGTGTAGCACAATACTCACTGAACCCTCCATCTATGTACTCTCCTCCATTATCTGACCTCAAATATTTTACTTTCAAACCTGTTTCTGTCTCAACCATGGCTTTCCACTTCTTAAAAGTTTCAAATACATCAGATTTATTTTTCAGAAAATAAACCCATACCTTTCTGCTTGAGTCATCAATAAAAGTGATGTAGTACCTTGAATCTCCAAGGGATGCAATTGGAGAAGGCCCCCACAAATCAGTGTGTACTAACTCTAATTTTTCAGCCTTCGGTGTCCTGCTAGTTTTCAAGAAGCTCACCTTTTTCTGCTTTCCTAAGATGCAGCTTTCACACATGTCAAAATCAATAGACTTCAATTCTGGTAGTTTTCCTTTTGACAACAGCATCTTCATCCATTTCTCACTCATGTGACCAAGTCTACGGTGCCATAGGCTTGTATCAGTACTTGCATCAGCAACTGTAATTGTGTCTCTTGGACTTAAGGTCATATATAGAGTACCGGTCTTCTTTCCACGAGCCAATACCCTAGCTCCCTTTGTAACCTTCAAAGTACCACCAACAAATAGTATTGCATGTCCTTCATCATCAAGTTGTTCAACATAAATTAGATTCCTTCTCAAGTTAAGAATATGTCGAATCTTCTCCAGTAACCAAACAGACCCATTGGGCAACAATATCCAGATCCCTCCCATACCCACAACATCCAAGGCTGAACCATCAGCCAAATACACTTTACCAAAATCACTTGCAACATAATTCTGTATAATTTCTCAGTATGGAGTGGTATGAAATGAAGCTCCTGAATCCAAAACCCAATCATCAAGTGGATTGTCTACTGCAAGAAGTAATGCATCCTATACCTCTTCTGTTATAGCATTAGCAGAATCATCTTCATTCTTCTTCTTAGGACTTTTGCATTGCCCCCTAAAGTGACTTGTTTTCCCACAGTTCCAGCATTGTACTTGTTGGTTTGAACTAATTTTGCTTATGTTCCAATTAGAATTTCTGGATTTTGATCTACCCCGGTTTGAATTTCTGTCATTACCTCTGGCTCTTGTCTCAAGGTTTAGGGCAGAATCAGATCCTGAGATTTCGCTTGCATCTCTTCTGCGAATCTCCTCAGCCAGAATTAAATCTTGTATATCATTGTACTTGAACTTTTCATTTCCTGTAGAATTGCTTACTATCATTCTCATTGCCTCCCAACTGTTTGGCAAAGAAGCCAAAATGATCAGTGCACGGATCTCATCATTAAAATCAATTTCTACAGAGGACAATTGATTTGTGATAGTATTAAATTCATTCAGATGTTGTACTACTGATGCATTTTCTGCCATCTTCAAATTGAACAATTTCTTCATCAGATGCACCTTGTTGTTTACGGACGGCTTTTCATACATATCGGACAAAGACTTCATCAGATCTACTGTGGTCTTCTCCTTTACAACATTGTGTGCAACAGACCTAGACAGAGTTAACCTAATAACTCCTAGAACCTGTCTGTCAAGAAGCGCCCATTCCTCAGCTTTCATAGTCTCAAGTTTGTCCCCAAAAGAGGCAGATGCAATTTCCTCCCATAGAGATAATCTTCAATTTGCATCCTCCAATACGCGAAGTCTATGCCATCAAACTTTTCTATTCCAGACGCCTTTCTTGCTTCCTCTTCCATTGCTCCCACTCAACCTAACCCTAAGCTATGATACCAGTTGTAGGGAATTTAACCAAAATCTCAACCTGTAAGAAACAAAAAATAGAGAAAACACACGCCAAAGAAAAACAATCACATGCACAAGACAATATTTACATGGTTCGGCAATTTGCCTACGTCCATAGAGTTGCAGAGATTTCACTATTATCAGGGAAAAGTACAAAGTACGGCTACAATTTTTCCCTCTCACAAAACACGACAACAACACCCACAATTAAACCCTAATCACCAAAGTTAGTTTCTATATACAAAACGGGCCCAAAAATTTTTCCTGGGAGCATTGCCCTCGGACTCCCAAAAGGCTTGTCCATGAGCACTTCGGCTTGGGCCTATCGGCCTAAACCTCCGCTCCATGAACTAAACCTCAGTAAATCTCCTATTAAAAACCACACAATATTATTCGGGTCAGGTCAGATCGTCGAACCGGATCAAACAAAATTAGACTCCACAAAACCCAACATTCGTTTCCAGTTTTAGGCCCTTGGAGCAAAATCTTCTTGTTTGCAGATGAGAGAAAACAAGGGAAAAAATGTTTGTGGATATTTGCTTCTAGGAGGTAAGGTCTTACAATTATGACTTCCCCTCTCTTTTGGTTCTTGCCAGGATTTTCTTCCCTTATTTAACACCGTTAATAAGTGCTTGTGTTTGCTCCACCATTACCCCTCCACTCTCTCTCATCCACTTTTAGAATCTGTAGAGGAATTGACACCTGCTGCCAGAGTTACAGCCATGGAAACAGACTCAGAAGATCCCAAGTTTCCTGATGCCAGAGCTGCAGAGACACCAGAATCTGCAAGTGTAGAGCACCTGGCAACAAGATCAACGGTCCAAGGTGATTCATTTTCCAGACAGACTTTGGAATGGTATCCTTATTTTTGTTTTTTAAGCTTCAAATGCTAACGCCCTTGCTTCTCTTTTGCAGATAAGGGCAAGGCAGTACAGCTCACCAAGACTGTCTGGATGTTGCTGCTGGAACCCAGGGCCTTGCTTCATAAGAGAGAGTTTTGAGCTTTGACTCCGACATGTTGACGCGAGTTGGTAATATGGCTGTATCTACCATGACAGAACTGGAAGCTTTCATGGAGAGGTTCAAAAACAAGAAATACAGTGCTAGACTTGCCCCTCGGTTTTGGTCATTGGAGGGCCCCCAAGCTGACTTTCGTCGATTTAATGTTCAACAAGACTGCGTCATTCAGCTGGGTCAATTAGTGGGACGTTATGGTGACTTTACTGCAGGCTTCAAGATTGGAGCAATCACTGACCATTTTATGATCAACCTGCTGTGTGAGGTCTTGATGGACATTCACCATTCAAGTTTGGACACCATCAATGAGACTCGGTTGCTAGAGTGGGACAATGTAGTGAGAGCTAGAGATGATACAACCAGGCTTTGACTTGGATGTTCTTCTTGACCACTTGCTGTTCAGTGTAAGGGCAAAGGCTAAGCTTGCGGCTTTGGAGGTTAGGATTGCTGACTTGAAGAGGCTGTCGGGCTGCGTTTATGTATGAAGCACTTGTTGGGTTTGTTATCATGTAAAGGGCCTTCAAAGCTTAAAAATGTTTTTATTATTTATCAAAATTTTAAGTTATTTGGGTTAGGTACATGCTAGTTATCAATTTATAAAGTAATATTGTGTGTGCTTGTTTCTTGTCCTACTTTGAAGTATTTCGTTACATGGAAGTGTCCGAAGTACACAAGGTGACCATTGTGCGAGAAGAAAAGACAAAAATGCTACATTGGCTTAGTTAGTTCAATTATGTACTCTTCTACTCTAAGACATATCTTGATATTTATGCTTTATCTTTTATCTTTTTTAACTTATCACTAGTAGCAAACTTCGTGATACACGAAAAAATTTGACGATTTATTTTTCTGTTAAGTAAAAATTGAAAATAGTAGATGAGACTTATAAGTGTTAGTCTCAAACCCTTTTTAAAATAATATGATTATTTTCTAACAAAATATAGTTGATATAATATAATAGATTTTATATATATATATCTAAAGCTATTTATATTTGTTATTTGAAAATTTTGTAATTTTGTAATTTTTTTAGGAAACATAATACATTTTATATTCAATTATTATACAAGACAAGATATTTTGTAAATAGCATAATTTGTGGTTGGAATTTGTTTCTAGTGCTCATTATAAATGGTTCATCTTCTATATGTCTTGAATAACCTAAAGAGAAAGTAGATACAAGTAAATTCATCACTTATATTAGAAAAAAAAAATACAAGACTTTAATAACATGAGAAAAATGTAATTTAATCAAAAACCTACTAACATGATGCTAAAAATATGACAAAATTGCCAATAAAGCAACTTCTCTATCTACACAAATCTCTCCTCCCAAAGCATAACCAAAGTAGACTGAAATGGACCATAGTAAACCGAAATGGACCTAAGTGGACCGAAGGGATCAGAATGGGCCAAATAGACTGAAGTAAGACAGAATGGACCTAAGTGGTCCAAATGGACAAGAATGAATTGAATGGGAGTTTGAAATATTTTCTTATTTGGAAGAGTGTGATGTATAGTAGCTAGTAGGTGATCGTCAAGCAAGAAGAAGAAACTACAAATGCCTTGGCTTTGTTAGTTAGATTATATACTCTTCTATTGTAAGGTTTATCTCGATATTTCTGCTTAATCATCTGTCTGCTTTTCTTTATCATTTTCTCTAGCCATATTCGATATTTCTATACATTTTGTGATGAAGCAAATTATCATACATGGATGCACATTTGAGAAGAGCAGTGGAAGAAATTCCTTTACCATTTCATAATGTTAGCAAGAAAGTGTATCATGGCACATTTCTTGAGTAATCCATAAAATATGGTGGCAAGTGAAAGGTGAGATAGATAGTTGACCAATTTTCATCTAATGTATATTCTAACCTAATGTTTTAGGGTTTGGAATTTAGTTTGCTAATTTTCATGGTTTAGTGTTGCTGATTTAAGTGATTGACTACAAAGGCATGTGGATTGTATCTATAGGAATGGACATTCTAGTGCCGAAGAGAATTTGTACAACTGATTTATAGGAAACTGAAAAAAATTTTCTTTGTTTTTTTGTCTGTCATATGTGCTAGTGAGTGTGATATGCTTAATTCTCATTCCGTTGGGATGAAAAAAAATTTTCATTTTCCAACCAGTTGCAACTATATTTGCAAAGAAATAAAAAATAAAAAAATCAAGTGCAATTTGTTTGCTATTGTTTCAAAAGGGCTTTTTTGCAATTTAACACCAAAATGCTAACAATTTTGTTAGTTAGTACGTTTCCAAAACTATTTAGAAAACTAACATCAAGTGCAATTTGTTTATTGTTTCAAAAGGGCTTTTTTTGCAATTTAACACCAAAATGCTAACAATTTTGTTAGTTAGTACGTTTCCAAAACTATTTAGAAAACTAACATCTCGAGTGTTATAGACTTGATTTTGGTGTGCTAAATCAAGTATAATGAACTTGATTTCAAGTTTTCAACGACCTTAAAATCAACCTTATAGAGCTCAAGTTCAATATTGCAAAAAGAAGAATCTGACCAAGTGAAGAAGAAGAAGAATTTAATGGAGAAGATGGAGGATCTGACCGAAGAACATGCACAATCAAAAAAAAAAAAAAACCTAGAAGAATCTGACTAAGTGAAGAAGAAGAAGAAGAAGAAGAACCCCACGATAAAAAAAAAAAAAAAAAAAAAAAAAAAAAAAAAAAAAAAACCCAAATCCAAACCCATGGTAGTTTCGATCTCGGTATCGAAGCGACTTAGGTTTGTTGTTTCTCTCTGCTTAATTTATGGGTTGGGTTTGATTTTATTTCTGGGTTTGTCTCCGGTTTCTCTCTGCTTGATTTCTGGGTTAGGCTTGATTTTGTTTCTCAGTTTGTCTCTAGTGTTTATGCTAGCTCCATGTTCCAGTACATGAAACTCGAGTCTTTGAGACTCGAGTTGCTACAGTGAACTTGAGTCCAAGAGTCTCGAGATGTTAGTTTCTTAAATGGTTTGAAAACGATGCTAACTAATGAAATTGTTAGCTTTTTGTTGTTAAATTGCCAAAAAATCCGTTTCAAAACATCAAACTGATGGTGATTATGAAATATGAACATTATCGGGGGCCTTTTTCGCATGTAACTATGTGTCTTTCATAAAAAGTGCTTTTAGTATTATAAGTTTGTGCCTTTCATAAGAAGGGCTTTTAACATTATAAATATTTGCCTTCCATGAGAAGGACTTTTGACAAAATGTTTTTGGAAGAGTGTTTAATATGTTTTAAGATATATGGAGATGGTAAGAAATATATATGTTTTGTAAGATGTGGTGTTTGTAATATGTATGGTAAATATGTATAGATACTTTGTTGAATATGGATCTTGTATATAAATACTTTGTGAGATATGAAGTTGGTTGAAGTTATATGAGAAGTATGTATGGATATTTTGTGAGGATTGTGTTTGTAAAATGTATGGAAGTATGACAAATATTGAGGTTAAATATAGTAAATACATGAGCTTATAGTTGCTACTGGAGTGAATTTTTGTGTTATGTTGCTTTCTAAGGATAGAGATTTTGTAAGAGAAATGAAGAAAGAGATGGAGATGTGTTTATGGGCAGTAAAATGATGAAATTTCAGAATAAGAGAGTGAGAGAGGGATGGATAGTAGTGTGTGTAATATGCATAACTTGGTCTTCTTTATATAGTGCCAAGTATGTAACTAGACTAAAATTAGTTGAAGGGAAAATCAGAAAATAAGGAAAAATCTTTGGCAAAGGAAGTGATTTCTTTAGTGGGTCTTTGGTTTTTAGCCCGAAGAAGAAAGTCTGAAATTTAAGTCTGCTGCTGCAGCTATACAGCAACTGACACATCCATACAGCAATAGTTGCTGCAGCTGACAGTTGCATAGCAGTAGATGTCTTGACACAGCTAGATGATGTCATTTGTATGATGTCATCTACGAGAGGAATTATTCAGCATTAAATTCATGGTTTTGCTGAAAATGGTATGATATCTTTTGTGATCTTTCTATATCTGGTGCTGTAGCTAGAGGCTAAGGATCTTAGCTTAAAATGGTAGGATTTCTTTTATAGGATATTTGCTTCTTTGGTTATGACAGCAAATTACTGGGATTGGGCAGTAATGATTTGATGATGTCACTTTTGGATATGTGTCAATTGTTGGAGCTTTTACTGGAGCTGTTGTAGCTGTTGCTGAAGTTAAAGCAATTTCTACTGGAGCTATTGCTGGTATTTTTGGCTAAGTTTCCTCTTTTGAAAAATTATATGTTTAGTCCATGGTTTTATTATAGTATAATTTTGGAAAGTATTTAACTCATAGGTTGATATTTGATGAAGTTTTGGAGGTTTAGTTTATGGTCTCTTTATATTATGACCAAATCCTAGTGAGCAAGGAGTGCATTTAATGCTAGATGCGATATAATATAGAGATTTAGGCATGTGTTTGGTATTGATTTAAATGAGAATAATAATATAATTTATATGAGATAATATAATTAGATTATATGATAAATATAAATTTGTAGGTAAACAGCATTGAAGAGTTTTATCAGTTAAAGTGTTATGTGATATACGAGGCTTACCAAAATTTACCAATTGTATACTAACTTGTCAGAGTTCAGGGAATTGGGAAGACAAGCTAAGCAACATGTTTCCTTTGTCAACTTTGAACCACTGGAACTTTATTGAACATACATCTTTGTCCTCCAAACCATGACTCCCAAAATTGTCCCAATGAGACTCATGAGCTTGGATCATAAGCTGAAAATGAAATGATGTGCCATGAGGTTAAACCATGGGCTTTGGCATCATTTTGTATATGGGCTCTTTTGGGATTTGAAATAGATTTACCCAAAATCCATAATAATATTGATGTGGTACTGGTTGCCAATGAAATAAAGCCATGTGGCATGAAAATTTTGTCCTCAACAAACATAAAGAGTTAAAGGCCATTGTTGTTTAGTTATCACATCTTTCTTTTGCAGCCCAATTACCAATACTGTTTGCTGAGTTTAAGGCTTTTTCACTCACTAGTTACTACTCATTCTTTAAGTGAAAAATGAGTGCTTTTGTACATTTTTAAATATATATATATATATAATTAGATTAATTTAAATTTAAATTAACTTTAAAAAGTTTTCCGGGGTTCTAGTTAGTGTAATTGGTAGTCTTTTGTTGTTATAGGTTGAAATTTTCTATTATTATCTATTCAAAAATAAATTTTTTGTTCATAAAAATAAAGGGAGAGGGAGAATTTTGAAAATTTATGAGGGGCCATTTTGTAAAAATTGCTCCTAACTTCATCAATTTTGTTAATAAAATAAAAGGAAAGTGCAGGTTTTTTTATTTTTTATTTTTTTGCTCTTTCTCTAGAAGACTTGAATTCTAGCATTTGCTCTCCACACCTCACAAACACTAAGCAGTGGTAAAAGTGTGGATTCTGAATAATTAAGGGCATGCGCCTTGGTCTCTCTTGCAATCCTCCATCCCAATAAAAGTAAAAGCACTATATAAAAAAATATTTATTTTAAAAATAATTGTTTATGCTAACTAAACTCTAGCCTTATTTTTGGTATAGCAATTATTATTAAATGGTTGAGAAAATTAAGAGTTAAAAAAATAAAATAAAAAATCATTTCAATCACAACCCTTGAAAAAAATAAAGTAAAAAATTACTAGTCTTGAAGAAAAAAGAAAAAGAAAAAAGGTTTTGGTCCAGTCCGGTCTGGTCTAATCTTAAACTCACTATTCTCTCATTTTGACTCTCTCACCCTCAGTTCTCAGCTTTAACTCGCAAACTTTAAAACTAAATTCCAAACGATGCACTCTCTCTCTCTTTCAGCCGAGTCAGCCCAGCCGATTTAGGGTCTCTTTTTTGTTTATTTCTCACTCTCCTTTCACTTCTACTCTCTTTCTCTCTCTCTCTCTATGTCTTCCCCCACAATCAGCGACTTATTTTCAAAGTACATGTACCATATAAACTCTGGGTTCTGCTACCTATTTATTCTTCTTCTTTTTCCTTTTCTGTTAGCTATTTCATATTATCTAACAAGTACAAAAATCTAATCTAATCTAATCTAATACAATATATAAAAGCAGAAGTTTTTAACCAGGTGTTGACATGTTAGGAAAAATAGCACCTCCAAAAACTGACACATAAAGGGGTAATTCTTTTTAAAAAATCACATGGTGCGTCTGAAAGACTCACTTTCAGACACCAACCAACTCATCCCAAAAAAAAAAAAAAAAAAAACGCAAACCCTTATAAAAAAGACCAAGCTGCTTATCCACAAAAAAATAGAAAAAAGAAAAAAAAAAAGAAGACAAACCCTAAAACCCAAACTGTATATCCCGATCAAGATTCAGACTCACTCTAACTTGCGATTCTTCGCTGCAAATCCATATACACACAAATCAAACTAGCGTGTTCCAACCCATCAAACAGACGAACAAAAAAAGGCCTTTGCAACAGTGAAAACCTCTGTTCGTCCTCTGCAATAGTGAAGTCTGAAAATCTTTGTTCGTCCTCTGCAACAACAGACGATTTAGAAGCTATACTGTCTCTGTTCTTCAACAACAGATAATTCAGAAGGTAGGCATTTTCCTCCCTTTTTTGGTTTCCTATTCAATTACCATTTCTAGGGTTTTGAGAATTACTCTTGAGTGTAGATTTATTGATGATTTTTCTAAAACTAAAATCGGTTTGGTGCTGTAGAACATAGATTTATGTGTTGCTAAAAAAAAAAGTGCCGTCATTTCATTTATGTTGTTTTGAATTTTTTGTTGAAATATTTTTCCCTTTTTATATTTTCGTTACCCATGTCTCTTCTCTACCATTGTTGTTAAGGTTTTTGCAGTATATATTTAAAGTTTTTCGTTTGTAGTTGCTCTGATTTTAAAAAAGGAAACCCTGGAACATAGGGAATAATAAGGTATTGAACATTAAAATGCCTTTCTGTCTCCACTAATGCCAATCTGCTACTCTTAATTTCTGATTTTTTTTTATACAATTTCTTGAGTTCTGTTTGTTCGATTGTTGTATAGATTAAATTTTGTTTTTGTTCAACTCAACATTATTGCTTTTGTTATTATTATGTTCCATTTTTGTTTTAAGCCCTTTTGATGTCGTTTTTCCTTTGATGAATGTGTTGTTCATTTTGTTATGCATGTTCAATTTTTTTTTTTTTTTTTTTTTTTTTTTTTGTGGTAGGTTCTGTTACGTTTCAGATTAAAAAGACTTTGGTCCTATGCCCTCTGATTTGCAAATGTTGGGTTCTATTGCATATGATTAATTGCAGTAGCTAACAACATTCTACACAATTTTAGTATATTTAGATTATTGCATCCATCTTGATGCTTGAGTTTAAATTGGTGAACGGCCATTGCTTAATACTGCCAAGTAAAACAAA
Organism: Quercus rubra; assembly: GCA_035136125.1. Lineage (NCBI taxonomy): Eukaryota > Viridiplantae > Streptophyta > Magnoliopsida > Fagales > Fagaceae > Quercus > Quercus rubra. The sequence goes on along the minus strand of CM068732.1, from coordinate 1,427,788 downwards.
TTTTGCTATTTTTCTTTGAATTGATTGGCATTGTTAAAACAAAGGCCTTGATAAAAGAAAATTAGTTTTTGTACATCATGTTGTGACTCACATATTATCAGCATCTTTTGGAACTTTAGGAAAATTGGGAACATGTTAGAAAATTTCCTTGCCTATTTCAGTTCTGCATTTTCATACTTTAATATTTACACTCATTTTTAGGTTTTGTATTTTTTAATCTTCACTTGATTAGGATTGTACTATTCAATCAAAATGCAGAATTTAAGTTTTGGGGCCATCAAAGCTGGTCGCCAACATTCTGTACTTATGGGTATATTTATGGAATTTATTAATTTGGTTAAAATGTGAATATTTGATGTGAGATTCAATTTGATGTATATTTTTGTTGTTAGTTCTATTATGTGCATTTTATTTTTGGTCTTTTGGTTATGTAAAGGACTCGGTGTAGAGATTTGCCTTTCTTATTGTTGGCTCTTTTATGGTCTTTTGTTTTGATTTTTTAGTTAGAAAGAAAATTGATACAAAATTTACTGCAAAATCAATATTGGGAATGATTTATAGGATGCGAATAAAACTGGGGGTTCCTTTTTGAAAGATCTTATATGACTGAGTTCAAAATCTATTAAGACAAATTTATTTTGTATCTTTTACTTTCCTAATGCTGAAAAAAAATGAGTTTTATTTTTTATATATAATTTTAGTTTTAAATTTTAGTATATTTTTTAAATTGTTAAATAGGGAAAACAAATTAGTCAACTAAAATATTCGAATTAGTGCATCAAATTAAATATATACTGTAATTTTTTAGTAAAATAATTTGTAAATGGTTGGCATAGCAATTTAGAATGTGAATATTTGATGTGAGAAATGCATTGTGAAACTAATACATTACATGTAGAGTATAAGACTGAAGCAAGTCTAATGCAGTACACAGCCTAAGTGAACTGATATTCACCCTAATAAAAAGGTACATCACGTGGTAGTTGTAAAAATTTTGAATAAAATCTAGACTAACTCTATTCTGATTATAATAGGATTAGATTGTTTGCCCTAATAGTACAAATTAACTTATACATAGGCCCCATTTACCATAGATTTGGGCCCTAATTTATAGATCTAACATTTTAGATGAGAATTTCAAATTGAATAAGTGTGGTGGTTTATTGCTCAAGCCATGTACAGAAAAATGGCACATGTAGGCCTTAGACATAGAAAAGAAAGCTAAAAAGAAAACCTGTCCATTTGTACCCACGTGAAGTTCACATTTCCCATACCCAAAACCTTCAGGGCTGTATTTCATATGTCCCATGTGATTGATGCAATTATTTCACTTTAATATAATCTGTAGATATTTATTAAAACAGATTATATGAGCAATGCTTTTTATGCAGTGGTTGAATTTAATGATTTCATCCATTAGTATTTTAAAGAAGTTATTTACAGGATATTGTATATATATATAAGTGCAAGGGCTCTTAGCTCTCCCTTACCATTCATCTAATAGTGAATAAGCCATTCTGATTTTATTGTCTGTAAGCTTTTGGAATTTTATGTACATAAACTTATTTTATTAGTAAAATAAGTACATGGATGCCTCTATGCCAGCATTGAGATTTTCTTAATCTATTGATACATGAGTGAAGAGGGATCTATTGATCTCTGACATGTAACTTTCTGAATTCTAAACTAAATTTTGTGGGGTGTTTATGGTTGTGGTGCAGTGGGTATTCTTTGCTGTCATGCTAACAAAAACAGAGGTCTCAGCTGGTTTTATCTATTATTGGATTTGAACCAGTGCAACCAGAGTTCCGCTTACCATTCAAAGGGGGGTGGAGCGCTAAGAAAGAGAAAGCGTTATCACTATTCGAAATGAAGCAGCAACTGGCACGCTAAGATCAGAAGGAATTCTGCTTTTTTTGAAGAGTGATTAAAATTGTAAAACTTTGAAATCTGAAAGTGAAATGTACATTGTGTGCGCAGCAACTATAGACACTTCTTTTTATTGAGAAAGTGATTTATATATATATACTTTATTAGTCATTATGAGAATGAAATAATGCTTAGAAATTTGCTAATATGATATGTTGTGTGTGTGTGTGTGTATAAATGGCTTGCAGAAAATTGTGTTAATGCTTCTACCTGCACTTCAACTTTGTAGTTTCCCACACAGATTGTAAAGATTAAAATGGTAGTGTGTTGAATGAATGGTCCAACCACCAGATTTTGGGAAAAAATCCAGGTTGAAGAAGGGACATAAACATGGTATTAATTAGTAGTGCTTTATCAATAATAGTAATTTTAAAAGTTTGCAAAATGGACCAACATTCTGGAATTTGGCATATTAGCAACAAAATTTTGCAATTTATGATTAATTCTCTTAGCAACCAAACATTGCAACATTTTTCTTTTTTAATATTTATATTTTTAAATTATTGAAGGAATATATTTTAAGGTCCTTTTTTTTATATATTTATATTTTTATATTATTGAAGGAATATCTTTTAAGGACCTTTCCCAACAAATAGAATGAGCATATCTTCCGTAAAACCAATTGCTTTGTGGACATTTTTGAGATTTCATTAGTTTAAGACTTATTAATTTATTAATCCTTAATAAGGAAGGTATAATATTGACATAAATTATTAACCCTTGATAAGGACATTGCATATTCCCAACTCAGACAATTTCCAAATACACATACTAATTATTTTTTATGTGTAGACATTGTGTTTCACATTTAACAACCTTTATTGTGGAGCGTGCAACTTTGCTCTATGGTCAATAAAGTAGAAGTTAAAAGCCGGTCGTGGAAAAATAGGACACTACCTCTCATAGATATTGAATAATAGTTATGCCACCTAATTTAAATTATTATTATTATTATTATTATTATTATTATTCTTATTTTTTTCTTCTAACATCCCTACTATAATGCTAGCCATGCACATATAGCTAGCAACATGATTCACACTTAGAAGTTAAATATTTTCCAGCTTATTTGTCATGTTAAACAACAAATTATTGAAGTTGATCTGCTTGCCAACAACAAAATCAATTGGATTTTCAAAATGAGAACAAAGAACAAACCTGATTGGTATCTTCTGTTAGTACCATCACATCATCAATTAAGAAAATTTTGGGGAAGTTAGTGAGGTTTGCAATATATGTGCGTGAAGTTGGAGTAAAGTACTAAACAAAGACAGGTTGCTTTAGCCATTCTTTTGACATATATGAACCTTTGTATCCATATTGCAACCAAATATTGCAACCTTTTTCTTTTTCTACTCCTTTTAATTCCATATGAATATGATAAGATTTTTTAATGTTTCAAACCATAAACTCAGATTGAATGTAGATACTGTGATGGTCCCAAAGAGGTTGATTTCAAAGTGTATAAGATGGATGAAGAGTGTGGTCGATGGGAGTTCGAGAAAAGTTTGGATGCTCGAGTTTCTGTTTTGAGTAATCTTTAACAGCGTGATCAAATGATTAAAATTTGTTTTTTTTAAAAATTATTCATTGTTAAATATTCTATGCTCTCATTCTTTTGTTCATTGTGGTTCATAGGAATGGTAGATGAGAATATCACATTTTTCAAGTAAGTTTTAGACTTGCTGTGATTCAAGTTTATAATTTTTTTTATGAATTTTCTATTTTTAATTTTTAATCTATGTTACTTTTTTCCTGTGTACCAATTGCTAATTTGGAATTGTTAATACTTGATTTATGCAAATTTTCTTGAAGGGTGATGGTTCTATTGCATATGACTAATTGCAGTAGCTAACAACATTCTACACAATTTTAGTATATTTAGATTATTGCATCCATCTTGATGCTTGAGTTTAAATTGGTGAATGGCCATTACTTAATACTGCCAAGTAAAACAAATTTCCCTATTTTTCTTTGAATTGATTGGCATTCTTAAAACAACAGCCTTGATAAAAGAAAATTAGTTTTTGTACATCATGCTGTGACTCACATATTATCAACATCTTTTGGAACTTTAGGAAAATTGGGAACATGTTAGAAAATTTCCCTGCCTATTTCTGTTATGCATTTTCATATTTTAATATTTACACTCATTTTTAGGTTTTGTATTTTTTAATCTTCACTTGATTAGGAGTGTACTATTCAATCAAAATGCAGAATTTAAGTTTTGGGGCCATCAAAGCTGGTCGCCAACATTCTGTACTTATGGGTATATTTATGGAATTTATTAATTTGGTTAAAATGTGAATATTTGATGTGAGATTCAATTTGATGTATATTTTTGTTGTTAGTTCTATTATGTGCATTTTATTTTTGGTCTTTTGGTTATGTAAAGGACTCGGTGTTGAGATTTGCCTTTCTTATTGTCGGCTCTTTTATGGTCTTTTGTTTTGATTTTTTAATTAGAAAGAAAATTGATACAAAATTTACTGCAAAATCAATATAAAATAAAACGGTTCAACATAAAATAAAAAACAAAACTCAGGAAGGCTTCTTACTTTAGACAAAACAACTCTATACATGATGAGTTTAAAATTTCTACTTTCTCAAAAAAAAAAAAAAAAAGTTTAAAATTTCTAGATACAACAGATTTCTTTAGTCACAAAACATAAAGAACTACATTGACGCATGTAAATATGTCTCATGTGTCAAATAAGAGATATATCGTACCACTGGTCAAACTGGTACGGCCTCTAATACGATATTGACTTCCTTGTTTTTTACAAAGTTAGGGGGGCAATTCCCCCCGCCTCATGTTGGCTCTGCCTTTGCCACTAACATCATTTTTTTTTTTTATAATCAATAACCACTTACTATGTCAATAATTTGTAAAAAATATTGTAAAATAGTTTGTTACTCCAGCATTTTTCAAGTTATAAATTGCAATTTTCTCGAAAAAGAAAAAAAAATCATAAATTGCAAGAATTGTTCAATTATGACACATGAGTTTGCCACAAGTAGGGATGGCTCCATTGAGTAATGAATATCCAACCCTACCCTATCCAAATATTTCGAATAATACCTGGTTCTTCTTGCGTAGAAGATAATCCTATTGGGTTTGAATATTACCCAAATTTTTCGGGTAAATTGCATAGAAGCTTTTAACCAGGTGTTGACACATTAGGAAAAATGGCCCCTTCAAAAACTGACATGTGTAAAGTTAATTGCTTAAAATTTCGCTTGGTGCGTCTGGAAGACTCACTCTCACGTATATAGTTTTTTATTAAAAAAATATATAGAAGCAGAAACTTTTAACCAGGTGTTGACACGTTAGGAAAAATGGCCCCTACAAAAACTGGCATGTGTAAAGTTAATTGCTTAAAATTTCACTCGGTGCCTTTGGAAGACTCACTCTCATCGTCTCACGTATACAATTTTGTATTAAAAATACCGTATGGTGCACCGTTTTGGGAGAGTCTTATAAAAACCCAAACCCGCTTATAAAAAATAAAAAATAAAAAATAAAAAATAAAAAAAATAATAAAACCCAAAACAGACTTACGCTGCAGAAAGAAAAGGAGAACCGAGAAAGAGAATGATAGAGAACGAACTTTGGTTTGCGTAGATGGTGGAGGGAGAAAAATCTGAGAAGAAATTCAGGATTTGCCACCATCAGACCACCGCACCCTCCACCGGTATGGTCTCTGTCTTTTTGTACTGAAGGTCAACGTACTCCCTTCCTCTTCAAATACTGTTATTGTAGTTTGAAAGATTGAAACTCCTCACCATTGCTTTTCCTATTCGAATTTGAATCTTAAATCTTCAATATTTCTATGTTTTTGAATTCAAAACCGGCAGTTCCTCTTACTTAATTTTCTAGGGTTCTTCTTTTACCCTTTTTTTTAAAAAAAATTAAATGGTTTGGTTCTCTTTCTTTGGATGCTTTAGTTCCAAATTATCCCTCTATATTTTTTTTGGTGGTAACATTAGGGATTTTTCCCTTGATGTGGATTATTTAAAATATGAATTTATTCGGCGAACAACTTAATTTTTAATATGCAATTTGTTTGATAAAATTACTGATCGGTCTTTTGTTTTATTCTAGAATTCTTAATCCATGTTGCCAATTAAATTGTGAAAGGTTGTTTCGTACACATCTCAAAACTTTAATTTTTTTTTTTTTTTTGGTTGAATGGGTTTTGATTTTATTCGTTTTTGTTTTGGGTTTTCTATCAAAATGTTTGTTTCCTCAATTTTAGATATTTGCTTTTGTTTTTTTTTTTTTTTTTTTAAGATTACAGAAATCACTAAATCATTGAGATTAATTAAGTGTAAGATTGAAATCATTGGGTATTTCAGTTTCTAACATTATTTTCCTTCTTAAATCTTATTTTAGGCTTTTCCTGTCGGAACAGCACACACCAAATAGAGTCCGTAAGGCATACATAGATAAGCGTATACTGTAATGGGTAAAGTTATTTTTTTTATTTTTTTTATTTTTTTTATTTTTCAAATTTAGGGATTGAATATGATTTAGGTTTGAATTTCTTGGTTGGATTGGTTTAGATTTAGTTGTGGTTAGTTTTGGTTCTGAGTTAGGCTTCATTAACATGCCTCTGATAGGTAATTTGGCCGGTTGTTTGTTTTTTACATTTTAAATTATTTTTGTCTTAGTTTTGGCTTGAATTAGATTGGTTTGGTTTTGAGTGATCATTTATGGAATTCATTGTATTTGTTTCTCAAAAAAAAAAAAAAAAAAAAAAACTGTTGTCTACAATTCCATCTTCTCTTACTTTTTTGCTCCTTCCCTGTAACAAGAAAGGTTCCATTCTTAATTTTCTGATCTTACATAGTTTATGCCTTATTATTCTTTCTATAACATTCACTGTTGTTTATATAATTATATTCCATCTTCCTAATAAATCTTCCCTTTCTATTCTATCTTTCCTCCAATCACAGAATACTAATTTTCTATGCCAGATAAAGCCATTGGGTTTTTTGCAAAAGGAATTACTCAATCAAGGTTAAAGATTTGGCTACCTGTTACCCTAATCTCCCAATTATTTTTTCAATTTCTTAAGTTCTGTTTTGTCAATTATTGTATTGGTTAGAATTTTTTTTTTTTTGGGCCAATTTTTGTTAGATTTGTACTTTTTTCGTTTGCCCTTGAAATTTGAATTGATTTATGTTTTGTTGATTATTGTCTTTTGGTTAGATTTGGTTTTTTTTGGCAGTTTTTTTGTTAGATTTTTTTTCCTGCCTCTGAATTTTGAATTCATTTAATTCTAGCATTAAAAATGCTTCAAAATTATGCACATTTCAGGTCCAAGAATTTATTCAGTTTTCACTGTTTCTGGATTTCCTTTTTTTTTTTTTTTGGCCACCTTTGAAACAAAATCTTTCCAGATCAGGATCTGTACCAGTAGGTTTATTGTTAGTCACTTTAAACTCGATGCTTTATAAAAGTTCACACTTTTGAAACTTTTGATTAGATAACTAAATGAATGTGAATGCTGCTTAAAGAAAACACACACATTGTTTACATTAAACTTTAGGTCGATGGTATAGCTTTCCATACTAGAAATTCATAGATGAGTATGGATTAAAAAAATAATTGTTTAAGTTGTTAGTGTTATCCCTTGAATCCTTTGTATAACTGATACCTACCTTTGTAATTAATATTTAGGATATAACAGCCCTACAACTCTTTGCTAACAAAGGCATTCTTTCTGTTTGGTGGAAAGTGAGGCCCTTTTGGCATTTGTAGCATTGTGTTGTGGTTATATGTTTAATATTCAATTGTAGAAGTCTTAAAATAACATTTTGCAATTGAAGATGCTATTACTTTACAATTCGATTAACAATTTAGTAATGAAAACAATTACCACCTGTTATTGACGGCATTACAAAACTTGAGTAGACTTTGCCCTTTCTGTTTTTAGCAAAAATCCTGCCTCTCAGTCTTCAATTATATCGGAATCATCTATGTTATAAGTCAATTTTTGTTTCTACTTTGTTTCTTGAGGAAAATAAAAATAGGAATTTCTTTTATTAATTTGATTAATGTATATATCTTTATCAATATTCTTAATGGGACTCACTTATCAAAGACAAAAAAAAAAAATTAAGGCTTTTTAAAACAAAATAAATTCACGCTCGGTCATCATTTGCTTCTGAACTCTAATTTTAGTGTAGGTGTGAGGAAGAATGAAGGGTATATTCATTTGATGGAGAATTTCTATTTGGACTCATTAGAGAAATTTGTCATCTGTAAATTTCATAAATTAGTTTAGTTGCTGTAATTTTTTTTTTTTCATCTCTGCTAATTTCCTCATTTTGTGTTATATGTTTTCATTCTTAGGTTTTCTAACTTTTCCTAATAGAACCACAAAATTTTAAGATTTGGGGAGAAATAAAAAGAAGTAGCTTCTTCTTTTGGAATTTCTTGAGTTGGAGGTATTTCAATCTGGCACAGGAGCATACTAGAGCGAGATGACAAGTCAAGATGGTGCTGAACAACCTTGAGAAGACATGTAAGAACCTCCAACTTATTAATATTTTATATAAAATCAATTTTATGTAAAATTTTTATCTGGTGTAACATTAGTATTTTTCTTGAGCACTATTTTCCAGTTAGATACCTGCTTGAGTCTTTTTTGTTCTTGATTTAGTTTTGGTTGATTGGATGAGGTTTGATCCTTTAGTAATTTCAGATTTTGTTTGTTCATTTCTCCAGTGCATTTTAATCAATGGTTATTTCTGTGTGCAAAAGAATCCTCTTTTGTAAGTAGATCAATTGTATTTATGACGTTATATAGCTAGTTGTTATTTTTTTGGAAATTGTTTTGTGATGGTTGCATGTTGGATTTGGTTAATTGAATCTTATTTACTAATATAATGTCAGAAGTGCCTTTTCTCCACATGTTATTTGGTCTTCGCATTATGTGGGAGGCATGTCTTTATATAAAAGAAGCTAGATTACTTATGAAACCAATGCTTTCTCAGCATCCTAATTTTTCACAATGTCTATCAATGTCACATTAAAATTATAAGCGCTGCAACATTGCTATTTTTTTTCCTTGATGACCAAAAGTGAAGTGCAAATCCACTGTGTAAAAAAGAGGAAAAATTAGAAGAACTAACCTGGGATTCTGCTTTCAGTGATTTAAAGTGGGTGTTTAGTGTGATCCTCAATAGCCAAGTACTCTTTGTAAGCCTTTTGTTATTTCAGTTATTGAATTATTAACATTCTATTGTAGGTTTAGACAAATGGCTATTAACTTAAGTTGGTTTTAGACTTTAAGAAAACAATGATCTTATATAAGGTGAGTTTTTCTCTATTTATTATTGTTATTTCAAACGTTTTTCAAATGAATTTATGTTGGTTTGTGGTTGGTAAACTTTGGGTAGTTGTGGATTAGTGTTTAGGTGTTGAGACATTTGTTTGTTGCAATGATATGACCATTTTGGGGCTTTGTCTGGTGTTTCAGTTCACTAAGAAATTATATACATTTGTGCATCCTATTCATTTGAAAAAGTGTTTTGGAAATCAGTTACATCAATATAGACTAACTGCATGAATTCAACATTTTTTGTAGCAAAAAATTTGTTTATTGCTTTTTTGTAACTATGCGGCATTTGCATCTCATAAATAGTTAAAAGAGTGGTTAAACTTTACGTATGTTGCAGCCTATTAGAGGAAATTTCTGCCTATTAGAGGAACTTTCATTCATATTTCCCACACACCCCCTCAAACTTCCAAGCCTTGGCTTCACTCTTTTCTTTTTTCTTTTTTCAATCTTATAAAATTTGGGGAATTTAAAACGTCATAATTTACTGTTTGTCAGATTGGAGACAATGAGGGTTTTTATTTTAATTTTTTCATCAGACTTCCAATTCTATGTATCTACTGAAATGTCTTTCAAAGACACCTCATTTTAGTGGGCAAGAAAATGAGTACAAACTACATTTAATGCTTACCATAAAATTTTTTTTTTTTTCTTAAGCTCATAGTGCAAGTTACAATAGTATAAATTCCCAAATGAATTCTCCAACTAACATTGGCTGAATTCTCTTTTAGATTGTAGATTGATACTGAAATTGTTGAACACATTTAATTCGCCTTTGTAGTACATCACTACCACAAATGATTTACAATTTTTTATTTTTATTATTATTAATTTTTTTATGGTAGCAGGTAGACGCCTTACAATTGGTAAACAACTGAACATACATATACATTAGCCTTATCAATTTTAGTATCTTCTATTTGGGTTTTTGCCAAGTTTTTCTTTTTTTTACTCTTTGATCTTCCATGGAAATTCAGCAACACCTTATTAAAAGATAAGAAAAATATGACTATATTCTATCAGAAACTTTCCTATGTTTTTTATTTTTATTTTTTATTTTTATATATATTTATTTATTTTTTATTATTGGACTTTGTTTTATAAGCAAAATTTTGATTAGACATGTTTAAAGGAAAAAGAAATGATAAGAGCTATCTAACACTCATTCATGTGATCTAGATTTTAGATGGTAGAACTAATTTCGCATTTGCATGTGATCTTCATTTGGAATCAATTTAACATTAACATTTTGTTTTGAATCTTTTGATATGTCCAAGTATGCAAAAAGATCCTCAATGGCTTGGTTGCTTACAACATTAGACCCATAAAGACTTTTAAGAGAGAAAGCATGAAGTTCGTAAACAAAGGGTTAAACTATTTGACTTTCGGTTTATTTTAGGATTTTAAGTGCTATTTTGAGCTATGAATCTAAATTTTAATGATGTTATGAAGAAAGGTATTTGTTTTTCTTATGCTATAAGTTTAATTTTTTCTGGTTATTCAAATTGTGTTAATATATATTATTATGATGAAGTATTATTTACTTTTGATGATGTTATATAAAAAAGAAAAGTACATTGATGATGCTATAAACAAACCACCAACACAATTATAAAAATCCCGTGCATTTGCACGGGTTATAAGCTAGTATATATAATTATCAATACGATTTTTATATTATTACCCATAAATAATTCTCAGATACAAACTGAAATATCAGTATGATGTCGTTTAGGTACTCTTTGACATGCAATTATTTGGTTTTTTTTTTGCTATCTGTTAAGAACTCAAATGATGGGTGTTGTTTATAGTTTAAATCGAGCTTTGAATTAAGGGAGAAGAGAAAAACAAAGAACAATTAATTGATGACTAATTTCTGTATGATCACTTTACAAGACCAAAGGCCTATTTGTATTTGTACATGCATAATTCTGATCAGTGGCTAACTAACTAACTAACTGATCCAGCAACTACTTATGCCAGCTTGCATAACTACTTCTAACGATCTACCAATTTGTCACGTGCATTAACAATTGAACACGTGCACTAGTTCCATCTAATACTACCTAGTGATTACAATAGGCATGTAGTCTGTACAAGAAATCTGTAATTAGATACTTCTTTACACTCGGGCACCACAGCATCACAAGCTCCGGCAAGCAGCCCAATGAAATTCTTAGCGCGGTCTTTCACCACGTTAATCTGTTGGTATGATTTAAACCATAGACAAGGTTCATTAACATAGTAAAACAGCTTGCGCTTTAAGTTATAATTAAGCATGGAGAATGGTGCACTAGAGTAGTGAGTTTTATAGCGATGATGATTTGTAAGATTGGCCTCCAATTTCATCCTTTGCAGCCTTTATGCCCTCTGTTTTCTCCCCATCATCAGGAAGGTTTGAAAGTTTTCACTTGACTTAAACATATATTTAAAAGGGGACTTAATATGACCTTTATGATATCAAAATTGCCTAGCAGTTGTAGCATCAGTGTTCTTGGTAGGAGAATTGAAGTTAAAAAAGGATACATTGAGAGTTATGTACTTTTTTCATCGACTTTTTTGTACTCTTAACAAAATAGCAACTCTCACTCGCTTCTCTGTTTTATTTGTATTTTTTTCCTTTGTTTTTGTCTGGCATATGTGTTATTGACCGTGAATTTTTCAAAGAACGTGGACCATATAAACTCTGGGTTCCGGTAGACTGGTTTTGCATATCTCATCTACTACAGGTACCTATTTCTTCTTCTTTTTCTCATACTAAGGTGCTTCCTGTTAGCCTTTTCATATTATCTAAAGAAGGAGAGCAATATAATTATGTAATCGTCAATATGAATTTTTATTTATTACCACAAGTATTCTCAATGTTAATCTGCTGTGTCCATGTGAGTTTAAAATCATAGCAAATAAGTTGCGATTTGCAGGGAATTAAGAGGGCTAGTCCAAGATTTCTTTATATAATATTCAGATTAAATTTTGTCTACATACAATGTTTAATTGAAAGAATGGTCTTATATCCAGCATACAGAAACACTTACCAGAATTGTCAATATGCTGTACTTCTTATTGAGAATTTGTTAGAATTGATGGGTTGGGAATCAAACACCAGAATGATCTTTGGATGGTTGGAGGTTAAAGAGCTTAAGAAATTGCGAGTATAGTTGTTCTTTTATAGAAAAGGGAAATAGAAGAGAAGTTCTCTCTTTATTTTTAATTTCATTAGAAGTCGTCTTGAACATGATCAAAGCTCTTGAACCAAGAAATTCACAATATCTAAGCCTTAGATTACAAGGGCAGTGATGGAACCCGAGTTTCAACAGCCAACCCAGTGCTCTGCAGAAGAAGAAGCTGAACTGTTCAGGAGTGTGAAGAAATTTAAAGACAACAGCATTGAGAAACCATTTGTTCAACCCCGCAAACAGGTAAGTTAAACCAAATATCTCTCCCCCTTAAATAAATAAAAAATAAAAATAAAAATAAAAAGCTTGTCAAGTTTTCCCATTCCGCTAGAGTTGAAGAGCTTCACATTAGCAGGGACAGACCCACATATGGGCCCATGGGGCCCGGTTCCCTGCAGACATTACCCAAAAAAAAAAATATATATATATATTTGTAATATAACCTAATTTAATTTAGACCCATGAAAAATTAGAGTTGGGCCCCCTTACTTCAAACAGCTTCCCCCTCTTTCAAAACTTAAATCTTAACCCAGCCCAAATAACAAAATTAAACCCAAACAAGGTCATAACCCAGTAAAAAAAACGCTAAATATCAGTCCCTAAAAAAAACCCAGCCCAATCAACAATCTTTCAGCCATTTTTATAAATTACAACCCAGCCTAACAAACCACTATTTTAGCCCAAATTCACCACGTTGATTCAAGGAAAAAAACAAAGGGGCATCAGATTGATAGTGTTGGCAGAGGATAATAAATTGATAGTGGTGTTAGTGGGGCAACAATGTGTATAAGTTGAACTAAGATAAATTTTTTAGACAAAAAAATTAATATGCTATTGATACTATTTTTGAGACAAAAATAAAAAATAAATGACAAATCAAAAAAACAAAGATAAAGAGATAAACAAATACATCATAAAATAAAAATGTCACACATCATAATGCTTTAACTATTATTTTGAACTAAAATAAATTTATGAAACTAATAAATCTATAAATTGAGAAGTTTAAATTTATAATTGATGCATCATGTATATCACTCACATTCTTGTATTCGCTTTTACTCAGTAATAACAATTACTCCTTTTGTAAGATAATAAACATAATTCTTATTTTATTTTTATTTTTTTAGTCTTTGATGTTATACATTGAAAGGGACAATAGTTTCAACATTTAGTTTAGATTCAATTATAAATGATTTCAAAGATTTAAAAGAGTGTCAAGTTCCCTTTTCATATGTGACTACATTGTAATGTATTAAGAAACAATAGTGTTTTGTATCTTTTGTCTTTATTAGTAGATGATTAAATCTTAATATACTAAGAAATAATGATTTTGTGTATTTGTTTTAGACAATAGTTTGTTAACACTATATAAATGTTTATTTAAAGTTTTTGTGTTTTTTTTTTCTTATACTCCAGCCCCTTTGCTTGAAGTCTGGGTTTCATAATGGACCATTAGTAATAGTAAGCATCAAACAAGGGTCAAATGTCTTTTTCTTTTGGGTCTCATTATGGAGGATTAAAAAAAAAAAAAAAAAAAAAAGAGGAAATATAATACAAAATAAATAAATAAAAAAGTTCATGACTTTCTAATAAGTGGGCGAAACTCTTTTTTCTTGTCGGTAGGTTGATAGAAGAGATTATGTTGCGAAGAAAGAATAAAAAACAAAAACCAAAGCTTTTTCTATGCGTGAGTTGCTGCGCACTAATTTAAGTGGGGTTTCCATTTTCATTTCAATGATGATTGATGATTCTTATTGGACTAAAAAAATAAAGGCATAATGGGTGAAACAGAGCATGATAAAGTTACAGATAATTCAAAAGTGTAAATGTCGACATTATAAGATAATTCAACATTAAGCACTAGACTAGGTCCCATAGAGTAGAATAATATAAATTAATGACCTAGCTATTTACCAACCATATGATAGAATCTTGTTGTAAATTAATGTATATGCAAGTGGATTGAAAAATAAAATAAAAAACAGTGTTCAAATTGATGGAAAAGTTAACAATTATGTGTAAAGAATTTTGGTTCATATTTTTTTTTAACAATAAGTCATATTGACGGATGTCCTTAGAGTATTATTATTATTTTTTTTTTTTTAGAGAAAATCCTTAGGATAATTGTTAATAAACAATTTTAAGAATGTTTTTATACCACTTTTATGGAAAATTGAAAGAATTATCAAAACATTAATTACTTTTTATTATTTTTCCATAAATTTTTTTTTTTTTAAATGGTTCACTAAAAAAATGTCTTTAATGCATTCATTAACATTTTCCTTTTAACAATTACTGCTATTTCAGTTTCTCCTCGTGAATCACTTTCTAACTCCAGTATCTGTTTCTTGTATTGTGAATTGTAATTTCACTCTCCAAGTGAAATTCCTCTTAATCACAATTTCTTGTATTGTCAACAATGAGCACATTTCGTTATTTTATCAAACAGATGGGGTTGTAAGACATTGTTAATGCTCTAAATCTGGTTCTGGTAGTAAAAGATTCATATGGAACTAGTGAATAAATAATGGGCAGGCTGCTTGTAAATTTTAATATGATTTGGTTTAGGGAATTTATCATATTGCTTCTGTAGGAGTGGGAAAGACCCATGTGTGAAACATGCTAGGATGAATTTTCCACCGAAATGCAGATCCAGGCGAACATGCTAACACTTTTTGTATTTTATTTTGTGATTAGGTGGAAAATACTAAGTTGTAATTATGTTGAAATTGATAAATATAACTTTCTCACAAAGTCCGAATTGACAAAAAAAAGAAGTTCTGCTATATATAACTTCAATTTAATGATGTATTATCTAAAAACTAATATTATCACATAATTAACTTTGCATAGATCAATATGAACATATTTAAACTATTACGCAATACAATTTTTTAAGACTTCTCTTCCAATAATAATTGGGGAGCAAGGTTGGAATAGTAGAAAACTGATGTAGTACAACATCTAATTTTTTTAAAGTATATTATTTTGAGAAAATTCGCAATCTAGCCAGCTAGTGAGAAGCTTCTTTCCCAATTTAATTATCAGGAGCATCTTAACTTTGTCTAACAAAAACTCTAACTAAACTAATATGTAAAATTGTAAAAGAAAATAAAAATTCCAAATTCAAAGACGCTTAATCAATCAAATGAAATTAATATAATGCATAAGAAAATATAATAAGAAAGAGGATTGCAGACACCTTGCAAACAGTCGTGAGTAATTGGTCATCACCAATTATTGACACGATGGGCGTCGAGGTGTGAGGAAGAGAACATGCATAAAAACCATTAAAAACAAACAAATCAGGACAAATCCAGAACAATAAAATAACTCAAAAAAAAAAAAAAAGGGAGGCAAATTAATGACTATGTACTAAATCAGTAAAATGCATTCTAATTCTTTAGACATAAACAATTTTAATGGATAAAATGCAATTATGTAAAGAAAAATTGGAAAGATAAATACAAAGAAATAGACTAACAATTGAAAATTGGTATTAAAAAAAAAAAAAAAAAACCACAGTATCTACAACCCCACAAAAGAAAATCCAACACAGACCATAAAAATTGCAGCAATAAAGCAAAGAAATTCAAGGGAAGAAAAGAAAAAACTGACCTCAAAGGGACTTTCCAATTTTAGTTGTAACCAGTCACAACTTCGCACGATGCACGAAAATATGTGATTATTTTGTAATAAAATACAGTATATAATTATTTTCTAAAATATTCATAAAGTATTATATTAGGATTAATCAGTCATGTGTAACAAATTGTTTTTATCATAAGAGAATTTCATTTTAAATGATCATTATCTCTATTTTGAAATATATAAAGTATGATCATTATCTCTCCTTTTGAATACATTGTTTATCCTAATGCATTAATAAATATATATTGAATCAAAACATACCCATATAAAGATACTTTGCAAACAAACAAAATGCCATATCAATTGTTGCTTAACAATGATTACTTGAATCATTTAGGAAAAGAATTTTTTGTTGATAATCTATTAAGATAACTTTCTTTGCAAAAACTACAAATTCGTCCACTCAAAAGGATTATCAAATAAACAATATTAGCAAGATATCATAATTAAGTTTCTATAATAATAATAATAATTGCAAAAGGTAAAATATATCACTTATCCAATTATTTTCATTTGACTGACCTTTACTTTTGTTTGTATAAGTGGCGCTATAAATTACTTCTTATACAACTATTAAAAGTACTTTCTTTACAAAAACTACAAATTTGTCAACCCAAAAGGATTAAAAAATAAACAAAACTTAGTAAAGTCTAATAGTTTAACATCTAAATGAATCACTAAAAAAATAAATTCTAATTTGCAAGCAACTAATTATGAACCCAAATCATATTAAACCAATGGGTAAAGAAAAAGATCTTGTGACATGGAATTGGAATACCAAAATACCCAAATATACATCAAAGTCGATACAAATTTTCAAAAAGGAGAAACAAATGTGATGTGACAATTAAATAAACAATGACAAAAAAACTATTACTAGAAAAATAAGTGGTTGAAACAATATAAAAAAAAAAAAAATCACCAAAAGAGAAACAAAATTTGAGGGAGAGAGAATATAAACATTTTTTGTTGTGAACAACTTGGAAGGAATATGGGAGAGAGGTAGAAATGAAATAATAATAAATTTATATGAAATTTAAGGTGGAAGATGAAGGGTGAAAGTAGATAAAAGATTGAAAAAAGTGAAAAGGTAGAATTTAAGAATATATAAAGGAGAAAATTTTGTATCTATAAAGAGAATCAAATGAAAATTATAAGAAAATAATAATTGGAGGAGATGAAAGATTGATGTAAGAAAACAATGGTTGAAGAAGATGAAAGGTTGAACAGAGTAAAAAATGCAAAAATAAAAAACAAAAAATAAGAAAGGATTCTAGTAATGTGGCACAAATGTCTTTTTCTTTAGGGTCTCATTATGGAGGACAAAGAAAAAGAAAAGGAAATATAATACAAAATAAATATATAAAAAAGTTCATGACTTTCTAATAAGTGGGGAAACTCTTTTTCCTTGTCGGTAGGTTAATAGAAGAGATCATGTAGCAAAGAAAGAAAAAATAAAATAAAATAAAAACCTAAGATTTTTCTACGCGTGAGTTGCTATGTACTAATTTTAATTAAGTGGGGTTTCCTTTTTTATGTCAATGATGATCTTATTGGAGACCGTTTTCTTTACCTGACTAAAAAAGTAAAGGCATAATGGGTGAAACAAAGCATGATAAAGATACAGATGCTCAACAGAGGTGAACAAAATTCAAAAGTGTAAATGTCGACATTATAAGATAATTCAACATTAAGCACTAGTCTAAGGTCCCATAGAGTGGATTAATATAAACTAATGGCCTACCAATTTATCAGCCATATGATAGAATCTCAATGTAAATTAATGTATATGATAGATGTAACATACTGTTTTTATCATAAGAAAATTTCATTTTAAATGATCATTAGCTCTTTTCTTAAATATATTGTTTATCTTAATACATTAATAAATATATATTGAATCAAAACATACCCATATAAAGATACTTTGCAAAAAAACAAAATGCCATATCAATTGTCGCTTAATAATGATTAGTTGGATCATTTAGGAAAAAAATTTGTTGTTGATAATCTATTAAGATAATTTTCTTTGCAAAAACTACAAATTCGTCCACTAAAAAATATTATCAAATAAACAATTATTAGTAAAATCTCATAATTAAGTTTCTATATGCATCATTATAAAATAACAACAACAACAACAACAATAATAATATAATTGCAAAAGCCAAAATATATCACTTACCCAATTATTTTCATTTGACTGACCTTTACTTTTGTTTGAATAAATGGCACTATAAATTACTTCTAATACAATTATTAAAAGTACTTCCTTTACAAAAACTACAAATTTGTCAACCCAAAAGGATTAAAAATTAAACAAAACTTAGTAAACTCTCATAGTTTAACATCTAAATGAATCACTAAAAAAATAAATTCTAACTTGCAAAACAACTAATTACTAACCCAAATAAAATCCAACCAATGGGTAAAGAAAAAGATCTTGTGATATGGAATTGGAATACCAAAATACCCAAATATACATAAAAGTCGATGATTTTTCAAAAAGAGAAACAAATATGATGTGACAATTAAATAAAAAATAACAAAAAAAAAGTATTAATGGAAAAAAGTGGTTGAAACAATAAAAAAAAAATTCACCAGAAGAGAAACAAATTTGAAGGGAGAGAGAGTATAAACATTTTCTGTTGTGAACAACTTGGAAGGAATATTGAAGAGAGGTGGAAATGAAGTAATAAGAAATTTATATGAAAATTAAGATGGAAGATGAAGGGTGAAAGTAGATAAAAGATTGAAAAAGTGAAATGGTAGAATTAATTTAAGAATATATAAAGGAGAAAATTTTATATCTATAAAAAGAATCAAATGAAAATTTTAAGAAGACAATGATTGGAGGAGATGAAAGATTGAACTAAAAAGACAATGGTTGAAGAAGATGAAAGGTTGAATAAAATAAAAAATGCAAAAAAAAAAAGAAGAAGAAGAAGAAGAATAAAATAAAAATAAGGTTAAAATTGTAATTTAACAAAATTAAAAAAAAAAAACTACTAAAGAAACTTTTTTCCTAAAAATTAGCACACTCTTTATTTAAATATATCTGACACTAATTGGTGCTGATCTTGCTTTTGAATAATAATAGGAAACCAATTTTTTTCATATGATTGAAGCGACATCTTGTTCACCATTAATACCACTTTTATTATTCATTAATTACAACAGGTGACGTTAATACCTAAACTTATTTTGGTTTTATTACTTTACTATTTGCTTATATGCTTCCACTTAAAGGATTAGGATTTTTTTTTTCTTTTTTTTTTCTCTTTTGGTTCAACTTATTACTTTACTATTTGCTTATATACTTCCTTTTAAATAAGTAAATAAGTTTTTTAGCAAAGAAGCTTATCTGAACTTTTCATTAATCATGCCGTTGACATCAAAATTTTAATTTTGTGTGTACACATGCAAATTATTATTTGTTATATAACTGAAAATTCATGCCATTTAACAATTTCATCATGATTTTTTTTTTTTAATTTTATAATTATGGTTTGTGAATGAGATGTTTGGAACAAGTAATTGATCTAAAAGATATTTTGTGTTATTACTTATTACAAGTTACAAGTAACTGATCCAATCTTCTATTTACTATCTGCACTCTTTATGTGTTAATATCCAATACATGGATCTGGGATAATCTCTCTATAAACTTTATAAAGAGGTGATGACGTTTTCAAATGAGGATAATAGGTTTAAAGTCAATCTCTATTAGTCATTTATATACAGGTTTAGGGCCGAAAAGGCAAGTATTTCATATTAATCTACATATATATAATAATAGGTGAAGCTGAGAGAAAACTAATTAGATTTTAAATTGGATTTCAATTGAAGTCTATTTTTGTGCCATGTGTCCCATTTAATTTTTAATTATTGTTTCAAATGAATTATTGGGTACAAAAACCGAATAGTTTATCAAATCCAATTAGTTTCCTATTAAAGTCCAATTAGAATCCAATTAGACATGTCTATCAATTTTTTAAATTTTTGTGCAAAATAAATTATTTACAAAAACCAAAGAGTTCAATAGTAATGAACCTTCAAATAACAAATCCTATCTACTCAACTAAAATGACCACACCAATAGTCTCACAAGGTGCCCGTGCATCTTAAGGATATGCCTTATGAAGTTTTTCTTTATCACCTACTCTCAGAGCAATTCTATGGAGGTCATGTCAAAATACTCACTAATATCTTATGTTTCATGTGCAAAAAGTTTTAGTTTTATTCTAATTTATGTTAAGTTGGACTTTGTACAGTAATGAATTGCTTTTCTTCTTTGTTCCCCTCATACAATTAATAAAGCATGCCTTACAATAGTAAATAATTGAATATTAATATTTTAGCCTTTTGGGTTTTAGCTTCTTTTTTTTTTTTTTTTTTGGTTTTCCAATAAGACATGTTTTGCTTAGCTATGAATATAATATTTCATATTTACATTATATTTCATAGCTAGGAAACTTCGGGGAAAAAAACAGTTTGAATATATTCACTCCTTTTTATATATTTTAAGGAGCAAGTTGCATTTATCCTTATGCCCAAAGATAGAAATTGGAAGGAGCAAGTCAAATTTGAAATGTATGACAAGGTAAAGATACTTTTGGTTTTTTTTTTTTTTTTTTCCTAAAATATTATTTTAAGTTTTTCTTTTATCATAGTATAGCTTTTGTTACTTTCTCAAAAAAAAAAATAAATAAATAAATAAATAAATAATAGTATAGCTTTTGTTACATACTTTCAGTATGTAATATGAAATAATAATAAAAACATGCAAATGAAATGAGGTTTCAGGTTCACAAGTTCCATGCAAAAATGGTATCTGTGCTCACGAGAAGTTTGCAAAATTTAATCTGACATTTTCCATGGACGAGACCTGCTGCTTGAGACACCTAAATGAATTTCATAAATCCATTTCCTTGGTGACAAAACTTACAAGGTCAGCCCTTTTAGTCTCATCATTTATCTCTTCGATTATTTTAATAAATATTTTGGCTGTTTTTTAAATTTGAGTAATGGTTCAATTTTGTCATTTTGGAAAAATCATTTTTTATGTTTCTCATGTGATAGTATTGTTGGCTCTGATTAGAAATGATTACGGTAATGGGACAAGTTAACTGCTTCAGGTGACAAGGGGATAAGCATAAGACACATATAGAGATACACCTAACACCACATAGGATTTGATGTATTTTCACTTCTTATTTATAAAATATACAAGTACCTTCTAATGAAATTTTGGTAAAAGTTTTGTTTGGTTGTGAGAAAACAAAGAGGACATAAAGGTTTTGTGGCTATGTGATAATGCGTCTTGGGTGTGTGTATGGTTAATGGTGTTGTTTTTATTAGTTTATTTTTGTTTCAATTGCGTTTTATTTGCTTGCTTGCTAGCTAAAACACAAAGGAAAATAAATATATATACTTCCCCATATACGGTTCTTTTCGAATATAAACCTATCTTAGGAGCCAAATAATTTTATTGATCGTTTGAGTATATATTTTTGATAGAGGGGTCTCATGTTGTTAATGATATTGTAAATTGTGATAATAGAGAATGAGGGTGATCATTAATATGGTTTTTATTTTTCTTTTCTTTTTGCTAATATTTGGTTGATTTTGAATTACATAATTTGAATTTTATTTATGACTAGTCGCAAACCTGCACGTTGCGCATAATAATTATTTTTATGGTAGTTTTATTAATTATTTTTATACAATTTAAACTAATTTAATTAAGAGTAATGTATTTTGTAATTATATTTTTATTTATTATAAGAATAATCATAAATGTAATATAGGAACAATAATAATTTTTGTCATACTAAAATGAAAAAAATACAATTTTTCTCAGAAATTCAAAAGGCAAGTTAACAAAAATATTTATTTTTTAATAAAAGTTATTTATAACATCTTGTGAATCATTAAAAATAATATAAAATTTGGAAATTATTCTTTTAGTTTTAAACAAACTTTCTCAAACTTATTTTTTCCGCCTACAATCCAAAACACTGAAAAAAGTAACTAAAAAAATTAATAAAAATTAAATATGATTAATTGGACCGATTAGGAAAACAATTTGTTATTTATAATCTATTAAGGTTATTTTCTTTGCAGAAATTGTAATTTCGTCCACCCAAAACATATTATCAAATAAAAAATTATTAGCAAATCTAAGAATTAAATTTTTATATATGCATTGTTATAAAATAATAATAATAATTAAAGTAAAATTGTGAAAGATAAAATTTTTCTTTCATCCAATAATTTTTGTTTAGCCAATCTTTGCTTTTCTCTAAATAAATAACATTATAAAGTACTTCTAATATAATTATTAAGAGTATTTTGTCCACCACAAAGGATTAAAAATAAACAAAAATGATTAAAGTCTCATAGTGTAACATCTAAATTGAGCACTATAAAAATCATGCAGTAGAATAATATTATATTTTTATATTTAATCCTTTAAAATGCAATAGGATAACATTTAACAATCAAAGAGAGAGAAAAAAATAAAAAATAAAAAAACTGAATCGCATTAACCTAAAGTAGATTAAAGAATATAAAAAATTATCAACCTAAAGTGAAGATGCAAGAAAAATAAAAAATAAAAATCCACCCAAAAATTGTGTGTGTGAGAGAGAGAGAGAGAGAGAGAGAGAGAGAGAGAACCTTTTTTTTGTAAGGAAAAACTATACATAGAATGAAAGAGATAGTGACAAATTTATAGTAAGAGGGTGTAAATAAGAAGAGACAAAAATAGAGAAAGATGAAGGGAAAGATGAAAAATGATATTAATGTAAAGGGTAGTGGGGAGATGAGAAGATGAGGGAAGGAGAAAGGTTGGAGAAATAGTGGGAAGATGAAAAGGTATGGGAGGGAGAAAGGTTGGAGAAGTGTAAATATGAAATTAAAAAATATATATTAAAAATAATTATAAGAAAATGGAAAGAAAAAAAATAATGACGTGAACACTGACGTGGCTTAACGTGAGCGCAGCAGCATTAAACGTTACGTTTCAGCTTTTAGTAATATATAGATTGGCTAATGAAATTTATTTTAAGGGCAATCCTTCTTAAAAATAAAAATAATAATAAAAAACAATGGCAATTGTTGAGGAGGAGAAGGGGATACTAATTTATGATATTTGTTGAAAGTTCAAAAATATTTGGTTTTTAAGGGTAATTTATATTTAGTTTTAGAAATATTTCACCATCACAACCGATTAACGAAATAGAATAAAAAAAATTCAGTAATAGTTAATATATATGGTGTAATAGGTTAAGAAGTTCCTTACTTTTTTATGGTTATATAATATTTGTTAAATATTCATTTTTAATTAATTAGTGAATGGTGTCTTAAATATGTATCACAATAACAAAAATAATATCATCAAAATGGCAAGAAAACCCATTTTAATACCTTATTATTATTATTATTAATTTTTGAGATAACAAAATCAAATCATCATTATACTTTCATAAATGTACCTTTTTTTTTTTTGTTATTTATTTGTCATTATATTATAGAACATAATTACTCCAAAATACAAAAGTTTGGTCGAATTAATATTCTATATGTTTAATAATTCAAGCTTAGCATTAATAGTATCACTAAAATTGAACATTCCCGTGTGTAAACACGGGTTATATGCTAGTAATGGAATAATGGGAGAGAATTTGTTAGATACTGTGAAAAAATAAAAATCCCAAATTTTCGTTAACCACAAGATTTTAATGGTTTTATTGGGTTCAAATATTTCTCCTTTGTGTTAAAATCTAATTTTATCTCCTTTGTGTTAGAAGCAGGTTGTTTATAAATTTTATGTTATTTACGTATGTTGCACTTTTGCGTGGACCAGTAAATGTAACCAAATAATCAAAAAGCCTAAATGACTAGTACTGCAGCTAAAATTATGAACTGCGTGGACCAAATAATGCTAGTAGCAGTAAACTTTCTCAGTAGCAGCACAAATTCAACAACTATTCGTTAATATGAGTAAAGAAATAGAAAGAAACTATTAAAGAAAAAAACAAAAACCAAGTACCATATTTCATATAACAAAAGTACGTGTGAGTTGCTATATATGTGGTAATTGCGCTATAAGCTCTCTCTCATAACAAAGTAAGTCATTGAGTGAAATAAGCCATGATAAGTCTACAATAGAAGCTCAACTGAGGTGAACAAAATTCGAAAGTGTAGTTGTCATTATAAGATAATACAATGTTTACCAACCATTTCATTTTTCTTGTATTGTCAATTGCAATTTCACTCTCCAAGTGAAATTCCTCTTATTAATCACAGTTTCTTGTATTGTCATCAATGAGCACATTTCGTTATATTATCAAACAGATGGAGTTGTAAGACGTTGTTTATGCTCTAAATCTGGTTCTGTATTAAAAGATTCATATAGAACTAGTGAATAAATATTGGGCAGGCTGCTTGTAAATTTTAATATGATTTTGTTTAGGAAATTTATATAAGTGCTTCTGTAGGAGTGGGAATGATCTATGTGTGAAACACGTTAACACTAATACACGTACAATTGATACCAAGATGAAATCTAAAGTTGATCTGCGCAAAAAGAAGATATAATCTAAAGTTTATATTATATATGGTGCTCTTGCCTTTTCAATATACTTTTTGACTCATTGGTTAATTAAGTGGGTTTGTCTTTTGTAATTTTGTTCTGCTACTAAAGGTTAGTGGTAAGGATCTTCCAATTAACATGCTAGCTCGCAATTAACAATTTCGTTATGGTCATTAACTGATCTAGAGGTCATTACATAATGGATTTTAATTATTTTTGTTCTTTGAGTACATTGCTTTTAATTAATGTATGTATAGTAAAACAAGTTTTTATAATTTTTTGTTTAGAAATATTGCAGTGATATGTTGTAATGAAAAATAAAATTAAAAAAGTGATATGTTATAATTTTTTTTTTCAAGCCGAATTATTATATGAGCATTCCCAACCAATCCTTGTTCTGCTCGTTCATACTTATTTTCACCATCTCTCTCATGGCTTTATATCCCTCTTTAATATTTAAGATTTTAATAAGATTAATGTGTCCCACATTTAAGTGATAGATGAAAATTCATATATTAAAGAATCTCTAGGTAACTCTAAAACACTGGAACACCTATAGCTGGAGGTACATTTGTTTTTTTTTTCGGCAGCTCTAATTTTTACTTTCATTTGGTATTAGGGCCTCCTTCGTGCACATATGGATTTAAGGATGTATTTTGCTCTTTGTTGTTTAGTAATTTTTTCACTCATAGTTTTTTCTATGATTTGGCAAAATTGATTTTAGGATATAAAATATTTACGTTGCATATTCTTTTGTGCTAAATTAACTATATCATCTAAATCTGGCTTGTTTCAACCAATGTCCCCCAACCAACTGTGGGTTCTAATGTCTTTTCGTCAGGGTCCCATGCATCGTGGAGGAAAAAGAAAAAGAAAGAAGAACTATAGTAAAAAATGAAAAAGTTCAAGACTGTTGAATAATAGTGTGGAAATTCATTTTACTTGTCGGTGGGTTGAAGAAAAGCTAGGATCAGTGACTGTGAATTGTGAACTGATAATGCACCGCGTGGACTTCATTGGCCAGAGTAGGCCCTCAGGCTTTTGAGATAGTAGATTCCAAAGGGCAATAAATGCTTTGCTCACTGCATAGTGTACTTTTACTTTTTTCACTTATTGGTTAGGTAAGGCTTCAATTATTTTGAGTTTTACCCCCATAAATTGTTAATAAGGAGGAATATATTCTATTCATAGGTTCATTGACACTGTCAGTTTGTTATTTGGTTTTGAGTTTCTCCATTCTGAATCACACTTTCTAATCTATCTCCACTTCCTGTTTTTTGTATTGTCAATCGGAATTTCACTCTCCAAGTATGGCTGAGGGGCTTGTTACAGATCTCATTAAGCAGTTACTTTCAACTGCTGCTTGGGGGGCAGAACAAGAGATAAGGCTGGTCGTTGGTGTCGAAAAAGAAATCCGAAAGCTTGAAGGCAATCTACAAACCGTGAAAGCGGTGCTCAATGATGCTGAGAAAAGACAAATTACAGAAGAAGCTGTGAAGCTTTGGTTAGAAAAGCTCAACAACGTATGCTACGAGATGGATGATGTGTTGGACGAGTGGAACACTGAATTGATCAAATCAGCAATTCAGAAAGAAGAAGAAGAAAAAAATGCTGATAGTGCTCTTGTTTTGAAGAAGCAGGTATGCTTCTTTATCCCCTCCCCTTCATGTTGTTTCGGTCAAGTAGTTGATAAACTTGCTAGGCGTCATGACATCGCTCACAAGATAAAAGAACTGGATGGAATAATAGATGAGATTACCAAAGAGAAAGATAGGTACCAGTTTCAGTTAACCAATGACCTTTCCCCTAAAGTAGTTGAGCGACCACAAACTACCTCATTTGTTGATGTGTCTGAAATATATGGTCGTGATAGCATTAAGGATGATCTCGTGGGCATGCTATTGGGCAAGGGTAGTGAAGAAGAAAGCAGCCCCCATATCATCTCATTAGTGGGCATGGGAGGTATTGGAAAAACGACCCTTGCTCAACTAGCCTATAATGATCCTAAGGTGCAAGCCCATTTTGAGATAAAAGTGTGGGTTTGTGTTTCCAATCCTTTTGATCAGTGTAAAGTTGCCAAAGAAATCCTTGAATCTATTGAACATCAATCCCCCAACTTGACTGCATTGCAGGGTCTATTGGAAAAAATTACTATTAAAGTTTGGGGAAAGAAGTTTTTTCTTGTTTTAGATGATGTGTGGATGGAAGACTCCATAATGTGGGAGCCATTCAAAAATGCACTAAAATGTTGTGCCCAAGGTAGTAGAATTATAGTTACCACACGTAAAAGTAGAGTTGCAAAGGTGATGGGAAGTGTGAGCGTAACCAATTTGGAGCTATTATCTAAGAAAGATTGTTGGTCGGTGTTTAGTAAAATAGCATTTTTTGATAGGGATCCTAAGCAACGTGAGCAACTAGAAGATCTTGGTTGGCAAATGGTAGAAAAATGCAAAGGCTTGCCACTTGCCGCAAAGACTCTAGGGAGTCTAATGCGGTTCAAGAGAAGTAGAGAAGAATGGAAGAGTATTTTGGACAACAATTTGTGGGAATTTGAAGATGTGGAAAGAAGTCTTTATGCACCGTTGTCATTGAGTTATTATGATTTATCCTCACCATTGAGACAATGCTTCTCATTTTGTGCTGTTTTTCCAAAAGATTATGTCTTTTCTAGCAATGAGTTGGTATTTATGTGGATGGCACAAGGATATATCAAGTCAAAGGCAAATATGGAGATGGAAATCATTGCTAGAGACTACTTTGAAATCTTAGCCATGCGCTCTTTCTTCCATGATTTTGAGAAAAATGAGGATAATAGCAAGATAAAAAAATGCAAAATGCATGACATAGTGCATGACTTTGCACAGTTGATGTCAAAAAATGAATGCTTCTCAATCAATAGTGACAAAGAGTTGGGATCAGATTATAAAATTGCCCGCCATTTGCAATTAGAAATTCTCAAAAAAACTCAATTTCCTGAGTCTATTTATAATGCAAAAAATCTACGCACCCTCATTTTTGTATATCAAAGTGATTATAAATTATCTACTTTATTCCAACATTTTAGATGTTTACGGATATTATCTTTGAATGGTGACATGTTAAAGGAACTTCCAGATGCAGTGGAAAATTTCATACATTTGAGGTATCTCAATTTAGTCGATTATTGTGGAAATGGATTGCCTGAAACCATTTGTCATCTAAGCAATTTACAAACTTTGAAGATTATAATTGGTAGTAATGAGTTCCAAAAATTGCCACAAGGGATTAGTAAACTAATTAACCTCAGACATTTTATTTTGGATTTCAATAATTGTTGGTTAAACTTAAATATAGAGTTTCCAAGAGGGTTTGGAAGATTGACTTCTCTTAGAACATTAAATTATTTTAGTGTAAGTGGTAAGGATGATAGCAATAGGTGTAAACTAGGAGAATTAAGAAATTTGAACCACCTTTATGGGACTCTTGACATAAATGGGCTGGGGAGCGAGATAGATGCATGTGATGCCGAGCATGCACAACTGAAGAAGAAGATAGGCCTTCATACTTTAATACTAAGTTTTGATGAATGGGATGGTGAGGAAATAATAAGGGAGAAGGATGCATTAGTTCTGAATGCGTTAGAGCCACCTCCAAACCTGGAATATTTAAGCATTGGAATGTACCGGGGACCGACAATGTTTCCTAATTGGATGATGTCTTTAAACAATTTGAAAAAACTTTATATGTCCAATTTATCTTTAGAGCATTTGCCTCCTCTGGGGAAACTTCCGTCTCTTGAAATAGTAAAGATATGGGTGGCTTCTAGTGTGAAAAAGGTGAGTGTTGAATTTTTGGGAATAGAAGCATCTGGAAAGAAGGAGAATGACGATAAAATAACAATTATAGCATTCCCAAATTTGAAATCTCTCTCATTTAGTTATCTACAAGAGTGGGAAGAATGGAATGGGATTGGAGGAGAAGAAGAAGACTGTGTCAGATTCACTATAATGCCACGTCTTCAACATTTGAAAATTAGTGAATGCCTAAAGTTAAAGTCATTACCGAACTTCCTTCGTACAACTCCATTACAGAAATTGGATATCTATAATAGTCCAATTCTCAAGGAACGCTGCAAAAGAGGGACAGGAGAGGAGTGGCCCAAGATTTCCCACATCCCTAAGGTAACTTCTTCTGATGCTTCTTGTTCTTCTCTTGGGTTTCTTCTTTCATTTTGCAATATATAAAATTCAAAATTCAAAAAAAAAAAAAATTTAATTAATCATTTTAATTAAGGCTGATGAGTTTATCTGGTTCTCAGTCATTTGATTAAGTCGATTTATAGCATGTGGTTGCTTAGATTAGGTTATTTTGTGATTTATCTAAAATTGCTTCATAAATATCCAAATGAATATCCTCAAAATTCTCAATCATTTGCATTTGTATAGACAGAATACAGCTCGAATGTCTACCTACCTCTTTCTTATTCGTTTATATGGGTCTTACTCATTTTCTTGATTTAAGGCTATGGTTATAAGACTAATCTCAAATAACCCATATGGTTTTCTTTTTAGTACATGTAGAAAAACGATGAACTAAAATGGTTCCTGTGATCTCTGTGTTTCTTGGTTCATGATGATGGTGTGTGTGTTGGCAAACAGTCCCGCAGATAACAAAAAATTTAATAACAACTTTAATTAGATTCTCAGTAATTTGAATTAGGCAATTTGTATATTGTTGTATGCATTTTCATGTTAGCTGCATTGACTTACTTTGTTATTTATAGATGGCACATGTCAAATGTTCAAGCAACTTAGCTTCAATTGAGGTTCCTGTTCCCGTAGAGGAGTGTCACCCCAAGTCCGTATATTTATGAGTTTGTGTACAGGGTAGGCTGCAAGGTTAGAGTACCATTTCTTTGGTACTTTTTTGCATAGACATGGTTATGTATTCAAACTATGTACTTGGACACCATTTCTTTTCGTAGTTTTTTTGGACCAACCTGTCTATTTATTCAGCCTCCCCCGCCCCCAATTTTGATTGAAGAAGATCCTCTGTTTTTGAGAGGAGTCACTTCACCTTGTGCTGCACATTTAGGAAGAGTTGGAAACTCTAGCACTTCATTGCATTGCACCTTCAGAATCTGAGTGGTTTTGCAATTGAAAATTGCAAGTTTGACATGTATTAATATTTTAAACCTTTTGAACAAGTTTCTACACAAACCTTCATAAATATCAAATCTATCTTTCAAAATCCTTAATGACCTGAGCATATGCAAATGCCTATTCCAGTAAGTATTGGTTTGTATAATTAGCTATGTATAAATGATTAATCTCAAACAACTCATATGGTTTTCTTTTGGGCATGTAAATTCAGCTTGATGAAGATGAAGATCAAAAAGATGAGTCTAATGAAGATGAGGTTGACAAAGAAGAGGAGGACAAAGGACTCCAGGACAAAAAAGAGGATGATGAAGTAGAGCACCTATGATCTCTTTGTTTCTGGGTTCATGAATTTTTGGTACAGGTTCAGGTTTTTGGATGATGATGGTGAAAGATGATTTGCGATTGTGTGTGTCGCTAAAGTTCATTCTTTGCTTGATTCAGCATTGCAAGATTGATAACGAGATTGTCCAAATAGATGGCTGAGGTAACTTCTTCTGCCTCTTATTCTTCTTCTCTTGGGCTTCTTCCTTTATTCTGCAATATATATATATATATATAAAATAAATAAATAAAAATCAACTAAACATTTTAATTGCCTGCCAAAATTTCCCACAGAAAAAAAAAGGTGCTGGATGATGAATTAATCCGGTTCTCAGTCATTTGAATTAGGCGATCTATATTATATATTGCCGTACTTATATGCATAGCATAGCATCTGGTTGCTTAGATTTGTTTAACTGCTTCATAGGTTCAATATATATTCACATTAACATCCTTAAATTCTCAGTCATTTCTGTATATATAAAGAAAACAACTCCAATACCTACCTCTTTCTCATCCATTTGCAGTTTAATTTTTAGATAATGATGGTGAAAGATATTTTGATTCACTGTTGCAAGTCTAATATAGTCCTTGGGCATCTTCTTTTATTTTGCCGAAAAAATTAAAGCACTTAAACATTCAACAGAATATAAAAACTGCTGGTTGATGACTTTATCTGGTTCTTAGTAATTTGAATTAGCCGATTTATATAGTGTTATATACACATAACTAGCATATGTAGCAGGTTCGGTTATATTGTGATTTATCTAAAAAATTGCTTGATACCAGGTTCAATAAATATCCACATTAATACCCTTAAGAATCTTACTCATTTGCATATATATTCATTTTCTTGATTTAGGCTTTATATAAAGACTAATCTCAAATAACTTGTAAGCTTTTCTTTTGGGCTTTTTGTAAATTCAGTATTCTAAAAATGAGTCTGATGAAGATGAGGTTGACGAAGAAGAGTCTGATGAAGATGATTTATGTTTATGTAACATCTTCTTCATTGAAATTCATTCTGAGCTTGATTTAGCTTTGCAATTCTGATTCATTCATGAGTAACTTCTTGTTCATCTTTTTCCTTTATTTGACCAAAATTTTAATCTATTATCCTACTCAAATCTCAAAAATTCCCTCAAAAAGATATTAATTACAACTTTGTTAGATCAATTTATCAGATTTTGGCAAAAAATCACAAAGACACTGACACCAATGCTTCAATCTGTATGCCCACTGTGAATGTGTTGAAGATTCACTATTTGAAAAGATAAGGAAAAAAGCATAATTAATGTTACTGAAATTCTGGCATGCTGGCTTTCTTTAGTAGTCAATTTGAGTTGGTGACACATGAAAAAAAATCTAGGTAATGCTAGTCTTAAGAAGAAAGATACAGGCCCTCAAAGCTTCAAAGTGTTTGATTTAATTATCTATCTCCTATCAAAAAAAAAAAAAAAAAGTATTAAAGTTATAGGGTTAGGTAAATGCTATATATCAAGTTATAAAGCAGTATTGTATGCTTGTTTCTTGTTTTAGAGTCTGAAGCATTTTGTTACATGGAAGAGTGTGAAGTACAGGAGGCCTGTAACCAACTAACAAAGCCAAGGTATATATTGATATTTTCTTCACTGATCATCTATCTATTTTTCCCTGTAATTTTCTCCATCCATCATAACCTCATGTTAAATAATTAATTCTCTTTTGGCCTCATTTGGACCAAAAATCTTATTCTAATATCTAGGAAAGTATGGTTCGTGATGAATCAAATTTTCACATGTGGATGCACATTTGAGAAAGGGCCACAGAAGCAGGTCTTTTATCATTTCATAATGGAAGCAAGGAAATGCATCATGGAACATATCATGTGCAAACCATATTATATGGTAGCAGATGAATGGTGAGCTAGGTAATTGACCAGTTTTCAACTCATGTAATTTCCAGCCTCATGTTGTAGGGTTTGAAATTAATTTACTAATTTTCATGATTTAGCATTATACATTTAGGCAATGATGAATACAAAGGCATACGGATTTCTTGTCTTAGTGCTTTTGTGTCATGGAAGAGGGGGAAGAGTGGGGCGTTACCACCAAGAGTGGAGGAGATGATATGAGATATGCTTGCTTTTCTTTTTACCATTGGTAGTCACCCAATTTGGAAATGACATTAAAAAATGGACATACCAGAATTAGTTACCAATATGTGCAAGGAAAAAAGAAAAAGAAGAAGAAGAAGGCAGTCAAGCCATATTACTATTATTCACTCTGGGCAGTTCAATTCTGATTCACCTATAGGTAACTTTATATTCTTCTGTTTTTTCCTCTTCCTTGGATGCTATTGCATTTGCTTTTTAAATCATGGTCAATAACTTTTATATCCAACCCTTAAGGGCCTGGAAATGTTTTTGGTCTCATTCAATCTTAATATCATGCAAAAGGCATCATGTACGAAAGCCCCACTACTTATTAAAAACATGGTGCAAAAACCCCGTTATCACCTCAAAGATTCTGCAAACAAGCTTAACCTTTAATCTTTCTTTTTTTTCATTCAACTGGTTAAAGAAAAAAGAGAGAAGCCCCCATTTGCTCAATCCTTTTTTTCATTTATCTAGTCTTTATGTCAAAGGGTCATTGTACTTGCTATTTATGATACAAAACTTGGGAGTACAAGAGGTGTTAGTGGCACCTTTGAAACTTTCTACAGCATTCAGGATCCAGGAATCTACTTAAACGATCTTCTCTGCCATTAGTAACTTTAAGAACTAACTTTACAATTTTACATAGCTGCCTCTGCCTTGCAAACTGCTCCAATATGTCTGTTTGATAAATTTTCATTTGAATCTCATCAGTTTTGCTTAAATGGGAGTACACATTGCTCAAGAGCGGCTTTTGTGGTTTATGAGGTGATGCAATTTGATTTACCATTTTTATTGGTTTTTTGTGTTATTGAGTTAAAGTTTGAGTTTTTTGAGTTCCCAAATTTTGAAAGGACTGGACTATGTGATATCAAGAAGTTGCTACAAATTTATAATTTATACATTTGAAACTTGTGTTAAAGAGTACTCTTCTTTGTAGGAAATTTGGAGTATACACAAAAGCTTTTGTGGCTGGACCTCCAAATATCGTTGACAATGTCATATCCAGCTCACCTCCAAGTGTAATCTATGATTAAATCTCAAAACAATCTTCATCTGTTTGTCACCCATGATTCAGATCACAGACAAAGCCTTTTAGATTTACAATTATAATTATACCAACATATTAACATATACCATACTGACAGATTATTTATGATAGATGAGGAAGATCAATCTCAAAGAGAAAACCCATTAGGAAGGTCAAGGATTTAGCTAAGGAATGAAATGAGCATGAGCTCTTCGCATTCACTCCCAAAGAAAAGTGAGGAAGATAAAGCCTCTCAAAATATCATATATGGTATATTTTTCCCTTAATTTTTTTTTTTTTTATATAAATATATTTTTCCCTTAACTTTTGTTTTTTTTTCTTTGATTTCTATTTCCATAGTTATTGCAGCTTCTCATTTAAATAGAGTGCTTGGTAGCTCTGTTTTATTATTGGAATTAAAATGATATTTTCTGGGTTATTTTTATTCTCCTAATCTTGCTTAGGAATTAAATGTGTTGCAATGCATAGTAGTAAAGTTTACTGTATAATTGACACTGCTGCAGGAAATAGTCTGTCCTACTAGTGAACCTAATTTTAAAAATATAAATAAATAAATAAACCAAAAAAGAAAGAATCATTCTGATTACTCTTTGATTTCTTGTGTATTGCTCATGATGCTCATCCCTTGTTTAATGCTTATACTTTGAAATTCCTCTTAATATGTTATAGCTCCTTTCAATAGAGGTTAGGCTACTATATATTTATTTTAGATTGTTAACATTGTTGTTCATTGTGATTAAAAGTATTATAATTCTAATCATTTAAAAAAGTATGCTTTTTTTGTGAAGTTCTTGCTTCTAATGATGTTTATTACCCTGAATAAGCCCTAAATCCCTGCCACTAGAAAAAAGTTCCTCACTTTAAAAGAGACCTCAGAGGATGGAGAAAATATGTTCAGCAAGCACTTGGGGATGCAAGCTTGGATTTTGAACTGTCATAGAAAGTAAGTTTTCCCTTTTTACATAGTACCATTGCCAATGACCAACTCTCAATTTCGTCCTTCAATTATTGCTCTATCTGGCATGCAACTATTAGTTTCTTATATCTTTCTCTACATTAATTTGTGGGTATGGTTGTCATTCATGGGTCAGATAAAAGATGAAACTCGTTAAGCTAGTAGCCAGCAAGTGTTTAAAGTTCTAAGAATGGAGAATGGTGGTCTGCTACAGTTTTGAGCATTATAGCGATGACGATCTTAAAGATTGACCTCCAATATTGGCCACTGTGGCCTCATGTACTTTATTTTGTCCTCATCATCAGGCTTATGTGGAAGGTTTGCAATTTTCCTTTCTTCCCCCCCCCCCCCCCCCCACCCGGGCGGGGGTATTTAAGGTGCTTTTCTGTAGATTTCTAAGAAGACAGATTAGGGCACTGGTCAGGTCCAGAACAAGGGTAAAAATAACATTTCGATTAGTATTTGCGCTTAAATTTTTGAAGTAGGCGTGTCTTGTGGCCTAGTGAACACCAGTTTATGTTTTCCACTGGTACAATTCAAGCTCTATTTTTGGTCCACTGTCCAAGGATATGATTCTAAAACAGTTAAAAAGATTCATTATAATTTGCATAGAATTGATAATCAACATAGTGGCATGATCATTTTTATGTTGTTAGTTGATTTCCTGCTGGTGAAATGCTCATTTGGAAGCTGCAGATGTGGTACCATTTGTTTTACATTATTTTCTGATCCTGTGCAGTGCAAATTCAGGCTGCTGTTTTCTAGTTCCAACATGAATGTCACTGGTTGAAAGGTGTTGGCCTCTTCACAATCATTGCTGGTGTGAGTTTACTCAGTTGGTACAAGTGATCAATTTCAAGAAAAGCCAAGAAATCCCCCCCGCTTCCCCTTTTAGGGTATATTTTGTTATTGTTCTTCTTATTCTTGTGGAAATTAGGCTTTTCAATGTTCATTAGTGGGTAATCTGCACAACTTGTTGGTAATTGTACTAAAATACTTGGATTTTCCATTTCCAACATACCTATCAACTCTGGGACATTTGGATATGGAATGCATTTTTATGAGCTTCTTTCCATTTCTGACGTGCATAGCAGCCCTAGGACATTTTCCATCTTATCGATTTTGCTCGAAGATTATCCTCTGTTTTTGAGAGGGGTCATTCTTCAGCTTCTGCTTCAGAGGTAGGCAGAGTTGGAGACTTTAGTACTTGATTGCATCTCACCTTTAGCATCTTAGTAGTTTTTGTAATTGGGAATTTACATAGGGAGTTGTAAATTTGACATGCACCAATATTAAACCTTCTTGAACAAATTCTTTCTACACAAACTTTCATAAATATCATATCTATCTTCAAAATCCTTTATGACTAAAGAATAAGCAAATGCCTATTCCCTCAAATCTTGGTCTGTATAATCTCATCCACGGATTGATAGTCTCCTTGTCAATGTTGGCTTCAAGGCACTACCGTGGGACCTGGAGCAATAGAATAACTTGAAACAATCATGGCCAACTCTTAAGACAGATATCAACATGCATCTGATGCTGCATGTTCAACCCGTCCGAATTCGGATTCTTCCTTCCAGTTCAACTCAACTATCTCCCCTTATCTCTTTGGTGAATCTTGCACATTTTATTCATGTTATGATAACTCTCATGCCTAGTGAATAGAAATTTAGTTTAAATTTCTCAAAAAATCATTATCAAGTGATCCTATCTGACGAGATAATTGGCCAATTTATTTGTATTTTTTTGTCCTCTTTTAATGTAAGCTAAATCATCATATTCTTATTAACCTTATATCATAACATGCTTTTCCATACTGATTTTTGTGTATGTCAAACCCTTATGTTAAAATTTTCTTTTGTTCAGATTTAAACTAGAACTCAAATTCTAGTATTTGGCGAAGCATATTTTGTACTTGAGCAAATTTTAACTCATGGATGCACTTTTGAGAAATACCTACGAAAGAAACTCCTTCACCATTTCATAGTGGCATTAGAGCTTGCGTATCACATCACATGGTGAAACATGAAAGGTGAGGTAGGTACTTGACCAAGTTCTTAGGTTTTGTGGTGGGATTATATTTTTTTCCTAGAGAATTAATATTCTTGTATTTCCCCAATTTGTTTTGTACTCAAAGTTGTGAGCATAAACTTTAGTGTTGTAATCTCTATTTTTCTTATAGTGGATTGATCGGGTTTGTCCCGTGGTTTTTCCCTCTACATTAGAGGGTTTTCCACGTAAAATTTGGTGTGTATTTCGAGATTGATTGCTTGCATGATAACTTGCTCAATTACAACCAATCTTACTAAACACAACAAATTTTCCTATCATCATTGATTAGTACATCAATCAACAAATTACTTGCAAAAGGTCATGCACAAAATTGCAGTTACCAGGAAGTTTGGTATCAATGAACCAAGTAGCATTGCCAGATAATTGAAGTAGAGAAAATGTTGCATAGAAATACTAGAAAACCTTATAAGCTAA
The DNA here is from genome assembly GCA_035136125.1 of Quercus rubra. Lineage (NCBI taxonomy): Eukaryota > Viridiplantae > Streptophyta > Magnoliopsida > Fagales > Fagaceae > Quercus > Quercus rubra. Next base: position 1,390,989 of record CM068732.1, on the reverse strand, counting down.
CCCTTAATTTCTAATAAGCTACATAAAATCAGCATATTCATGTTATAGCTCTCAATGATCTATGAAGAACCCAAAGTACATAAAATGGACTAAAACTCAGAACATCAGCGACAACAGATCTTGCATGCAACAACAGCTTTAGGTTTTTTAAATGCCAAATGTTAGTGAATACAATTTAAATAAAATTACACTTAGACCCGATAAATCTCCACACTTGGGATTCAAAATTTGACTAAAACACTAACTCACCATTTACTGCATAAAACTTCCATGTCTTTTCATTAAATTTACTAGTTTGTCATTTAAAATACTCCAATACCACAATGTCCTTATTTATGGCTCCGTATTGCGATGTAAACAAACCCTTCAGCACCCAATATGCAAGGGTCAAACTATACAATTATATCCACCATTTTGGAATTTTCTGCAAGAGTGGTACAATATATAATCAGGTTCAACTATATATTCATAAGTTTTCACATTCACAAATACATTATGGCCTCACTAGAGACAATTTTGCAACCTTAGCTTATCAGTTTTGGAATCATAACTAAAAACTAGCAAAACGGTTGAATATTGTCTAGTAGGCTAAGGACAAAATTGCGACTACCATAAAGTTTGGTGTGAATGAAACAAGTAGCATTCCCAAATAATTGTAGTACAGCTAGGAACAAAGTCTAGCATAGAAGTATCAGCAAATCTAATAAGCTGACCCATGATATCAAATCATTGGATATATGATTGTCATAAATATAACAGTTTCGATGAAGAGATAGGGAATTTCAACTATCACCTACAATTTACAAAATTTTCCATTATAAAACTTGATCTGTCACACAACAAATCCCAAATATATAGTGTGTTTGTGAATATGCCTTTCGAAGTTAGAATGTATAGAGTTACATACAACACAATATCTTTATAGTAGTTACTTGATAAATACTGTACACACAATTCCTGTTATCTAAAATGTAAATACTGTACACATAATTTGTTTAACTTGATAAGTTTATAGTAGTTCTTATTACACTGAAGCAGTACATTACTTGATAAATATGCGACAATTTCTTACTACATTGAATCAACAATTACTTGCAAACTAAAGGGCTTGCAAGCAACGGACAACATCTCCATCCTCTACCTACGCTGGAATTTTAATTGTCCGATAAAGTATGAAAACAAGGATGCAAAAACAAGGGGGAAGGCAATGAGAACAACCGCCACAATAGCAAACTGGTCATGGTGAAACCCAAAGTAATCTTCTAAGAATGCAACAACTGTTTTGGTTTCTCCAAATACGACAATCTTCTTATTTATATCTCCATATTGTGATGTAAGCATACCATTAAGTGACCAAGATGTAGGGGTCAGATAATACATCCAGATCCACCACTTTGGAATTTGCTACAAGAGTAGAACAATATGATCAGTTCTACTATATCTACTTTTTTAAATCTGAGTGCCCACACGTACTCTGTGGCCACAAGAGAGGGGAGTTTTCTAGCCTTAACTTACCGGTTTAGGAATCAAAAAACCAGCAAAGAGGTTGAATGTTGTGTAGAAGGCTGAGGCCGAAATTGCAGCTACCATGAAGTTTGGCGTCAATGACACAAGTAGCATTCCCAAATAGTTGAATGAGAGCAAGGAACAAAATATTGTATAGAAGTACCAAAAAACCTTATAAGCTGACCCATACTATCCAATCATTGGATAGTTGATCATCACAAAAATAGCAGTTTCGATGAAAAGATAAGGAATCTCCACTATCTCCTACAAAATTAGTATCCACAACTACTAAGCATTGAATATAACTAAAATAAAAATAAATAAGAGAAGAAGAAGAAAGAAAGAGGTTCATATCAAGATATTAACTCAGCCTCTCTTTCACTCTCTTCCCTTTGGATCAAGCTAGCACAGGTAAACATGTAAAAGCAGTTGGAAAAGATGAGATAAATTTCTCATGCTATCTCTCTCGAAGATCTAGCAAGAATCCAAAGTACATCAAATTTACAACATTTGAAATTACTCATAATGCCTGGAAAGTAGCCAACAATAAATTTAATTAGTTCTAGAGAAAATTATACCTGTGCAAGTGAATAAGCCCATGAAGAGTACATCCCTGCAAATATTTCTCGATACATAATTGTTCGCTCTGTTGCAACATATGGTAGAACTATTGAGCAATATTTATGCCCAAGAAGACCATGACAACATACATGGAACCAAATATATTGAACAAATTCTGCTGGTTATTCCTAATGGATAAAATAAGAATCAAAATTAGATATTTGCATAACTACAACATCATGCAAAAAATTGTATATCTTACAGATGCAAAATCTTAAGCAAAGAAAAATCTACAACCGTAAGAATCACGCTTATTAGACAAACACTTCATAAAAGAAATTCTGGTTCTACTGTCACTTACAATGCGCAAGCTCAATTTTGCCAAGGTATCTAGTAGGTAGGATTAGAAACTTTTAAAATGTAATGAACATTCTGTGAAGGTAGTAGAAATCTTAGACATATTCAAACTTACAATTTTTTTCCTTTGTCCCAATAAAGCACCCCAAAAATTAAAGCTGTTACAATCGTATGCATGATACGCATAAGGTTGTATGCAGGACTCCTCCAATAAGCCAAATGCTGTTTCCATAGGCAAGATTTTAATTGTCCCCAACCATTTTGTGAAAAGCATGTAGGAAAATACAGATCTGTTGACCCAAGAGGTGGACTACTCAACTGCCTTACAAGCTCCATGTTTTTCCTGCAAATGGGATAATATTAGAAATCACATCAAGTTTTAAAATGCCAATGCAGGTCATATGAAGATCATTCATCTTAAGGACAATATTTTGTTCCACAAAATAGATGTTCTTGAGAGAGACTAGCACAACCTTGATACCTTATAACACTAAGGCCACATAAGGAAGGACAAACAAAACATGAGGCCATTCGCCCATGCATTTCAAAAAGGATGAAAAACAAATGGTTTTTTATTTAATTATCTTTACGTCAGGAAGAAGCTATGGCAGAAATTCCAAGGTATCAAAGTTGCTTAATTGAGACATTATTTCACATTATATAGCAACAAAAACAATGACAATTGTAGCTGAACTCAGCAACTCACTCGGATAAAGCATAATCCCTATACTTCTGGGCAAAATCTGCACCAAGTTCTGCTTCTGCGGATATAGAAGTGACCTCTAACATCCATGCTGCCGGATTGTAATTATTTCTAATCTTTGGAACTCCAAGGATACTCTGTCGAAGTAAAAGTTCAGTAACAAGAGGATCAATAAAATTAATTACTCAAAGTAAACAGTATTACTAAAAGAAAATGAAAGTAGGGGGAAAAAAGCAATAGATAAAGTGCGTTGCTACATCAAACTGACCTCAAAATATTCTATAACACAAGCTGAATGTTGTCCTAATGATCCCGAGTATATTACATGTCCACCACTTTTTAGAAGAATTAGCTGCATTAGCAAGAAAGGCATGAGATAAGATAAGTAACTATTCTAGATTCGATAACAAGAAAATTGTTGCTTATTATCCAACACTAGTGTCTCATATACTCTTTTTGGGTAGTAGGCTGGAATGCATCTCACAAATTTATAGTCTGGTTGCTTCTCCTCAGAGTACAATATTTTCTCCATCTCAGTCAAATCTCAAAAACTCCTAGGCCTTTATTTATTTCCTCAGTACAAATGCATGTATTTCTGAGATTAATAAGACTCCTAGGACAAGGTAACAGCTTCTTGGTTTTACAATTTTATTTACCCTTACAATTTTAAATTCTTAAAAAAAAAATACCTCATCAAATGCCTCAAATATGTCAATACTTGGCTGGTGGATGGTACAAACAATTGTTCTCCCTGTATAAGCTACATTCTTCACAGCTCGCATAACAATTGCAGCTGCTCTTGCATCCAAACCCGTTGTTGGTTCATCCATGAAGATAATAGATGGGTTAGAAACAAGCTCCACAGCTATTGTAAGCCTCTTGCGCTGCCCATTTGATAGACCATTAATGCCAGGTACGCCTACTAAGGCATCCTTTATTCCATCAAGCTCAATGATCTCCAAGACTTCATTCACAAATTCTTGCATGACATGCCATTGTAGCTTTCACAAAATATTATCTCAATGATGAATATAAAACCAAACCTTTGATTCATGTCAGTACATAGAGAACTTACAGCTTTAGTTTTTGAGTCTATCTGAGGAGACAGTCGTAGCCAAGCAGAAAATATCACCGATTCTTCAACTGTGATTTGAGGAGAATGTATGTCTGTTTGTTCACAATAACCTGACACCCTTGCAAACGTCTCTTGAACCTTGGGATACCCTCCAATTTTTATGTGACCTTCAATACAGCCACTGGTCTTTCTTCCGGCTAAGACATCCAGAAGAGTTGTTTTCCCAGCTCCACTGACACCCATCAATGCTGTAAGAACACCAGGCTTCAATGCACCGGTAATATCAGAAAGAATTTGGAGTTTTTTATTGGTGAATCCCTTTTCTCTCATTTCCTAGAAGCCAAAAAGGAAAAACAATGACAGGAATTAATATGATGTAATGTAAACACCTATCAATCCGGCAGCAACCATAACCTTATATGAATTAAGTGTAATTACCAAGGGGATGTCAACATAGTATTGCACATCTTGAAACACTACTGTTAAGGGCGTAAATGGTAATACCATTCTACCTGTTAATTGAGACAAGACACTCGTTCAAATGTTGGAGAAATATATGTTTACAGTAATGATTTGAAGAATAAGCAGAAGAACAATAAAATTGATAAAACCTTTATTTGGTTCTATACTATTCTGTGCAGGAGAATTTCCAGACTTTTCTTCTAGTTGGGAACCATCAAATGAATCTTCACTTCCCTGTATTTTGGAGAGCTTTTCATGCGAGATAACAGCACGAGATGATCCAGGAACTAGATGTATATTAAACAAGGATGAATCAAAATCTGGGTATTGTTGCATTGCTGTTTGAGTTAAAATATAATAACAATCAAGAACACAAACTTACATTTCAAGAAAGTTAAGGCCAGGACATATCCAATGTTAAAAACAATTATAAATCCAAATAGGGCACCAAGTGATATCCAATAAAGATATCCATCAAAGTTTAGTCCACGGCTTTTGAGTATTTCTTGCCCTATGGTGTTGTTTGTGGATAACATCTACAGACAAGAAAGGAAAACAAACTTAGCCAATAAGACCATGTATATACTCTTGATGCTAATGAAAAAGTTAATTACATAAATGGCAAGCTATTGACAGGTTATACAAGGAGTATTAATGCACATATCCTACAGCCAAATTAGTTGTTTAGCAGCATGTATAAGCAGAAAATTGATAGTATACCATGTTTAATTGTAATTAGATTGTGCATTACTTAGTGCTTAGTGTTTGAAGCCAGCTAAGACATTAGAAATTCAACTAAGATTCACTATCAAGCAAGAATATTGGTATTCAAGAAATAACATATTGATCAGAGATGACTATCTTTCAATGCCAATCTCTTTGGAGAAGCCATACAACTAGTAGCTCTGCCCCTTGCTCATAAGTAGCTGTATTAGCTAAAATTAGACAAAGGATTATTTGTTATGTAAAGAGAGACTCACCTTTTGCCATTGCGAGGCAAGAAATTCATTTAAAGAAAGGCCCATTTCTCCATATGTGATAGGAGAAACCCAGAAACCCCACTTCAACCAAAAAGGCATAGAAGCTGCAACCAGATGCACAGCTCAGCTCATCCTTTTAATTGATTATATTAGAATGAGATTGGAGAAGAGGTAAGATAACCTTACATTGAGTTATAATGAAGCCAGAGAATACTAAAACTATTAATATTGCAAAACTACCAGCTGTCATGGAAGCATTATTGGTCTGGAAGATTGATGCCAGGAAACGGAACATGGATAATGAAGATAAATGCACTGCAAAAAGAAGAATGAACTGACGGAAGAACCTGAGCACCCAGAAAACGATCAGAGATTCATAACTAAAAAAAATGAGACTCCTTGGGGCAAAAGAAACTACTAGTATAAAATGCTTTTTTGAGGTTATAGCACTTAAGAAGCTTTGGATATGCAATTGCTAGTTGATGAACCAAAATAGGGGGAAATGCAATAATAAATCTACATATTTTCATGTCAACCTCACCTTTCAGCTTTGGGGCTATATCCAATAACATAATAAGTAAGACTTGTCCAAACTAGAGATTCCACAAATGAAATAGGAACCTTTAAAATACTTGATGGAATTGCATATGCCCAAGCTGGGTAAAAACAAAATGTTTTTTGCTTGTAGAAGACTTCAAACCTTTGAAGAGTCATGGAAAACTCTGGAGTTCCATCAGCAAGAAGGATGATAAGAGCATAAAACAGGGAACCCATATAGTAATTTGCATGAAGAATATCAATATCCATCCTGGTCCGTAAAAATACAGTCATCATGATACATGCAGTGATGACAAGCTGCAGATAGAAAAGAAAAGAAAAACATATTTTCAGATTAATAGGCTTACCTCCCCCCCGGGTGGCTGTCCAAAAGAGGGAAAAAAATGAATGAGAAACAAACGCAAAAGTATGAATCTTCACCTGAGTTGTTTTGAATATATAGATGAAAGAATTCCTTTTCATGAGAAGATACTCCCTTGAAGCACATATTCTAAATAGTTCCCATTTACAAAAGAGAATACACACTAAAGGAAAGAGCATCTTTATGGCTTTGGGATTTATCATATGTCTCTGAAAGCTCTTCATCTAGCTTCTTTCCATAAGGAGATTCCTTGAACTTCCTAGAGAACATATCAACTGAAACATAACTGTATTGTACTTCCATTTGATACCAGTACTGTGCTTGATCTTTCCTAGAGATAACCTGCATAAAGATAGGATGAAGTAGTTCTTTCAAACAAACAAATTGTTTTTAAAAAAGACGAGTATTGGCTTCCATTCACTTGCCTCTTGGACAAACTCAGCAACCCCTTTCCTCTTGGGACACCTAAATCCACAATCCTCAAAAAAATTTAGAACATGATCACGTGGACCATGATACACAATCTTCCCTTCTGACATTAAAATAAGGTCATAAAAAATATCAAAGGTTTCTGGTGCTGGCTGAAGAAGTGAAACTAGTACAGTAGCATCTGTGATATGCACCAGCTGCTGAAGACATGTAACAATTTGAAATGCAGTGGAACTGTCTAATCCATTTGTTATTTCATCCATAAACAGGGATTTTGTAGGTCCTACAATCATCTCCCCTGCCAAAATTTAATTTGACTCCTGTGGTCAAAATTCTTTTCGGAAACTGGGTTTAGTTATCTCTATAACTAAAACTACTAGATAGCAGAACAGCTATCAGTCTTCCATTCAAATTACCTGTTGTCAATCTCTTTTTCTGACCACCAGAGATACCTCTTCTCATGGCATCTCCAACTAGAGTGTCGGCACAGATATCAAGTCCAAGGATCTAAGAAGCCACGGCAGCAACATATATAAACTGGTAAGGCAGATATCAATTACAGGGTACATGTTTACTTTCATCTCTGTTAAAAAAGAATGACCTTTAGTATATAGTCTGTTTGAAGGTTTCCTTTTAGTCCTTTGGCTGAAATTGCCTGTCAGAACAAATAGCATAATCAATATCACAACATCTAATCTCATGAATACCATCAAGAGTAGGAACAAAATAATATCAACATGACTGTGTTGTGAAGTATTAAATAGACTTGCATAAGAATTATAGTATTTCAAGTATTCCATTTGATATCAATCAATAAATATACAAAATATACTCTTCTGTACATTAATTTATATCAACTCACATGATAATGCACACATGTAACCCATGCTGCTGTAGAACATATTCTAATGAAAACATTCAAATACATTGAATGAAAACTTTAAACTAGCAACAACAAAAAAATAGGCTTGTTGATTCTTATTTATAGTTTGATTTAAAATCCAAACTGAAAATCATAATAGAAGCACATAGATCAGATGTGAAATACTCATAACATTATGAAGTAAAAATCTAAATTTAAAAGGAAACCAAATTGACGTTATATTTTTGTCATTCCAAAAGCATTATAACATTAGCACAATCGGAATCCTACACATTTCAATCTCTATTGCAAATAATGTGAATGTTTCCATGTTCAAGCAGAGAACATTCAAGATTTGATCAATAATTTTTCGCATTATCTAAAGTTTTCCATCATTTTAGCAAAAATGTTTTCTCATGTAGTTTTATGGGATTTGCTTCCAAGTTTGTTGTTAAAAACTAGAATAAGTAAGTTAACCTTTGATGTTGATTTTTCACGTAGCAAAATTAGTTGGCTTCTCCTTATAATACATATAGAGAACAAAAACTCAGTCATGCTACAGAAGTACAGGTGACTACACAAACATGAAGGAAAAGAAGACTGGCGATGCAACAGGTACCTTCATGTAAGTGTCTATGTCTGGATCCAGAATAATTTCAGCTTCCTTCTCCCTTTTACTGACCTCCACCATAATATCTTCATTAGGCCAACAACAAATGGTGATGTTATTACTGTCACTGTTGTGCAGTGATGGGACATCATAACTAAATCATTTCCAATGTGAACACTAAGGAATGCTTACCTGCTCAGCTTCCAACACCCTGACAACGCGCTGAAAAATCCAGTATTTCCCTCACCGTCATATCTGAAATGTGCTTGTCATTTTGACTAATATAAGCTGAAGTCTTTTGAGGGACAAACTCTTCTAGCTTGTATCCATTATAAGTAATCTCCCTAGTAATCTATTGGAAAAAGGCAAATAGATAAATAATACAGCACTTGCGAACAGACTAAAGTACATCCCATCAAAAAAGTTAACAACTCAAAAACTCTATTCATTTTTATGCGCATATTTAATTTTAAGGCAAGGGGATAAGTATATTTCAATTTTAAAAAGTTAAGTTTCCAAGATGTAAATAGGTTTAGCTTTGAGATTCTCTTGATTTTTATATCTTCATTCTGATGGTTTATATAGTCATTTTCAGTATTGTGAAAGTGTGAAACCTTGAGAGATTGGTTTAGATTTCCTAATAGAGCCTTCAAAAGGGAGGTCTTCCCACAACATGGGGGACCAAGCACTAGAGTTATCCTGCAAGAAAGGTAAAACCATGTAAATACACTTCTTTCAACTTCTTTATTTCTATAAAAAAAATTCTCATATGGTTTATTATGAACGAGAACATGTCAATTGAGAAGGCAACAAAGAATATGATTTTAGATAAGATAGAATGACAGAAAGATTACAAATTTCCTTCCCAGATTAGTGTCTGGAAGATTCATAGCTGACCACAAAGTTCTGGGACTCTGATGTAGTTGTTATTGTTCTTGTTGTTTTATACAAGAAAGTGCAAATTGAAGGGATAATATTCCCAGTCCAAAGCATCATAAATTCGTGGATGAGGGTAGTATATCAAAGAAGATTGCATCCATGATAAGTTTGAGATAACAATTAGCAGCAAGATGAAAGCTCAAAGACAGTTAGTTCAGAGGGGAAAAAAAGGAAAGAATATTAACGAGAAATGATATATCCAAGTTCAAGGGACTACAATGACAACTGGAAAGGCTGAAATATAATTTTGTTCTTAAAATGTTGGTTTAATTTTGAATTTTTTTCCCCAAAATTAAGAAAGTTTCAACTAGCAAGTCTCTCAAAAATATATTTTAGCAGATTAAAAAAAGGGTTTAGCTTGAATAAACCAAACATTGTCAAGTATTAAATGTTCAAACTCAGCTCATCAACAAAAGTAAAATATATAAACTTGGTTCAAACTCAAACCAAGCCTACAAACAATGTTTGAACTTGGGCTTATCAAAAATGTCTAAAAGCTTGAGCTCAGCTTGTTCAACTTAATTCATTATTCAAGCCAATCTCGAGCTCAATATAAAGCTCCTACGCTTAAAATACTACACAAATACACTATCACACCCATTTTAAGCATATTCTCAAGCCTATTTGATTTGGAAGAGTGTTCTCTCAACTCCCAATGAATAGAAAAACTTACTATGATATGAGTTTATTTTTTAAGCCCATATAAAACTTATTACTAAGCCCATAAACGAGCTTAGGCACAATTTGTTTTTTATCAAGCTCTATTTTTCACAAGCCTATTCATTAACTTTTTTTTTTTGTTTTTTTTTTTTTGTTTGGCTTGGACTCTGCTCATTTATATAGCTCTACTACCTAGTTTAAAGCTTACAAGGAAGACAAAAATGTATGTAAGGTAACAGAAGATAGCCATATCATATGCTTTATAAATTCCTATTTCAATATGGCTATTAATTTAGGTACAAGGTCTATTTTTAAGATATAAAAAAATAAAAATTAAAAAAAAAAAAACTTATTAGTTAAGTTTCAAGAAAGTTAAAATTCTAATCTAAATATAGTTTATTTCAGCTAAACTCTATTAGCTAAGTTTCAAAAAATTTAAAACTAAAACTTTATTTCAATAAAATTTTGAGAATTTTAAAATAAAATTTAAAATTTGTTTCAATTATTTTGATAATTTATCATAATATTTTATTTTAATATAGTACAATTTACATTAAATATCATCCTTATATCAAGTAGCTTAATATATGTTTGTATTTCAATAATTTAATCTAGATGAAACCTTATTTTAAAATAAATTTATCTTTTACATAGAATTTTTAATTAATCCGTACATCACATGTATATACTACTAGTATATTGAATAAAAGAGTATAAAACCTAAATCATAAAATTACTAAGAAAAAGGCATATAGCTGCCTTCCAGGCTTTATGATACCACTAACTTCGTTAATTATGCTTATCTTAGCTAGTCATGACTTCGAACCTGGAAGCTTAGTGAATACCTATTAAGAAAGAAGGAAAGAAAAAAATACTTGTTATAAAATGACTAGAAAAAATAAAGTTAAAAATTTTTTTAAAAAAATTATTTTTATATATAGTAAATAATATAAACATTTTGTATCTGTAATAAATTATAGTTTATTCAATTCAAGAAGATTCTGAAAATCCAGGTTTCTCCATTAGATTAATTGTCAACTGTCTTACCCCCAAAAAAAAAAAAAAATTTGTCAAATGTTAGATAGCCACATCAGAGTATAGACAATTTGCATAATTGTATGCATTTTCACTTGCATCTGCATTATTTTTCTTTGTTAATTGGCCATATTCATACTCCATGTAGTCCGGAATCCATTGACAAAATAGTATCTGATCAAGCTCTAAATAGTAAATACTCTTAAAAAGAAAGTACTTACAGAAAGCATGTTTTTAACAGAATTCCATAGAATTGGTAATGGCCTGCCATGAACCACTTCACACTCTGCCTCTACACGCAGATTTTTGTATCTCACCTCCACAGTGGGCAATGCTACACCAACTCTGCAGATACAGTTCAGTTTCAGCAAAATGAATCCTTCATATATATATACCAGAACAAAAGTATAAATGAAGACTTTAAAAGAAGTGCAATATATACACTAATTAGCTCGTTGAGCAATGAAAAATAATCCTAAGAGCAATTAATATTAGCAATAATGAATTGTAGTATAAATGTTCATATATTGGAGTGCTAGTTTTTGTTTCTCTAATCTCTATTTATGACTTACTATGGCATTAATTCCATTCAAATTTGATTCTACATACATGTTTCTTGTATATACTTGCACATGATTTTTACTAGGAAAAATAGCAGCATGATATACTAATTAATGTTCAAATACTGCGTAGTATGAATGTTCATATTGCAATGCAAGTTTTTGTTTCTCTATATATGTATGACTTACTATGGCATCAATTCCATTCATAATGATTCTACATTCATATCTTGCTTGTGTGATTTTTTACTAGAAAAAAGTAAACAAGAAAGTAGAAGGCTCAATTACTTGTCTATCCGTTTTCTAATTTTTCTCAATAAGCGAAGGTTGTCATGCTCGATGTGCTTGATGAGCTTCTCTATGAAGACATGCCGTTCTTGAGCTCCAAGCTTGGTAACATCAGTAACCCTTTTTTCTTTAGTATCATTAGCACCAACATCATCACCATCCTCATCAAATAAGGATGATCTGAGCCGCTCAAATGTTGGCAATCTCTCAATTGCTGCCCACTGCAATGCATATACAGCATCAGCATCAACATCACCACCCTTTGTAGAACTCAATCCTGAAGCACTGCTTCAGAAACTTGAGGTACGATGCTGAAAAGATGATCTAATGCTTCTTCCTATCTCTGCCAACTCAATTCTCAGTGACTCTATATCATCTGTACCAATCATCTGAGCCATTTTCGTTGAACTTAATTGGAGAGCCTCAACTTGTAAGAAAAAGGGTAGAAAGAGATGTGTATATATATGTATAAACTTTGCTTATGTTCAATTGATGAAGTCACACTTATTCATAATAGCAAGTAAATTAAAACTTAATGCCGCAAACTATGGAGTTGACTTAGGCTAATTCTTTCTCTTTTCCATCTATATTACTATTGTTTTTTACAAATGTCAATTAATTATCCAATAAATTGTGGAAAAAGAACCATTGTATGTATGTTTGTCCAAGTTTGATCCCAACATGATTATTAATAAAGTTTCATATATTTATGCTGTACCAAATTGTGTTGGGTATATCGCTATGTGTGGCATTCTCAAATAGAGTGTTAGTACGTAGTTTGTGCTCTCTAACATAAGCTCTCATAGATGGCGTATGATTGATGTGAGGAGCAAAAAAGTCCATATGAAATGGTAGTCAGTAAGACTTGTTCTTAGCCCAGTAAGAGAATGGTGGTGAAAGTTAAAACCCACAAAGCGGCAATAACTCACATTCAAAAGGAAGATTGTTGTATATGTATGTATACTTATCTATGTGTGTGTGTGTGAGAAAGAGAGAGAGAGTAGAAGTCACATTAAAGGAAAAGTAAAGAAATTGAAAATTCGATGTAACTTAGTTGGACTAGAAATTAATGGAGCATCTCCAATAATTTAGCTAAACCCAAAATTCTCTCTACAATATAGAGTGAAACCATAAAACATTGATCCAACAATCTCTCTATATCTCAAAAAAAATTTCTCATGAACAATACCTCTCCAAGCATGAAGGGTTAATGTAGATTAACAATGGAGTTTTTTTTTAATTAAAAAAATTCCAAGACGTAGCTGAATATTTTATCAATGCTTTCTTTTCTTCTTTGGTTTCATTTGAAGAAAGAATAAAGAATAAATAAAAAAAATAATATTTAAATGAAACAGAGAAAAGATAGAGAGTCTGTTAAAAAATGTATTTGAAAAAGTAAGTAAAAGATAAATGTAATTGTTTATTCTTCAAATAATACAAAAATTTGGAGAAACTGTTGAAGATGCTTAAAGGTACATAGGTTGATAAAATCATAATTATCAAAATTGTACCAAACCAACAATTAAATTCTCAAAATTGATAAACCGTACAAAATTCTAGGTTGGTATGAAAAGAATATCGGATTTGCCAGGAAACCAATTAAACCATGAAAAATCGACAATTTTATAGAAAAATATCATTTTAATATATAAAATATTAAAATCTATCTTTAAATAAGTTTTTGAATAATAATATTCTATTAGTTTCAATATTTAGTATACTTGCAAATTTATATTTTTTTAAATTGGACATCATCTCATATTTTATATCTTATTGTCTTTTTTAATGTATTTTTGAACTTATTAAATTTTAAAAATATATTAATTATTAATCTCATGATTGAACCAATGACCTAAAACCAGTAGATCATCATACTATTATTTTGATGGTTCAATGCTCGGTTTGTTCCAATAACTATGGATAAAAGCACATATGCCTTAGGATGCAACATTTCCAATGTTGATCATTTGACTCTGTCTATGAGAATTAAGCAAAAGTAATATATATATATATATATATATAGAGAGAGAGAGAGAGAGAGAGAGAGAGAGAGAGAATACGTCTAGGCAATTTTCTCCCCTAGGCTAAAATATCTATTTGTTAACATAAAAATAATAACATTATTGTACGTACCACATAGCGTGTCATTTAACTAAATAATGAAATAATAATATTGTTAGTCTCAATTTTGACTATAAAAAACTAAAAACAAATTATGCATGTCATGAGTAAACAAATATTACTTGCTTGACAAGATCCTTTTTATTCATTTTGCAACACTTGGAATGAAATGCACCATGGTCCAAAAATAGTCGTTTTTCGTTGGTAGGTAAGGAAAATAGTATCATGCAGGTCCAAATTCTCTCTGGTCTCCATCAAAAACAAAATAAAATAAAATGACTTCTCTCTAGTCATCTAGATTTTAGTGCCAACAACAATTTTGGAAGGTTAATTCATCAGGAAAAAAAAATATGACTAGTGCGCAATTAAAATTGTAATTTCAAGTCATGTTTTCAAGTTTAAAATTTAGACTTCAAGTTACAATTTTAGTGTTTCATATATATATATATATATATATATATATATATGTATATGTATATGTTAGGAATGAATAAAGGAGCATGGGTTAAGGTGTGTGTTGCTGCACTAGGGAGGCGTGTGATGCTGCATGAGGGGTGCTTGTGAGTTGCTTGTAGAGGATGCGCAGGAAGGGTGCACCAACTGCTGATGTGGAAGGCAGGAGCAGCTGATGAGGGGGGTCATCCAGAGGCTGCCAGCGTGTGTCCTCAATGCTAGAATGATGCAAGTAGTGGCTTAGTTGGCAATCCATAGTTGTTAGCATTAGACATTGTGTTCACACTTGTGATAGCAACAAAATAAGAGTTAGTTATGGTTAGTTGTTAGGATAGACAGCTGGTTGACAGCTGCCTTGGCCATTAGGCAGTTAGAGAATTGATGCGTGAGGAGTATTAGAAGGTGTGGGAAGAAATGATTTGTAACACAGACTTAATTCCAATTTTTACTCTTCAATTCTTATGCACTTCTTCTCTCCAATACCTTCTTATCTCTTCTCTGTTCTTGGAGGTCCAATTGTCCTCAAATTCAATTAAATATCCTCTGTTCATAACATTTGGTATCAGAGCAAGGCTTTCCTTGGCCATGGCTGAAACACGATCCACAACTGTTGCTACACAGGAGGCTCTGGCTTCACTACGAACTGCAAGTGATCATCATGGTAAAGAAATTCAAGAAATGCGCACGATCCAAGAAGTGCATACACGCACCATGAATGAGATGAATCAACAACTAGCAATCCTGGTACAGAGGTATCATGGCTCTGATCCAGGTGGATTGTCCCAGTCTTTAACACAAGATGAACAAAGGCACTTCAACTCATCAACAATGGCTATGACACGTCCTGTGAGATTGGAGTTCCCAAGGTTCACTGGAGAAGACCCTGCAAGTTGGATATATAAGGCCAACCAATACTTTAAGTATTACAATACACCAATTGCAGAGAAATTGATGTTAGCTTCGTTTCACATGGAGGGAGAGGCTCTGGTTTGGTTCCAGGATAGTGAAGAGGTAGGTCTCTTTGCTAATTGGGAATCGTTGATCCAAGCCTTACATGTTAGATTTGGTACTACGGCTTATGATGATCCTATGGAAACATTGACTAGACTGAGACAAACTACTTCAGTGTCATTGTACAAGGGTCAATTTGAGGTGCTATCCAACAGAATTAAGGGATTATCTAATGCTCACAAGTTAAGCTGCTTCTTAAGTGGATTAAGGGATGAAATAAGGCTGCCAGTGAGGATGCTTAATCCTAGATCCTTGAATGAGGCTTTTGGTTTGGCAAAGATCCAGGAGGAGTATAATCTTAGTTGCAGGAAGTACTCCAAATTTCAGAGTGATCAAGGGAAACCTTCAATTCTGGGAGCTCCTCCAAAGGCTCCTCCTCTGTTGGAGCCTAGACCAAGGCTACCTATTAAGAGGATTTCACCTGCTCAAATGGAAGAGAGGAAGAAAAAAGGGCTATGTTACAACTGTGATGAGAAGTGGGCTCCGGGTCACAAGTGCAAGAATGCTATGTTGTTCTTATTGGACTATGTAGAGTTAGTCCAGGAAAATACAAATGCTGGGGTTCACCTAGCTGAATTGGAGGAAAATGGTCACACATGTCAGGCTGGACAAGTGGGGCAAGAGAAGGAAGAGGCAGAGATTACTCTCTATGCATTGAGTGGCACTCCTACTTCAGGGACAATGAGAGTCATGGGAAGGGTTAATCAAAGATCCTTGGTGATCTTAATTGACTCAGGAAGCACCCATAACTTCATTGATGCTGCCCTTGTTCCACAATTAAATATCCCTGTAGACACTTCCCAAATTTTGGAAGTGAAGGTTGCTAATGGTGCTGTAATTAAGACTCAAGGCATTTGTAAGGCAGTACCTATCCGGATGCAGGGAGAGACATTTATGGTGCACTTACATGTGCTACCAATGGGAGGTTGTGATTTAGTTTTGGGCACTCACTGGTTGGGAACTTTGGGGGTCATTCAGTGGGATTTTAAACTACTTACAATGAGTTTTGATCATGAGCACAGACAAGTACAATTAAGAGGAATGAAGAATGCTACCTCTCAATGGCAAGATGGAGATAATTTTTTGAAGCAACCAGTAAAGAAGGGACTGATTCTTCAGATTTCAGTCCAATTGCAGCCTCAATTGATGTGTGCAGATGGGCAAGACCAAATTCCTGAAGTTATTGCTGCATTGCTGCTAAAGTACAAGTCTGTCTTTGCTACTCCAGAAGGTCTGCCTCCTCTAAGAGATCATGAACATCATATCACTCTCAAGGATGGAACTCAAGCTGTGTCTCAAAGGCCTTACAGGTATCCCTACTATCAGAAAAATGAAATTGAGAGCATTGTTAAAGAATTACTGTCTGTGGGGTTTATCAGAAATAGTAGTAGTCCCTTTGCATCACCTGTGCTTCTGGTTAGGAAGGCTGATGGTTCATGGAGAATGTGTATTGATTATAGAGCCTTGAACCAAGAAACTATTAAGGATAAGTACCCCATACCTGTTATTGATGAATTGTTAGATGAACTATTTGGTGCTACTGTTTTTTCTAAGTTGGATTTGAGGTCCGGATATCACCAAATTAGAATGAAGGAGGAAGACATCCCAAAGACTGCTTTTAGGACTCATGAGGGTCACTATGAGTTCTTAGTAATGCCATTTGGTTTAACCAATGCACCATCAACTTTCCAATCACTTATGAACTCAATTTTTAAACCTTATCTAAGGAAGTTTGTTTTGGTATTTTTTGATGACATTCTAGTGTATAGCAAGGATTTGGCTGCCCATGTTACTCATCTTAAATTGGTGTTGGATACATTGGTGAATCACCAATTGTATGCCAAACAATCAACGTGTGTCTTTGCTTGTAGGGAGGTAGAGTATTTGGGACATTTAATCTCGGGTGAAGGGGTAAAAACAGACCCAAGGAAGACTGCTGCTATGCAGCAATGGCCTATTCCTCATGATGTAAAGGCCTTAAGGGGTTTTTTGGGCTTGACTGGTTACTACAGGAAGTTTGTGAAGGGGTATGGGTTGATTGCAGCCCCATTAACTGCTTTGTTAAGGAAGGATTCATTCATTTGGACTCCTGCAGCCTCACAGGCCTTCCAATCACTTAAGGAGGCTTTGTCAAGTCCTCCTGTGTTAGCCCTGCCTGACTTCACTAAACCATTTGTGGTGGAATGTGATGCTTCTAGATTGGGTGTGAGGGCTGTGTTAATGCAGAACCAAAGGCCCATTGCTTATCACAGCCAAGCCTTGAAGGGGAAAGCACTTGCTCTTTCCACTTATGAGAAGGAGCTGCTGGCTTTAGTAATAGCTGTGAAGAAATGGAGGCCTTACCTCCTTGGCAGACCATTTGTCATTAAAACAGACCATCAAAGTCTGAAATACCTGTTGGAACAAAAGATTGGCACCCCTGCTCAGCAAAAATGGATCACCAAACTACTTGGTTATGCTTTTATAGTTGAGTATAAGCATGGTAAGGAAAATGTAGTTGCTGATGCACTTTCAAGGAGGGAAGATACTGGACTGATTGAAGCTGACTGCAGTAGAGTAGGTACTCTTTGCATTATATCCTTTCCTACTCCTAATTGGCTTGATGATTTGAGAGCAAGCTATGTCACTGATCCATCCCTGCAGCAGATCATTCAAGCTATTAAGTCTGGGCAGACTGTTCCAGTGGGGTTTACATTTTGCAATGAGCTGTTATTCTATAAGGGCAGACTGTATTTGGGAAGTGCTAATCAATCTCTAAAGACTTTAGTCTTGCAGCAAGTACATGACAGTCCTCTAGGGGGTCATTCTGGTTACTTGAAGTCCTTCCATAGACTTAAACAGGACTTTACTTAGCCTGGTATGGGAACAGACTTGAAGAAGTTGATTAAGGAATGTGATGTATGCCAGAGGTTGAAGAATGAAACTTGCTTCCCTGCTGGGTTGTTACAGCCCTTGGTCATTCCAACTAGACCTTGGATTGATATTAGCATGGATTTTGTGGAAGGGTTACCTAAATCTCAGCAGAAGTCAGTGGTGTTTGTTGTGGTGGATAGGTTTACTAAATATGTTCACTTCATCCCATTAGCTCACCCTTATACTGCTGCTAAGGTTGCTCAGTTGTTTATGCAGCATGTTTTTAAGTTACATGGCCTGCCTTCCACCATTGTCAGTGACAGAGATCCAGTTTTTACTTCGAAATTCTGGTCTGAATTGATGAAACTCCAAGGAATTGGCCTAGCTATGTCATCTTCTTACCACCCTCAAACTGATGGCCAAACTGAGGTTGTGAACAAGAGTTTGGAGCACTATTTGAGGGCTTTTGCTGCTGACAGACCTCAAGCTTGGGTGGACTGTCTTCCCTTAGCTGAGTTTTGGTTCAACACTAACTTCCATTCTTCCATTAAGCTTACTCCATTTGAAGCCCTGTATGGATATCCCCCTCCTAAGTTGGTGGACTATGTTCCAGGCACTACAAGGGTTGCAGCTGTTGATTTACTTCTGCAGGACAGGCAGCAACTTTTCTCATTGCTGAAGTCCAATTTAGCTGCTGCACAGGAGAGGATGAAGTGGTTTGCTGATAAGAAAAGGGTGGATAGGTCCTTTGCTGTGGGAGATTGGGTGTATCTCAGACTGCAACCTTACAAGCAGTCTTCAGTTCAGTCCAAGAAGTTTGGCAAGTTAGCTCCTCGTTTTTATGGACCTTACCAGATTATACAGAAGGTTGGGGAGGTGTCCTACAAGCTTGATTTACCTGCAGGTTCACAGATTCATCCTGTGTTTCATGTGTCCAACCTTAAGGGTAAGCTGGGTGCTCAGGTGGTTCCTAGGCCTGCTTTACCTGCTGTGTCTGTGGACCAGATTTTGAACCCTGAACCTGTGGCTATTTTAGCTACCAGATCACATCAGCTAAGGAGTAGGCTTATCACTCAAGTATTGGTGCAGTGGCAGGATGAGAGCAAGGATGATGCTACTTGGGAGAATCTTTTTGTTTTGCAGCAAAAGTTCCCTCACCTTGTGGGCAAGGTGCTTTGAAGGGGAGGAAATTGTTAGGAATGAATAAAGGAGCATGGGTTAAGGTGTGTGTTGCTGCACTAGGGAGGCGTGTGATGCTACATGAGGGGTGCTTGTGAGTTGCTTGTACAGGATGCGCAGGAAGGGTGCACCAACTGCTGATGTGGAAGGCAGGAGCAGCTGATGAGGGGGGTCATCTAGAGGCTGCCAGCGTGTGTCCTCAATGCTAGAATGATGCAAGTAGTGGCTTAGTTGGCAATCCATAGTTGTTAGCATTAGACATTGTGTTCACACTTGTGATAGCAACAAAATAGGAGTTAGTTATGGTTAGTTGTTAGGATAGACAGCTGGTTGACAGCTGCCTTGGCCATTAGGCAGTTAGAGAATTGATGCGTGAGGAGTATTAGAAGGTGTGGGAAGAAATGATTTGTAACACAGACTTAATTCCAATTTTTACTCTTCAATTCTTATGCACTTCTTCTCTCCAATACCTTCTTATCTCTTCTCTGTTCTTGGAGGTCCAATTGTCCTCAAATTCAATTAAATATCCTCTGTTCATAACAGTATATGTATATGTATGTATGTATAAATCTTTGACTTTTTATTGACCTCTCCAGAATTTGCTACATCATTATTATTTTTTTAAATAAAATTATTTTTATTTAATCCAAACTTAACAATGAGTGAAATTATATCTCTCTAACAAATCCAACTTAAACTTAAACTCATCATTATCATTTTTTAAACATAATTACTATTGTTTAAACAAAATCATTTTTGTTTAATCCAAACTTAACAAAGAATGAAACTCTATCCGTCTAACAAGCCCAACTCAAACTCAAACTTAAACTTTGAAAATACAAGTCCAACTTAAACTCAAACTCAAACATAGATAATTTATCTCCAAATTTGTGAAGTTAATCATGAATACTATAAAAGCAGTGCAAATCCCTTTTTTTTTTTTTTTTTTAACCGAGTAGAGATATGAGCTCATCTTCTATTATTTTCTTCTCCTCTACTTTTTAAAAAAATATTATTTTATGGTTTTTCATGTATTTTTTAAAAAGTAATTTTCGTACATGATCCACCAAACTCTCTTTAGCCACTTTTTACAAGATAAAAAAACTTGCAATAATTGAAATTTAAGTTTTCTGTTACTGCACATGTCTTTGCTTCACTCACGATATGAAAGAATGTTAATTTCTTGGGCAAAAAGCTTCTATACGATATATTAAGAGGAGGTATGACTTTTATTATTTCAACGTGGACTCCTACTCAACATTTTTTAGTGTGGGCCAGATGCTGATAAGGTTTGTTTAAAGTTTAGACCCATTAAAATTTAAAATTTATTGCTTTATAGGTTCATGTATTTTTTTCTTTTTCTTATATTTTTCTTTTGAATAGTCATATATTTTTTGAATTATTTCAATAACTTATTCTTTAATTATATATCTGTTTTGGCATTTTGAAAGTTTTAACATTTGAATTTGTGTTATCACACACACACATAAATATATATATATATATATAAAATTTGAAGGCTCTAAATCTCTTGATTCCCTTCAATAGTTATAGCCATGGATTATTCTTTTAAATGTAACCCATCTTTCTCTTATATTTCTCTATTGTTTAGTCATATATATTTTGTTTTGTTTCAATAATTGTAACATAAATTGAAGTCATACAAGAGTAAATCATGCAATGGTGTAGTTTCTTAATCAATTTAAGATTTTATAAAATTATTTTAGTCTACCTCACAATAGGTAGGTTCTCGTGCATAGTACGTGTTAGCGACTAGTTTAATTAAATAATTAAAAAATAATGTTGTTAGTCTCAATTTTGACTATAAAAAACTAAAAACAAATTATGCATGTCATGAGTAATCAAGTATTACTTGCTTGATAAGATCCTTTTTATTCATGGATCATGCTAACAAGTGTTCTTAGGTCATTGGTTAATAATCAATTTTAGGAAAATTTTGACACTACTTTTATGGGAAATGAAAAAAAAACTGTCAAAACATTAACTGCTTTTTTTTTCTTTTCCCATAAAAACTTTCTTTAAATAGATTATTAATTAATATCCTAAGGGCATTTGTTAACATTTCTTTTTATTCATTTTGCATCACTAACAAAGAATAATGCTCCTATTGAAAAAAATAAAAAAATGAATAATCCACCATCGCTCCAAAAGTAGTTGTTTTTACTTGGTAGGTAAGGAAAATAGTATAATCCTGGTCCAACTCCTCTCTAGTCTCCATCAAAAAAATAAAATAAAATAACTTCTCTCAAGTCATCTACATTTTAGTGCCAATATCAATTTTGCAATGTTAATTCATCGGGGAAAATATATAATATTACTAGTGATTGCCACAGCTAAAATTTTGTTTTCAAGTCATGTTTCAAGTTTGAAATTTAGACTTCAGGTCACAATTTTAGTTGCTGCACGTAGAGTGTGTGCACGTACACACTATGTGCAACAAGAATTACCCATAATAAATAGTTGTCATTTCAGCCAAATAAGAAACCTATAAATTATTGAGCATAAGCAAGAAGGTCAAGAATTGATTTATTTTTATATGTGAAGGTAAGTATATAAAACATGCTAAAGTCACTTTTTCTAGTTCAAAATCGTGACTTCAACTCACGATTTTAGTTGCTACATGTAATACATGCACATACAATTTTAGTTGTTACATGTAACTAGTAATGGACTACACGCGTTGCGTGTGATAATATTATTAGGGTAGACTCATTATTATTTTTTTTTTCAATTTGGACTGATTTAATAAATATTAATATAATTCATAATCATATTTTCTTTTATTATAGAAATATTTTCATTTATTATAGAGATAATCACAAATGTTATATATATGATTTCTATCGTACCAAAATAAAAACAATACAATTTTTTAGGGGTAACAATTCATGTTCATATGTTAGGTTCGTGTTGTGTCAATTCATGAGTATTTGACTATATAGGTCAACACTAACCCGTCATGTTTATTAAATGGGTCAAAATTCCTCAACCCTAATGCGACCTATTTATTAAACAGATCAGTTGTGCTGACTTATTTATCAAAATGAAAAAAAAAATGTTTATGAAAAAAAACAAATAAATATTTTTAATATAAAATTCAAAATTAACGAATAAATGCATTACAAATAATCATTCAAAACTAAAGTATATCTGAATGTCACAAATAATCAATCACAATATGGAAAAGAAAATAAACTACAACAACTAATAATTTTATATACCTAGAGTTTGAAAGATATATTGGTAAAATGTCATTTAATTAAATGGGTCAAACGGATTCCATATGTTGAGCACTAACCCAACTTGTTTATTAAATGGATCAATTGTGTCAACTCAAATATAATATGAGTCTATTAAGTCTTAACCCATAACTTACTAATTTTGTGTCGTGTTGGGTTCGCAGGTTGTGTCCAATTTTGCCACACTTACAATTTTTCTGAAGAATTCAAAAGGTAAGTTAGTGAAAGTATTAATTTTGAATAAAAGTTGTTTATAATATTTTGTGTATCATTAAAAAGTACATAAATTTTAGAAATTGTTCTTTTAGTTTTAAATTAACAAACTTGCTAAAACACAATTTTTTCTACCATACTATTAAAAACACTAAGAAACGTATCTAAAATTTAATAAAACTTAACAAAACTACAATTCAAACTAAGAATAATAAAAAAAAAAGAAAGGGAAAAATAAAAGATTGTACCTCTTTTTCCTTAATTTAAAAAAAAAAAAAAAAAAAAAAAAAAAAAACCAAGAGTTCAATTCCAAAGGGGGGGGGGGAAGTAGAGAATTTTTTTTTTTTTTTTTTTTTTTAAAGTATTGTGCTAATGCTGTTATAATCTAATGTAATATCCAATCCAACATGTGAAAACTCAATAGATAAATAAATAATTTTAAACACAAAATTGAATTTGTTTTCTTTAAAATCTTAAAGAATGCATTAGTATGATAAGGAAGATGAAGAACAATATAAATATTCATAAATGCTTAAAACAATTACTCAAGCATCTAAGAAAATCATATATTAAAGACATGACAATTTGCTACTAATTTGTTAAACAAAATATTTACAAATAGTAAAAGGAAACTGCACAAAGATTATTATCTTCAATTGCACAAACTTTTCTACATTAGCTTGTCCAGACCATCTTGTTGTTTTCCAAATAAAGTAAAACCAGACAACACCACAAAATATGACATATTAATAATGATTTTTCCCCAATCAGATCAACAACAAACATCATTCATTAATACTATTTAGTATTGTGAATAAAATGATAAAAGAATAAAAATAAATAAAAATTTGCATCAAGGAACACATATGAATTAGCTTCTATGTTTAGTTATCTGGTCATAACTTTTCTACCATCAATGATTAAGCAAGACATGTGAATGCCTTTTTATAGAAAATTTTTAAAACAATATTTTTTTGTTACTCATTGATTTCATTTTTCAATTATAAAAAGCCAAAATAGAGTTTTAAAAAACAAGAATATTCATTAATCTAAGGTAGAGATGCAAGAAAAATAAAATAAAAACCTACAAAAAAATGAGAGAGAGAGAGAGAAACTTTTTTGTATGGGAAAAATATGCATAGAATAGAAGAAAGTGAAAATTTTACAGTAAAAGGATAAGAATAAGAAAAGCCAAAATAAAGGAAAACAAATGGGCAAAATAATATTTAAAGTTAAAACCGCCCAAGAGGAATATATATAGACAACACTTTTGTATTGATTTTCAATTGACTTATTATTTAGTTATAATGTCAAAATTAAAGTAGATGAATATGCAAAATAAAATCAATATATTTATATATTTAATATTGCAAAAATATATATATGAAAAGGACGAATGATGTGACTAATGACATGATAGATGGGATAGTTCAACGGGAATGTAACAACAATAAATGTTACGTTTCAACTTTTAAATATTTTAGTTATATCATCAAAATTAAAGTAAATGAATATGTAAAGTTGAAACCGCCTAAAATGAATTTGTAAAGCCAATATATTTATATATTTAATATTGTAAAAAAATAAATATGAAAATGATGAATGATGTGGCGAACAACATGATGGATGAGGTGGCTCAATAAGAGTGCAGTAACAATAAATATTACGCTTCATCTTTTAGATATATATATATATATATATTAGTATTATTCCCGTGCAATGAATGGCTTAATTAAAATTATATATAAATGAATTAAAAATATACTAATAATTTGTGAGTCATTTTAAAATATATAAATAAAATTTTGCTTAAAGTAAATTAACTGTCTTAAGGAGTCACATGACAAAACAAAATTAAGAGAAGATATTTTAGTAGCTTTTTCGAGTAACTTCATTATCATCTCAACAACAACAACAACAACAACAACAATAATAATAGTTTCACCAAAACTATTTATATCACCATGTTCTTGTTTAATATTTTCCTTTTTTCTTTTTTTTTTCCTAAAGGACACATGCTACCATTTTGTGCATCTATTAGTTTATGGATCTAACTTTTATAATTACACACACACACACACATATATATATATATATAGAGAGAGAGAGAGAGAGAGAGAGAGATGGTCTCTTTCTGTTAATTAGTATATATAATTAGATGTTTTTCCACAAAAAAAAAAAAAACATACATAATTAGATAAATATAAAACGGTTTTTTTTTTAAAATAAAAATATAATTTATGCAATATTTATGTGTTTCAAATGTAAGTGGTTTAAAAAAACAATAATAATAATTGTTTCAATTTTATAATTACACTGTTCATTATCAAATGGTAAAATGTGATAGTAAATAGAAAAATATATATATATTAGTAAATAACATACATCACTTTTAAAAGCATTAAATAAAAAATATTGTAACATACCCTTAATTTAGGATTAAATATATTACCGCATATTAGATGTGATGTGTTATGAACTGATTACCACTTGCAATATGGCACTATGTTCCACATCATTCTAAATAGATAGAAGATTATGCCACTTATCATCGTTGTGTGTATCCACTAGTATAATATAAAAGTTGAATCCCATAACAGGTGGATACACACAAGGATGATAAGTGGCACCATGTGATGCATGAACATGGTGCCATATTAAATAGAATATGGAGTAAATGTCATATAAATTAGAAATTAGTTATTATGTGATGTAACTAATAGGTTGATTCTTTGTTTAATCATATTTTTTGTTTCTGCGATGCATTAGAGTTACTATAAATTTTTTGTAATATTATGTTAATGCTTAGTTGGCTTATGGAAATATCTTAGAAAATTTATGATATGTCATGTTTATGTTATTGAAGTATGATAGTGGTGTTCGGTAATGAGCTACCGGTTTGGATTGAATCCATCCTTGAAGATATAGCTTCCCTTGTTACACGAGATTATTTGTAATCTTTTCTAGTTTCTTATCAATAAAACATGGCCTCCGGGTGTGGATTTCTCAAAAAAAAAAAAAAGGTATAATAGTGGTATGTTAAACACTAAGTGAAAATAGTAATGTCCTAATAATATAATTTTATTACTATCCAAAATATGTAAAGAAGTGAAGTGGAAAGTTGAACGAAAAATCACTCTAACAAATCACCACATAGTAGAACTGCATAATCTCCTACATGTGATTTTTGCAAACTTAGAGGATTTAACTATTAATGGGTATGAGGGCACCATGCTTCCTAATTGGGAAACATCTTTAACCAAATTGGAAAAACTTTCTCCCGGTGTCTTGGGAAAGTTAGAGCATTTGCCTCCTCTAGGGGATTTACCATTGCTTGAATCATTAATGATAGGGAGTGTACCTCGTTTAAAAAGGTGGGTATTGAATTTTTCTTTTTTCCTTTTTTTAGTAATATGTTTTAATGGGTCTCGTATACTGTTTATGAGATCCACAAATTTCATTTTTTAATAACTTTTTTTTATTAAAAATGGATCCAAATTATTTTATTACAATATTTTTAGTTTTTAGTTTTCGATTTTCAACAAAATAAGTTATATTTAAATGGACCTATAATAAAAAAGATTTCCAAATTTGAAACCTCTCTCGTTTTCTTTAATGAGCACATGGGAAGAATGGACTGGAATTGAAGAAGGAATGAGAGGAGGAGAAGAAAAGAAAGAAGATTGTATTATTACTATAATGCCACGACTTCAATACGTAAATCTCTGGGATTGCCCAAATTTAAAGAAGCTTCCGGACTTCCTTCGTACAACTCCATTGAAGACATTACTAATCTATAGGTGTTCAATTCTCAATGAACGTTGCAAAGTAGGGACAGGAGAGGACTGGCCCAAGATTTCCCACATCCCTAACATTGGGATTGTTAAGGTGATGGTGCAAATAGAAGATTGAGAAGTTCACCCAGAGCTAACTTCCTCTGCTCTTATTTTGCAATATATATATATATATATATATATTAAAGATCCTCATTTTCTGACAAAAGTTCCCACTGGAAAGAATTACTAAGGTAGAGATTTATCAATTTCTCATTTGTTTGTTATGTATACACATAAGTAGCATACCATGCAGTTGCTTATATTCAGTTATCTTGTGTATTTTTAATGGGAAAAGTTAAAATATGCCTTAATGGTATTAGTTTAAGAATTATTTTTATAAACTTTTTGTGGAAAAAAAAAAAAAAAAAGGGATTCTACTTACAACTTTTTTATATTTCCTAAGGGCACCCATTAATCAGAACATTTAAAAAAAAAAAAAAAATTCTTGTGATGTATCTTAAATTCTTGATGGGTTCAGTAAATATCTGCAAATAATTAAAAATAAAAGGTTGGAGTTTTAGTTTTTTTTTTTTTTTTTTTTGGGGGGGGGGGGGAGATAAAAGTTGGAATTTTAGTTAGACTAATCAAATTGAAGTATTGAAAACAACTCGAATGCCCAACATGGGTCTTTCTCATTTTTTATTTATTTATTTCGGCTATGTATAAGTCATTTCCAAGTGAGGAAATGTGATTAGAAAATTTGAATTTTTTTTCCCGTAAGGAGATGGTTTTCTTACTGTTTTATTTATTTTTGTTGGCCTCATTTAAACCAGATATCAAATTCTAGTATTTAGGGAAGTATATTTTGTGCTCAAGCAAATTCTCACACATGGATACACTTTCGAGAGAGGCCTACAGAAGAAACTCCTTCGTTTCATTGTGGCAGTAAAGCTTGCCTATCGTATGACACATGAAAGGTTAGGTAGAAACGTGACCATTATAACTTATGCAACCTTCTATCCTTAATTTTTGAGGGCTTGAAATTATGGTTGCTAATTATCAGGTGTTGGTGTTACAGGTTTAAAAGTTTGAATCTAGATGCAAGTAGACTTCTTGTCTTAGTGATGTGTTTCTTGTCAATGAGGATGGCAACAATTTGATAAGCACTTCCTATTTGTTGCAAGCCGTAGTTGCCCATTGTGAAAAGGACACCATAAAGAGTGGAGAGGAGAAGATAGGACGAGTCCAAAAATTACATGATGTAGGCACTTAAATGTTAATTCTTATATAGTTAACTCTGTCCTTTCTTCTTCTGCCTTTTTCTCCCCCCTTTCAGTTGCTGCATTTGTATCTTGTTCCACAGTCAATAATTATTGTTTTCAAACTATTAATGTCCTAGGAATATTTTTCTCTCAATCAGTGTAGACATCATGCAGAATATTTCCTACTCTTTAGCCTTTAATCAATCTCAACCTCATATCATTGGGCTTTTTGTGAAAAGCTCTGTTATGACCTCAAAGATGCTGGTAATACTATAAGTCAGACCTTGGTGCCATGGAAAGTGTCCTCTGCTTAAACAATGTGTGGTTGGGGCGAAAGCAGGAGCCTTGTGCATTGGTGACAACAATTCTATGAGTAATACTTCTTTAAAGCTTAAATTTTTTTTTTTTTTTTGGTTATTTATTAAATTTTAAAGTTATAGGGTTAGGCACTTACTAGTTATCAATTGATAAAGTAATATAGTATGCTTGTTTCTTGTCTTAGAGTTTGAAGTATTTCGTTACATGGAAGTGCGTGAAGAACACGAGGTGACCATAAGACAAGAAGAAGCGATAAAATACCTTGGCTTTGTTAGCAGGCTTTGACTTAGATTTTCTTCTTGACCACTTACATGGGGTAGCCCGGTTGATGTTCAGTGCAAGTGCTAAGCTAAGCTTGTGGCTTTGGAGGTTAGGATTGCTGACTTGAAGAAGCAGTTGGGGCTGCTGGAGTGAAATATTTCATTACATGGAGTGTGTGAAGTACATGAAGTGACCATAAGACAAGAAGAAGCGACAAATTACCTTGGCTTTGTTAGTTGGATTAATCTTCTACTCATCTACTGTAAGGCATATCTCAATATTTCTGCTTTATCTTTTTTATGTTTTTACTTACCCTTTTCTCCATCCATAAAAACCTCATGCTGAATATTTAATTCTCTTTTGGCCTCATTTCAACCAAACATCAGATTTTGGGAGGTACATTTTGTGATGGAGACAATTGTCACTCATGGATGCACAATTTAACTGTTACCTGAAAAAAATTTGCTTCTTTATCAAATTTTTTTCAGGTAACAGTTAAATATTATAACGCATCTTGGCAGAGTAGTTAGCTTCTATCTTTCTATCTTAGTATCTTTTCGTCATAATGAATTAAAAAGAATTTGACAAAAAATTTCTCCTGTCCCCTTGATCCATTGCTTCCATACTGCAGGGGCTGGCCATGGTCATGACCACCTGCCCTTTATCTGAAGTCCAACCATAGCTGACCAACGGATGCACATAGACTCAGTTAGACTTCAACCAATTGGTAAGCTGATGAAGATATGATATAATGTTGCACATTTGTAGCTTAAAATGTGACACTAAAATGCCTTTTTTTTTTTCAAAGCAGAAAAGTTTTGCTAGATTTAAGGCATCCTATAATTGATTGGACACCTTTCTTCATGAGGACCATGTTTGGCCTTTCAAGTGACAGTATTTTCTACTTTCTATTCCCTGCAAGATGAAAAAACCAGTCCCAACAAGCTAAAGTCTACCTTTATCAAGATTGACTCTGTTATTGTTTGTGTGTGTGTGTGTGTTATATTGGGAAGGATGCCTTCTATTGTTTCTAAAAACTGAAACTCCTCAAATTTTGGGATTAAGACTTTGTTGTGTAATTGATAATTCACTTGTTTCTTATACTAGAGTATAGGAGGCTCATCTCTAGATTTTTTTTATTATTATATATATTTAGGGTAAATGACAAATTACCCCACTTTGGTTCGGACCATTATCAATTTATCTCTCAACTTTTTGAATGTAACGATATACCATTACGTTGTATCTATGATTTCCTTTGCTTTTCCACCAATCTTTAGAATTTAAAATTCAAAATGTCTTTGCAATTTCAATATTTATGTATTAGACACAGACTAATTATAATTGACAATAAAGACAAACAGTATCAAGAGTAGAAGTCTGATTTATTTGGGCCTATGGCTAACAATTAAAATGAAGATATTGCATAAACAGAAAATTTTCTTATTAGTTACATAAATTGTTTTATGCTGTCTGTTTATTTTCTCATTCCTTGAACTTGTTTATTATTGCAGGTTTAATTCAAAACTCTGGTCCATAAGGTAATCACAGCTTGCTTAGAAGGGAATTGTTATATTAGTGACTGAAATTTTATTTTATGGCACCATAATTGGGAGAGCATGAGATGTTAGTGGCACCTTTGATACTGTCTACAGCATTCAGGATCTAGTAATCTACTAAAAAGACCTCCCCTGCCATTATTAACTTTAAGAGTTAACTTTACATAGCTGCCTCTACCTTGGAAACTGCTCCAATATATCTGTTTGATAATTGATAATTTTCACATAGCTCAAGAGCAGCTTTTGTGGTTTACAAGATATTGCAATTTGATTTACCATTTTTATTAGCTTTTTGCGTTATGGAGTTAAAATTGGAGTTTTTTTAGTTCCCTAATTTTGAAAGGACTGGACTGTAATATCAAGAAGTTGCTACAAAATTATAATTTATACATTTGAAATTTGTGTTAAAAAGAGTACTCTTTCTCTATAGGAAATTTGCAGTATACACGAGATTTTGTGGCTGAACCTCCAAAAATCACTGACAATGTCATATCTGGCTCATCTTCTAGTGTAATCTCTGATTAAATCTCAAAAAAATCTTCATCTATTTGTCACTCATGATTCAGATCATAGACAAAGTCTTTTAGATTTAACATATACCGTACTGACAAATTATTTACGTCTGATGAGGAAGATCAATCCCAAAGAGAAAACCCCGTCAGGAAGGTCGAGGATTTAGCTGCAGAACAAAATGAGCATGAGCTCTATGCGTTCACTCCCAAAGGAAAGTGAGGAAGATAAAGCCACTCAAAATATCAAATATGGTATATTATTCCCTTAACTTCTGTTTTGTTTGTTTGATTTCTAATTCCATAGTTATTGCTACTTCTCATTTAAATAAAGTGTTTGGTAGCTCTGTTTTTTATAGGAATTAAAATGATATTTTCTGGGTTATTTTTATGCTCTGAATCTTGCTTAGGAATTAAATGTGTTGCAATGCATAGTAGTAAAGTTTACTGTATAATTGATACTCTGCTACAGGAAATAGTCTGTCCTTCTAGTGAACCTAATTTTTAAAAATAATATTTAAAAAGAAAACCAAAAAATAAAGAGTCATTCTGATTACTTTTTAATTTACTCATGTGTTGCTCCTGATGCTTATCCTTGTTAAATGCTTATACTTTGAAATTCCTCTTAACGTGTTATAGCTCCTTTCAATAGAGGTTGGACTACTATATATTTATTTTAGACCGTTAACATTGTTGTTCATTGTGATCAAAAGTAACATAATTCTAATAATTTAAAAAAGTAAGCTTTCTTTGCAAAGTTCTTGCTTCTTATGATGTTTGTTACCCTGAATAAGCCCTAAATCCCTGCCACTAGGAAAAAGTTAAGTCACTTTACAGGAGACCTCGGAGGACGGAGAAACTATGTTCAGCAAGCACTTGGGGATGCGAGCATGGATTTTGAACCGCCAAAGGAAGTAAGTTTCCCCTTTTTACATATTACTATTGCCAATGACCAATTCTTAATTTCGTCCTTCAATTATTGCTCTTTCTGGCTTGCAACTCTTACTTTCTTATATCATTCTCTACATTAATTTGTGGATTCGGTTGTAATTCATGGGCCAGATCAAAGATGAAGCTCGCTAAGCTAGAAGCCAGCCAGTGTTTAAAGTTCTAAGCATGGAGAATGTTGGTCTGCTACAGCCAATATTGTCCATTGTGGCCTCATGTACTTTATTTTTTCCTCATCATCAGGCTTACGTGGAAGGTTTGCATCAGTAGTGTCTTGTGGCCTAGTGCATACCAATTTATGTTTTCCACTGCTACAATTCAAGTTCTATTTTTGGTCCACTATCCATGGATTAGATTCTAAAACAGTTCAAAAGATTCATTATAATTTGCATAGAATTGATAATCAACATAGTGGCATGATCATTTTTAAGTTGTTAGTTAATTTCCTACTGGTGAAATGCTTGTTTGGAAGCTGCCGATGTGGTACCATTTGTTTAACATTATTTTCTGATCCTATGCAATGCATATTCAGGTTGCTTTTTTCTAGTTCCAACATGAATGTTGCTGGTTGAAAGGTGTTGGCCTCTTCACAATCATTGCTGGTGTGAGTTTACTCGGTACAAGTAATCAATTTCAAGAAAAGCCAAGAAATCCCCCCGATCCCCCATTTAGGGTATATTTTGTTATTGTTCTTCTTATTCTTGTGGAAATTAGGCTTTTCAATGTTCATTAGTGGGTAATCTGCACAACTTGTTGGTAATTGTACTAAAGTACTTGGATTTTCCATTTTCGACATACCTAGCAGCTCTGGGACATTTGGATATGGAATGCATTTTTATAAGCTTTTTCCATTTCTGACATGCATAGCAGCCCTAGGACATTTTCCATCTTATCGATTTTGCTCAAAGATTATCCTCTGTTTTTGAGAGGGGTCATACTTCAGCTTCTGCTTCACAGTTAGGCAGAGTTGGAGACTTTAGTACTTGATTGCATCTCACCTTTAGCATCTTTGTAGTTTTTGTAATTGGGAATTTACATAGGGATTTGTAAATTTGACATGCACCAATATATTAAACCTTTCTGAACAAATTCTTTATACACAAACTTTCATAAATATCATATCTATCTTCAAAATCCTTTATGACTGAAGAATAAGCAAATGCCTATTCCCTCAGATCTTGGTCTGTATAATTTCTTCCGGGGATTGATAGCCTCCTTGTCAACATTGGCTTCAAGGTACTCTCATGGGACCTTGAGCAACAGAATAACTTGAAACTATCATGGCCAACTCTTAAGACAGATATCAACATGCATTTGATGCTGCATATTCAACCCTTCGGAATTTGGATTCTTCCTTTTAGTTCAACTCAACTATCTCGCCTTATCTCTTTGGTCAATCTTGCACATTTTATTCATGTTATGATAACTCTTATGCTTAGTGAATAGAAATTTAGTTATAAATTTCTCAAAAAAATCATTATCAAGTGATGCTATCCGACAAGATAATTGGCAATTTATTTGTATTTTTTTGTGCTCTTTTAATGTAAGCTAAATCATCATATTCTTATTAACCTTCTATCATAACATACTTTTACATACTGTTTTTTGTGTATGTCAATCCCTCATGTTAAAATTTTCTTTTGTTCAAATTTAAACTAGAACTCAAATTCTAGTATGTGGCGAAGCATATTTTCTACTTGAGCAAATTTTAACTCATGGATGCACTTTTGAGAAATACCTACGAAAGAAACTCCTTCACCATTTCATAGTGGCATGAGAGCTTGCGTATTACATCACATGGTGAAACATGAAAGGCAAGGTAGGTACTTGACCAAGTTCTCAGGTTTTGTGGTGAGATTATATTTTTCCTAGAGAATTAATATTCTTGTATTTTCCCAATTTGTTGTGCACTCAAAGTTGTAAGCATAAACTTAAGTGTTGTAATCTATATTTTCCTTATGGTGGATTGATCGGGTTTGTCCTGTGGTTTTTTCCTCTACATTAGAGGGTTTTTTATGTAAAATTTGGTGTGTATTTTGAGATTGATTCCTTGCATGATAACTTGATCAATTACAACCTTCTTGCAAAACAAATTTTCCTATCATCATTGATTAGAACATCAATCAACAAATTACTTGCAAAAGGTCATGCATAAAATTGCGGTTACCATGAAGTTAGGTATCAATGAACCAAGTAGCATTGCCAGATAATTGAAGTAGAGAAAATGTTGCATAGAAATACTAGAAAGCCTTATAAGCTAACCCTTAATTTCCAATAAGCTACATAAAATCAATATTCATGTTATAGCTCTCAATGTTCTATGAAGAACCCAAAGCACATAAAATGGACTTGAAAACTCAGAGCATCAACGACAACAGATCTTGCAACAACAGCTTTAGGTTTTCCAAATGCCAAATGTTAGTGAATACAATTAAAAGAAAAATTACACTTAGACCTGATAAATCTCCACACCAGGGATTCAAAATTTGACTACAACACTTACTCCTCGTTCACTGCATAAAACTTCCATGTCTTTTCATTAAATTTACAAGTCTATTGTTTAAACACTCCAATACCACAATGTCCTTATTTATGGCTCCATATTGCAATGTAAACAAACCATTCAGCATCCAATATGTAAGAGTCAAACTATACAATTATATCCACCATTTTGGAATTTGCTGCAAGAGTGGTACAATATATAATCAAGTTCAACTATATATTCGTAAGTTTTCACATTCACAAATACATTATGGCCTCACTAGAGACAATTTTGCAACCTTAGCTTATCAGTTCTAGAATCAAAAACTAAAAACTAGCAAAACGGTTGAATATCGTCTAGTAGGCTGAGGACAAAATTGCAACTACCACAAAGTTTGGTGTGAATGAAACAAGTAGCATTCCCAAATAATTGTAGTACAGCTAGGAACAAAGTCTAGCATAGAAGTATCAGCAAATCTAATAAGCTAACCCATGATATCAAATCATTGGATATATGACAGTCACAAATATAACAGTTTCGATAAAGAGATAGGGAACTTCAACTATCACCTACAATTTACAACATGTCCATTATAAAACTTGATCTGTCACGCAACAAATCCCAAATATATAGTGTGTTTGTGAATATGCCTTTCGAAGTTAAAATGTATAGAGTTACTAACACAATATCTTAGCAAGGCAGTTTATAGACAATGCATGTTGTAATTAGAATTTCTAATGTTAACAATTCGTGTTATCTAAAATGTTAATACTGTACACATAATTTTTTAACTTGATAAGTTTATAGTAGTTCTTATTACACTAAAGCAATACATTACTTGATAAATATGCGACAGATCTTACTACATTGAATCAACAATTACTTGCAAAGTAAAGGGCTTGCAAGCAACGGACAACATCTCCATCCTCTACCTATGCTGGAATTTTAACTGTCCGATAAAGAATGAAAACAAGGATGCATAAACAATGGGGAAGGCAATGAGAACAACTGCCACAATAGCTAACTGGTCATGGTGAAACCCAAAGTAATCTTCTAAGAATGCAACAACTGTTTTGGTTTCTCCAAATACCACAATCTTTTTGTTTATATCTCCATATTGTGATGTAAGCATACCATTAAGTGCCCAAGATGTAGGGGTCAGATAATACATCCAGATCCACCACTTTGGAACTTGCTGCAAGAGTAGAACAATATGATCAGTTCTACTATATCTGCTTTTTAAATCTTAGCGCCCATACCTACTCTATGGCCACAATAGAGAGGAGTTTTGTAGCCTTAACTTACCGGTTTAGGAATCAAAAAACCAGCAAAGAGATTGAATGTTGTGTAGAATGCTGAGGACAAAATTGCAGCTACCATGAAGTTTGGCGTCAATGACACAAGTAGCATTCCCAAATAGTTGAAGGAGAGCAAGGAAAAAAATATTGTATAGAAGTACCAAAAAACCTTATAAGCTGACCCATAATATCCAATCATTGGATAGCTAATCGTCACAAAAACAGCAGTTTCGATGAAGAGGTAAGGAATCTCCACTATCACCTACAAAATTAGTATCCACAACTACTAAGCATTGAATATAACCAAAATTAAAAATAAATAAGAGAAGAAGAGGAAAGAAAGAGGTTCATATCAAGATATTAACTCCACCTCTCTTTCACTCACTTCCCTTTTTGGATCAAGATAGCACAAGTAAACATGTAAAAGCAGTTGGAAAAGATGAGATAAATTTCTCATGCTATCTCTCTCAAAGATCTAGCAAGAATCCAAAGTGCGTCAAATTTACAACGTTTGAGATTACTCATAATGCCCTGAAAGCAGCCAACAATAAATTCAAGTAGTTCCAAAGAAAATTATACCTGTGCAAGTGAATAAGCCCATGAAGAGTACATCCCTGCAAATATTTCCCGATACATAATAGTTCGCTCTGTTGCAACATATGGTAGAACTGTTGAGCAGTTATTTATGCCCAAGAAGAGCACGGCAACATACATGGAACCAAATATATTGAACAAATTCTGCTGGTTATTCCTAATGGATTAAATAAGAATCAAAATTAGATATTTGCATAACTACAACATCATGCAGAAAATTGTACATCTTAGAGATGCAAAATCTTAGGCAAAGAAAAAACTAAAACTGTAAGAATCATGCTTATTAGACAAACACTTCATAAAACAAATTCTGGTTCTACTGTCACTTACAATGCCAAGCTCAATTTTGCCAAGGTATCCGGTAGGTAGGACTAGAAACTTTTAAAATGTAATAAACATTCTGTAAAGGTAGTAGAAATCTTTGACATTAAAACTTACAATTTTTTTCCTTGGTCCCAATAAAGCACCCCAAAAATTAAAGCCATTACAAGCGTATGCAGGATACGCGTAAGGTTGTATGCTGGACTCCTCCAATAAGCCAAATGCTGTTTCCATAGGCAAGATTTTAATTGTCCCCAACCATTTTGTGAAAAGCGAGTAGGAAAATATAGATCTGTTGACCCAGGAGGTGGACTACTCAACTGCCTTACAAGCTCCATGTTTTTCCTGCAAATGGGATAATATTAGAAATCACATCAAATTTTAAAATGCCAATGCAGGTCATATGAAGATCATTCATCTTAAGGACAATATTTTGTTCTACAAAATAGATGTTCTTAACAGAGACTAGCACGACCTTGATACCTTATAACACTAGGGCCACATAAGGAAGGACAAACAAAACACAAGGCCATTCCCCCATGCATTTCAAAATGGATGAAAAGCAAATGGTTTTTGATTTTATTATCTTTACGACAGGAAGAAGCTATGGCAGAAATTCCATGGTATCAAAGTTACCTAGTAGAGACATTATTTCACATCATACAGCTACAAAACCAATGACAATTGTAGTTGAACTCAGCAACTCACTCGTATAAAGCAGAATCCCTGTACTTCTGGGCAAAATCTGCACCAAGTTCTGCTTCTGCAGATATAGAAGTGACCTCTAACATCCATGTTGCCGGATTGTAATTATTTCTAATCTTTGGAACTCCAGGGATACTCTGTCAAAGTAAAAGTTCAGTAACAAGAAAATCAATAAAATTAATTACTCAAAGTAAACAGTATTACTAAAAGAAAATAAAAGGAGGGGAAAAAAAGCAATAGATAAAATGCGTTGCTACATCAAACTGACCTCAAAATATTCTATAACACAAGCTGAATGTTGTCCTAATGATCCTGAGTATATTATATGTCCACCACGTTTTAGTAGAATTAGCTGCATTAGCAAGAAAGGCATGAGATAAGTAACTATTCTAGATTCAATAACAAGAAAATTGTTGCTTATTATCCAACACTAGGGTCTCATATACTCTTTTTGGGTAGTAGGCTGGAATGCATCTCACAAATTTATAATCTGGTTGCTTCTCCTCAAGAGTACAATATATTCTCCATTTCAGTCAAATCTTAAAAACTCCTAGGCCTATATTTATTTCCTCAGTACAAATGCATGTATTTCTGAGATTAATAAATCTCCAAGAAAAATGTAACAGCTTCTTGGTTTTACAATTTTACTTACCCTTACAATTTTAGATTCTTAAAAAAAAAAAAAAAAATACCTCATCAAATGCTTCAAATATGTCAATACTTGGCTGGTGGATGGTACAAACGATTGTTCTTCCTGTATCAGCTACATTCTTCACAGCTCGCATAACAATTGCAGCTGCTCTTGCATCCAAACCCGTTGTTGGTTCATCCATGAAGATAATAGACGGGTTAGAAACAAGCTCCACAGCTATTGTAAGCCTCTTGCGCTGCTCATTTGATAGACCATTAATGCCAGGTACGCCTACTAAAGCATCCTTTATTCCATCAAGCTCAATGGTCTCCAAGACTTCATTCACAAATTCCTGCATGACATGTCACAGTAGCTTTCACAAATATTATCTCAATGATGAATATAAAACCAAACCTTTGATTCATGTCAGTACATAGAGAACTTACAGCTTTAGTTTTTGAGTCTATCTGAGGAGACAGTCGTAGCCAAGCAGAAAATATCACCGATTCTTCAACTGTGATTTGAGGAGAATGTATGTCTGTTTGTTCACAATAACCTGACACCCTTGCAAACGTCTCTTGAACCTTGGGATACCCTCCAATTTTTATGTGCCCTTCAATATAGCCACTGGTCTTTCTTCCAGCTAAGACATCCAGAAGAGTTGTTTTCCCAGCTCCACTGACACCCATCAATGCTGTAAGAACACCAGGCTTCAATGCACCCGTAATATCAGAAAGAATTTGGAGTTTTTTATTGGTGAATCCCTTTTCTCTCATTTCCTAGAAGCCAAAAAGGAAAAACAATGACAGGAATTAATATGATGTAATTTAAACAACTATCAATCCAGAAGCAACCATAACCTTATATGAATTAAATGTAATTACCAAGGGGATGTCAACATAGTATTGCACATCTTGGAACGCTACTGTTAAGGGTGTAAATGGTAATACCGTTCTACCTGTTAATTGAGGCAAGACACTCGTTCAAATGTTGGAGAAATATATATTTACAGTAATGATCTGAAGAATAAGCAGAAGAACAATAAAATTGATTAAACCTTTATTTGGTTCTATACTATTCTGGGTAGGAGAATTTCCAGACTTTTTTTCTAGACGGGAACCATCACGTGAATCTTCACTTCCCCGTATTTGGGAGAGCTTTTCATGCGAGATAACAGCACGAGGCGATCCAGGAGCTAGATGTTTATTAAACAAGGATGAATCAAAATCTAGCTTTTGTTGCATTGCTGTTTAAGTTAAAATATAATAACAATCAAGAACACAAACTTACACTTCAAGAAAGTTAAGGCCAGGACATATCCAATGTTAAAAACAATTATAAATCCAAATAGGGCACCGAGTGATATCCAATAAAGATATCCATCAAAGTTCAGTCCACGGCTTTCGAGTATTTCTTGCCCTATCGTCGTGTTTGTGGATAACATCTACAGACAAGAAAGGAAAACAAACTTAGCCAGCAAGACCATATATATACTCCTGATGCTAATGAAAAAGTTAATTACAGAAATGGCAAGCTATTGACAGTTTTATACTAGGAGTATTAATGCACATGTCCTACAGCCAAATCAGTTGTTTGGCAGCATGTATAAGCAGACAATTTATAGTATACAATGTTTAATTGTAATTAGATTGTGCATTACTTAGTGATTAGTGTTTGAAGCCAGCTAAGAAATCAGAACTTCAGCTAAGATTCACTATTAAGCAAGAATATTGGTATTCAAGAAATATCATATTGATCAGAGATGAATGTATTTCAGTGCCGATCTCTTTGGAGTAGCCATACAACTAGTAGGTCTGCCCCCTGTATTAGCTAAAAATAGACAAAGGATTATTTGTTATGTAATGAGAGACTCACCTTTTGCCATCGTGGGGCAAGAAATTCATTTAAAAAAAGGCCCATTTCTCCATATGTGATAGGAGAAACCCAGAAACCCCACTTCAACCAAACAGGCATAGAAGCTGCAACCAGATGCACAGCTCAGCTCATCCTTTTAATTGATTATATTAGAATGAGATTGGAGAAGAGGTAAGATAACCTTACATTGAGTTATAATGAAGCCAGAGAATATTAACACTATTAATATTGCAGAAGTACCAGCTGTCATGGAAGCATTACTGGTCTGGAAGACTGATGCCAGGAAACGGAACATGGATAATGAAGATAAGTGCACTGCAAAAAGAAGAATGAACTGACGGAAGAACCTGAGCACACAGAAAACGATCAGAGATTCATAACTAAAAAAATTGAGACTTCTTGAGCAAAAGAAAGTACTAGTATAAAATGCTTTTTTGAGGTTATAGCACTTAAGAAGCTTTGGATATGCAATTGCTAGTTGATGAACCAAAATAGGGGGAAATGCAATAATAAATCTACATATTTTCATGTAAACCTCACCTTTCGGCTTCAGGGCTATATCCAATAACATAATACGTAAGACATGTCCAAACTAGAGATTCCACAAATGAAATAGGAACCTTTAAAATACTTGCTGGAATTGCATATGCCCAAGCTGGGTAAAAACAAAATGTTTTTTGTTTGTAGAAGACTTCAAGCCTTTGAATAGTCATGGACACCTCTGGAATTCCATCAACAAGAAGGATGACAAGAGCATAAAACAGGGAACCCATATAGTAATTTGCATGAAGAATATCAATATCCATCTGGGTCCGTAAAAATACAGTCATCGTGATACATGCAGTGATGAGAAGCTGCAGATAGAAAAGAAAAGGAAAACATATTTTCAGATTAATAGGTTTACCTCCCACCCGGGTGGCTGTCCGAAAGAAGAAGAAAAAAAAGAATGAGAAACAAACGCAAAAGTATGAATCTTCACCTGAGTTGTTTTGAATATATAGATGAAAGAATTCCTTTTCATGAGAAGATACTCCCTTGAAGCACATATTCTAAATAGCTCCCATTTAGAAAGAGAATACACACTAAAGGAAAGAGCATCTTTATGGCTTTGGGATTTATCATATGCCTCTGAAAGCTCTTCATCTAACTTCTTTCCATAAGGAGATTCCTTGAACTTCCTAGAGAACATATCAACTGAAACATAACTGTAGGGTACTTCCATTTGATACCAGTACTGTGCTTGATCTTTCCTAGAGATAACCTGCATAAAGATAGGATGAAGTTGTTCTTTCAAACAAACATTTTTTTTTTTTTTTTTGAAAAAGACTAGTATAGGCTTCAATTCACTTGCCTCTTGGACAAACTCAGCAACCCCTTTCCTCTCAGGACACCTAAAACCACAATCCTCAAAAAAATTTAGAACATGATCACGTGGACCATGATACACAATCTTCCCTTCTGACATTAAAATAAGGTCATCAAAAATATCAAAGGTTTCTGGTGCTGGCTGAAGAAGTGAAACTAGTACAGTAGCATCTGTGATATGCACCAGCTGCTGAAGAC
This sequence comes from Quercus rubra, assembly GCA_035136125.1. Lineage (NCBI taxonomy): Eukaryota > Viridiplantae > Streptophyta > Magnoliopsida > Fagales > Fagaceae > Quercus > Quercus rubra. Next base: position 1,349,851 of record CM068732.1, on the reverse strand, counting down.
ATGTAACAACTTGAAATGCAGTGGAACTGTCTAATCCATTCGTTATTTCATCCATAAACAAGGCTTTTGTAGGTCCTACAATCATCTCCCCTGCCAAAATTTAATTTGATTCCTGTGGTCAAACTTCTTATCGGAAACTGGGTTTAGTTCTCTCTATAACTAAAACTACTAGATAGCAGAACAGCTATCAGTCTTCTATTCAAATTACCTGTTGTCAATCTCTTTTTCTGACCACCAGAGATACCTCTTCTCATGGCATCTCCAACTTGAGTGTCGGCACAGATGTCAAGTCCAAGGATCTGAGAAGCCACGGCAGCAACATATATAAACTGGTAAGGCAAGTATCAATTACAGGGTACATGTCTACTTTCAGCTCAGTTAAAAAAGAATGACCTTTAGTATGTAGTTTGTTTGAAGGTTTCCTTTTAGTCCTTTGGCTGAAATTGCCTGTCAGAGCAAGTAGCATAATCAATACTACAACATTTAATCTCATGAATACCATTAAGAGGTAGGAATAAAATAATATCAACATGACTGTGTTGTGAAGTATTAAATAGACTTGCATAAGAATTATAGTATTTCAAGTATTCCATTTGATATCAATCAATAAATATACTAAACATACTCTTCTGTACATTAATTTATATCAACTTACATGATAATGCACACATGTAACCCATGCTGCTATAGAACATATTCTAATGAAAACATTCAAATACGTTGAGTGAAAATTTTAAATTAGCAACAACAAAAAAATAGGCCTGTTGATTCTTATTTATAGTTTGATTTAAAATCCAAAGTGAAAATCATAATAGAATCACATAGATCAGATGTGAAATACACATAACATTATGAAGTAAGAATCTAAATTTAAAAGGAAACTAAATTGACGTCATATTTTTGTCATTCCACAAGCAATATAACATTAGCACCATCAGAATCCTACACATTTCAATGTCTTTTGCTAATAATATGATTGTTTCCATGTCTAGCAGAGAACGTTCAAGATTTGATCAATAATTTTTCACATTATCTAAAGTTTTCCATCATTTTAGCAAAAACGTTTTCTCATGTAGTTTTATGGGATTTGTTTCCAAGTTTGTTGTTAAAAACTAGGATAAGCAAGTTAACCTTTGATGTTGATTTTTCATGTAGCAAAATCAGTTGGCTTCCCCTTATAATACATACAGAGAACAAAAACTCAGCCATGCTACAGTACATATGACTACACAAACATGAAGGAAAAGAAGACTGGAGATGCAACAGGTACCTTCATGTAAGTGTCTACGTCTGGATCAGGAATAATTCCAGCTTCCTTCTCCCTTTTACTGACCTCCACCATAATATCTTCATTAGGCCAACAACAAATGGTGCTGTTATTATTGTCACTGTTGTGCAGTGAAGGGACATCATAACTAAATTATCTATAATGTGAACACTAAGGAATGCTTACCTGCTCGGCTTCCAACACCCTGACAACGCGCTGAAAAATCCAGTATTTCCCTCACAGTCATATCTGGAATGTGCTTGTCATTTTGACTAATATAAGCTGAAGTCTTTTGAGGGACAAACTCTTCTAGCTTGTATCCATTATAAGTAATCTCCCCAGTAATCTATTGGAAAAAAGCAAATAGATAAATAATACAGCACTTGCGAACAGACTAAAGTACATCCCATCGAAAAAGTTAACAACTCAAAAACTCTATTCATTTTTATGCGCATATTTAATTTTGAGGCAAGAGGATAAGCATATTTCAACTTAAAATTTTAAGTTTCCAGGATGTAGATAGGTTTAGCTTTGAGATTCTCTTGATTTTTATATCTTCATTCTGATGGTTTATATAGTCATTTTCAGTATTGTGAAAGTGTGAAACCTTGAGAGATTGGTTTAGAGTTCCTGACAGAGCCTTCAAAAGGGAGGTCTTCCCACAACCTGGGGGACCAAGCAGTAGAGTTATCCTGCAAGAAAGGTAAAATCATGTAAATACACTTCTTTCAACTTCTTTATTTCTATTAAAAAAAATTCCCATATGGCTTATTATGAACAAGAACATGTCAATTGAGGAGGCAATAGAGTATGATTTTAGATAAGATAGAATGACAAAAAAGATTATAAATTTCCCGCCCAGATTAGTGTCTGGAAGATTCATAGCAGACCAAAAAGTTTTGGGACTCTACTGTAGTTGTTATTGTTCTTGCTGTTTTATACAAGAAAGTGCAGATTGAAGGGATAATATTCCCGGTCCAAAGCATCATAAATTATGGGGATAGTATATCAAAGAAAATTACAAATATCAAAGTATTATAACCTTCCCAAGTGAAAGTTCTGCAATGAAAATATCCAATTTTATCATTAAAATAAATACCATTTCGAAGATGTATGGACAAGCCAACAAAGTGATGAACCTAAATTTAAGTATATCTATAATTCTATTCATCCATGTGCTGATATGCACGACAGAAACAGTAAATACATATTTAACTTTTTTTTATCCAGTAAAAGAGATCCTTTAAACTTTAACTATTAATTGCAATTTCCTTCACCAAAAATCTTTCAGTATTTTTTCCATTTCAATTGATGATTATGTTTATTATGTATGTTAAAGAGCATTCAAGAAAAAAAAATCAACTTGAAGTGCAGCTAAGATGAACAGGGTGACATGTACAAGAAATGATAGTACAAAACATGACTGCATCCATGATAAGTTTGAGATAGCAATTAGCAGCAAGATGAAAGTTCAAAGACAATTGGTTCAAAGACAAGTTAAGCTTAAGCTCAACTTGTTCAACTTAATTCATTATTCAAGCCAATCTCAAGCTCAATATAAAGCTCCTGAGCTTAAGATCCTACACAAATACATTATCACACCCATTTTAAGCATATTCTCGGGCCTATTTGATTTGGAAGAGTGTTCTCTCAACTCCCAATGAATGGAAAAACTTACTATGATATGAATCTATTTTTCAAGCCCATATAAAACTTATTAATAAGCCCATAAACGAGCCTAGGCATGACTTGTTTTTTATCAAACCCTATTGGTCACAGAGCCTATTCATTAACCTTTTTTTTTTTTTGATTGGGCTTTGCTCATTTATAGCCCTACTGCCTAGTTTAAAGCTTACAAGGAAGACAAAAATATATGTAAGGTGACAGAAGATAGCCATATCATATGCTTTATAAATTCCTTTTTCAATATGGCTAATAATTTATGAGTCATGCTAACAAGTGTCTTTAAAGCATTGGTTAACAATCTATTTTAGGAAAGTTTTGACACAATTTTTATGAGAAGTGAAAAAAACTGTCAAAATATTAATTGTTTTTTTTTTCTTTTCTCATAAAAAAAATTTTCAAATGGATTATTAACCAATGTCCTAAAAGCATTCGCTAGCATTTCCCTTAATTTATTAGGTATAAGGTTTTTTTTTTTTTTTTTTTGAGATTAAAAAAAATTACTAGTTAAGTTTCAAGAAAGTTAAAATTCTAATCAAACTATAGTTTATTTCAGCTAAACTCTATTAGCTAAGTTTCAAAATTTTAAAATTTTATTTCAATAAAATTTTGAGAATTTTAAAATAAAATTTAAAATTTGTTTCAATTATTTTGATAATTTATCATAATATTTTATTTTAATATAATACAATTTACATTAAATATCATCCTTATATCAAGTAGCTTAATATATGTTTGTATTTCGATAATTTAATCTAGATAAAACTCTATTTTAAAATTTCAAGTGACTCGCTAAAATCTTGTTACTATTTTAAAATAAATTTATCTTTTACATAGAATTTTTAATTAATCTATACGTCACACGTATATACTACTAGTATATTGAATAAAAGACTATAAAACCTAAATCATAAAATTGACTAAGAAAAAGGCATAAAACTACCTTCCAGGCTTTATGATACCACTCACTTCGTTAATTATGCTTATCTTAGCTAGTCGTGACTTCGAACCTGGCAGCTTAGTGAATACCTGTTAAGAAAGAAGGAAAGAAAAAATACTTGTTATAAAATAACTGGAAAAAATAAAGTTAAAAATATTTTTAAAAAAATTATTTTTATATATAGTAGATAATATAAACATTTTGAATCTGTAATAAATTATAGTTTATTCAATTCAAAAAGATTCTGAAAATCCAGGTTTCTCCATTAGATTAATTGTCAAATGAATTACCCCAAAAATAAAAAATAAAAAATTGTCAAATGTCAGATAGCCACATGATTGTATGCATTTTCACGTGCATCTGCACTATTTTTTTTGCTCATCGGTCCAAACTCCTAATCCATTTTTCTTTGCTAATTGGCCATATTCATACTCCAGGTAGTCCAGAATCCATTGACAAAATAGTATCTGATCAAGCTCTAAATAGTAAATACTCTTAAAAAGAAAGTACTTACAGAAAGCATGTTATTAACAGAATTCCATAGAGTTGGTAATGGCTTGCCATGAACCACTTCACACTCTGCCTCCACACGCAGATTTTTGTATCTCACCTCCACAGTGGGCAATGCTACACCAACTCTGCAAATACAGTTCAGTTTCAACAAAATGAATCCTTCATATATACAGGAAAAAAAGTACAAATGAAGACATTAAAAGAAGTGCAATATATACATTAATTAGCTTGTTGAGCAATGAAAAATAATCCTAAGAGCAATTAATATTAGCAATAATGAATAGTAGTATGAATGTTCATATATTGGAGTGCAAGTCTTTGTTTCTCTATATATGTATGACTTACTATGGCATCAATTCCATTCATAATGATTCTACATTCATATCTTGCTTGTATGATTTTTTACTAGAAAAAAGTAAACAAGAAAGTAGAAGGCTCAATTACTTGTCTATCCGGTTTCTAATTTTTCTCAATAAGCGAAGGTTGTCGTGCTCGATGTGCTTGATGAGCTTCTCAATGAAGACATGCCGTTCTTGAGCTCCAAGCTTGGTAACATCAATAACCCTTTTTTCTTTAGTATCATTAGCACCAACATCATCACCATCCTCATCAAATAAGGATGATCTGAGCCGGTCAAATGTTGGCAATCTCTCAATTGCAGCCCACTGCAATGCATATACAGCATCGGCATCGGAATCGGCATCACCACCCTTTGTAGAACTCAATCCTGAAGCACTGCTTCGGAAACTTGAGGTACGACGCTGGAAAGATGATCTAATGCTTCTTCCTATCTCTGCCAACTCAATTCTCAGCGACTCTATATCATCTGTACCAATCATCTGAGCCATTTTCGTTGAACTTGGAGAGCCTCAACTTGCAAGAAAAAGGGTAGAAAGAGCTGTGTATATATATGTATAAACTTTGCTTATGTTCAATTCATGAAGTCACACTTATTCATAATAGCAAGTAAATTAAAACCTAATGCCGCAAACCATGGAGTTGACTTAGGCTGATTCTTTCTCTTTTCCATCTATATTACTATTCTTTTTTACAAAAGTCAATTAATTATCCAATAAGGTGTGGAAAAAGAACCATTGTACGTATGTCTGTCCAAGTTTGGTCCCAACATGATCTATTACTAAAATTTCATATATTTATGCTGTACCAAACTGTGTTGGGTATATCGCTATCAGTGGTATATTTGTGCTCTCTAACATAAGCTCTTATAGATTGCGTATGATTGATGTGCGGAGTAAAAAAGTCCATATGAAATTAAATGGTAGTTGGTAAAGACTTGTTCTTGGCCTGAAAAGAGAATGGCGGTGAAACTCACAAAGAGGCAATAACTCACACTCAAAAGGAAGATTGTTGTGTGTGTGTGTGTGTGCACGCGCACTCGCGCCCACACGCACACATAAGAGAGAGAGATAGAGAGAGTAGAAGTCACACTAAAGGAAAAGTAAAAAAATTGAAAATTTGATATAACTTAGTAGAAGTCACACTATTGTTTTATACAAACGTCAATTAATTATCCAATAAGGTGTGGAAAAAGAACTATTGTTCGGAGAGAGAGAGAGAGAGAGAGAGAGAGAGAGAGAGAGAGAGAGAGAGAGAGAGAGAGAGAGAGAGAGAGAGAGAGAGGTCGCAATAGAGGAAAAGTAACGAAATTGAAAATTTGATATAACTTAGTATGATTCACACTATTATTTTTTACAAACGTCAATTAATTATCCAATAAGGTATGGAAAAAGAACCATTGTACGTAGAGAGAGAGTAGAAGTCACACTAAAGGAAAAGTAAAGAAATTGAAAATTTGATATAACTTAGTAGAAGTCACACTATTGTTTTTTACAAACGTCAATTAATTATCCAATAAGGTGTGGAAAAAGTACCATTGTACGTATGTTTGTCCAAGTTTGATCCCAACACAATCTATTACTAAAATTTCATATATTTATGTTGTACCAAATTGCGTTGGGTATATCACTATGAGTGGCATTCTCAAATAGAGTGTTAGTACGAAGTTTGTGCTCTCTAACATAAACTCTCATAGATGGCGTATGATTGATGTGCGGAGTAAAAAAGTCCATATGAAATTAAATGGTAGTTAGTAAAGACTTGTTCTTGGCCCGAAAAGAGAATGGTGGTGAAACCCACAAAGAGGTAATAACTCACATTCAAAAGGAAGATTTTTGTGTGTGTGTGTGTGCACGCGCGTGAGAGAGAGAGAGAGAGAGAGAGAGAGAGAGAGTAGAAGTCACATTAAAGGAAAAGTAAAGAAATTGAAAATTTGATATAACTTAGTTGGACTAAAATTAACGGAGCATCACCAATAATCTAGCTAAACCCAAAATACTCTCTACAATATAGAGTGAAACCATAAAACATTGCTCGAACAATCTCTCTAAGCATGAAGGGTTACTGTAGATTAGCAATGGAATTTTTTTTTCATTAAAAATTTCTAGTAGCTAAATATTTTATCAATACTTTCTCTTTCTTCTTTGATTTCATTTAAAGAAAGAATAAAGAATGAGTGGAAAAAAAATAATATTTAAATAAAATAGAGAGAGAATAGTGAGTATGTTAAAAGTGTATTTGAAAGAATTAGTAGGTCAAAGATAAATATAACTGTTCATTCTTCAAATAATGCAAAAATTTGGAGAAACTGCTGGAGATACTTAGGGGCACATAGGTTGATAAAATCATAATTGTCCAAATTGTACCAAACCAACCATTAAACTCTCAAATTGATAAACCACACAAAATTCAAGGTTGGTATGAAAAGAATGTCGGATTTGCAAGAAAACCAATTAAACCATGAAAAATCGACAATTTTATAGAAAAATATCATTTCAAAATATAAAATATTAAAATCTATCTCTAAATAAGTTTTTGAATAATAATATTCTATTAGTTTCAATATTTAGTATTTTTGCAAATTTATATTTTTTAAATTGGACATCATCTCATATTTTATATTTTATTGTCTTTTTTAATGTATTTTTTAACTTATTTATGAATAAATTTTAAAAATATATTAATTATTAATCTCGTATTTAACCAATAACCTAAAACCAGTAAATCATCATACTATTGTTTTGATGGTTCAATGCTCGGTTTGATTCAATAACTATGGATAAAAGCACATATGCCTTAGGATGCAACATTTCCAATGTGGATCATTTGACTGTCTATGAGAATTAAGCAAATGTAATATATATATATATATATATAGAGAGAGAGAGAGAGAGAGAGAGAGAGAGAGAGAGAGAGAATAAGTCAAGACAATTTTCTCTCCTAGGCTAAAATATCTATTTGTTAACATAAAAATAATAATTAAATAATAATATTATCGTGCGTACTACAGAGCGTGTCATTTAATTAAATAATTAAATAATAATATTGTTAGTCTCAATTTTGACTATAAAAAACAAAAATCAAATTATGCATGTCATGAGGAGGAAACAAATATTACTTGCTTGACAAGATCCTTTTTATTCATTATGCAACACTTGGAATGAATTGCACCGTGGCTCCAAAAGTAGTCGTTTTTACTTGGTAGGTGAGGAAAATAGTATGATCCTGGTCCAACATCTCTCTAGTCTCCATCATATAATAAAATAAAATAAAATGACTTCTCTCTAGTCATCTAAATTTTAGTGCCAATAACACTTTTGCAATGTTAATTAATATAACCAGTGATTGCACGCAATTAAGATTGTGATTTCAAGCCATGTCAAGTTTAATGCCATAAAAATAATTCGCCAAAAACAAAACATCGTCAAAATAATTCTCTAGTACAAAGTTTAATGCCATAAAAATCATAATAAACTCCTTAGTTCTTCCACGAGTCTCTACTCCAATAATTCCTCTAATGTAGAGTAAGGGGAAATAAAGGGAGGTGAGATAACTCAATAAGTGGAATTTACTAATATTGGGGTGTGGGAACAAACTTTCAAATAAATAATACTTACAACAATTTCATAACTTGTAACTCATCAATATTTCACATTAAAAATATATATATCTTTATATTGTGAGCGATCATAATACATATACCAATACCATCATATAAATAATTTCTTAAACTTTTCTCGTGATCAACGTTTACGCCCCATTAACAGGGTTGTGTTGTCCCCTTTTAGGACTACAACCTCATTTACATCCCTTTTCTTAAGGATGGCTCATTTGGAACCTAAAGGTGCTCTCCCTTACTAAGGAGCTTCCTTTTTGGATCCTCAATATTATACTCTCTTGCTAAGGAGCTATCAAATGTGCATTGTCCACTTTTCTAGGACCGTCCCTTGCTAAGAACTAGCTGCAGTATGATTGTCCCTTACTAAGGACTAAATACAATACTGAGCTTTTAATCACAACTTGCCATAGTTTTTCAAAACATGTTTCAATATGCTCACAAAAATAATCCATTCATAATTTTCAAAATATAAAGATATATTCACACATACAAGTTTAAATAAATTTAGGCTTTCCCACAAGTTTTTCATAAAACGAATAGTTAATGTGCACATCAAACATTTATAAAATATCAATTTATATATAGGATATCAACATATTTATTTGATATAGAATAGTTTAATAATTAACACTGTTTTGGAAAAACCCCTAAAATTAGTAAGCACCACTTACCTCTTAGTTGCAAAAATAAAAGAAATCAACCAACCTCCCTTGAATCACAACAATTTAGTAGAATCAGAACCTAGCATCACCAAAAATAGGTTCATCAATACACAATTTCCTACTTAAAAAATATCTATTTTCACACTTAAACGGTATTACCCTAGACAATATTGATATATCCAAAATTCTTCATTTATTCACCTAACTATCTAATTCACTTTCAGCTTTGATCAGATTTTTGGACTTAAAGATATTGCTGCCTAATCAGATTTTTCCATTAACGTCACCATAGGTATTCATGAAACTTCAATAGGGCCAAATAATGAACATCTGACCAATGTCACCAACCAGAATGTAACAGCCACATTATTTATTCATATCCATTCACTCTAACATTACATCTATCCAATCTAATATTGGAAGCCACGTATAGCCTTAATTTATCAATCTAGTTGCTTAGCATTCCCTCTTGATGCCGCTGGACATCTATTGACTCTAATATTATATATATATTGAACTTAACATTGAAAGCCACGTGATAGCTCTAATCTATCAATCTAGTTGCTTAGTATGCTCACTTTTTCTTTTCTTTTTTTTGCTTAGTATGCTCACTTGATGCCGCTGGACTAGGATTTAGACAATAACAAAAGTGTGATGCATGTCAGTTGACGGTAAACAAGTGAGACTATAAACAATTAAATATAAACCACAAAAAGCAACCTTTTCCCTTTCACATGGTGACAACTTGAATGGATAAGTCCAAGCCTATTACTCCATTAAGCACAAATTCAAAGCCTGTGGCCCTCCTGACATATTGACCATTCCTTATCTCATATAATACAAATATACAATTATAGGAGCCATTTTCAATTAGTATAATGATAGTCTAGGTTCATGACAATGGCTAACTATTGACTATTTAAACTTCTTAAATTTAGAGCAAGATAAACCATACCTGAACTACTTGTGCATAGTCGTAGAGAAGAAAAGAAACAGCTCAATAGTGTGTTGCGGCTGAAAACAAAAAAGAACTTTCTTATGTACATACACGTGTAACTTAAAAAATAAAAGGCTAGAGTTATCAAGGCCCATATTATTATTTATGCCATCTCACTTGGGCTTCATATCTCATAGTATTTATCTTATTTTTTATATCTTAGGCTCAAATCAATTTAATCCATTTAATTCTATGCCTCCTTTATAATTTACATATAATCATTTAATTGATATCAAAATTATGGGATGTTACCGTAATGGTGTAGTTTCTTAATCAATTTAAGATTTCATAATACGGATTAACGACTAGTTTAATTAAATAATTAAAAAATAGTATTGTTAGTCTCAATTTTGACTATAAAAAACTAAAAACAAATTATGCATATCATGAGTAATCAAATATTACTTGCTTGACAAGATCCTTTTTATTCATTTTGCAACACTAAGAATGAATAATGCTCATATCGAGAAATAAAAAATGAAGAAGAAGAAGAAAAAGGAGAAAGAATAATGCATCGTTGCTCAAACACAAACAGTAGTCATTTTTACTTGGTAGGTAAGGAAAATAGTATAATCCTAGTCCAACTTCTCTCTAGTCTCCATCAAAAAAATAAAATAAAATAAAATAACTTCTCTCTAGTCATCTAGATTTTAGTGTCAAATCAATTTTGCAATGTTAATTCATCGGGGAAAATATATAATATGACCAGTGATTGCCACAACTAAAATTTTGATTTAAGTCATAGTTTCAAGTTTGAAATTTGGACTTTAAGTCATAATTTTAGTTGCTGCACATAGCGTGTGCACACGTACACACTGTGTGCGCAACAAGAATTACCCATAATAAATAATTGTCATTTCAGCCAAATAAGAAACCTATGAAGTATTGAGCAAAAGCAATAAGGTCAAGAATTGATTTATTTTTATAAACGAAGGCAAGTATATTAAACATGCTAAAGTCACTTTTTCAAGTTCAAAATCGTGACTCCAAATAACGATTTTAGTTGTTGCATATAATACGTGCACATTCAATTTTAGTTGTTACATGTAACCAGTAAGGGACCCTGCACGTTGTGCGTGATAATATCATTAGAGTAAACTCGTTAATTTTTTTTTCCTATTTGGACTAATTTAATAAATATTAATATATCATTAGAGTAAACTCGTTAATTTTTTTTTCCTATTTGGACTAATTTAATAAATATTAATATAATTCATAATCATATTTTCTTTTATTATAAATTTTCATTTATTATAGAGATAATCACAAATATAATATATATATGATTTCTATCGTACCAAAATAAAAACAATACATTTTTTTAGGGGTAGCAATTCGTGTTCGCATGTTGGGTTCGTGTTGTGCCAATTCATGAGTATCTAACTATATGGGTCAACACTAATCCAACATATTTATTAAATGGGTCAAGATTCTTCAACCCCAACACGACCCATTTATTAAATAGGTCAGTCGTGTTGACCTGTTTATCAAATTTTATCAAAATGAAAAAAAACAATTTATGAAAAAAAAAACAAATAAATATTTTTAATATAAAATTCAAAACTAAAGAATAACTGCATTACAAATAATCATTCAAAACTAAAACATATCTCAATATCACAAATAATCAATCACAACATGGCAAAGAAAATAAACCACAACAAAATAATTTTATATACTTAGAGTTTGAAGAGTATATTGGTAAAATGTCATTTAATTAAACGAATCAAACGGATTTCATATGTTAAGCACTAACACAACCTGTTTATTAAATGGATCAATCATGTCAACTCAAATATAATATGAAACTATTAAGTCTCAACCCATAACTTACTAATTTTGTGTTGTGTCGTATCGAGTTCGCAAGTTGTGTCCAATTTTACCACCCTTACAATTTTGCTCAAGAATTCAAAAGGTAAGTTAGTGAAAATATTAATTTTTAATAAAATTTATTTATAATATTTTGTGTATCATTAAAAAGTATATAAAATTTACAAATTATTCTTTTAGTTTTAAATTAACAAACTTGCTCAAACCCAATTTTTCTACCATACTATTAAAAACACTAAGAAACGTATCTAAAAATTAATAAAACTTAACAAAACTACAATTCAAAATAATAATAAAAAAAGAAAGGGAAAAATAAAAGATTGTACCTCTTTTTCCTTTAAAAAAACGAAGAGTACTAATGAGTCCATAAAAACCATTAAGGTCGTCCATCTTAATGGACGATCATTGCGTCATAAGTAGGCCATCAAAGATAGATGAGTAACCGCCCAACACATTCAATAACGACCATCAATTGTCTTAAACTCTCTCATCAAGACAAAAAATGTTACAATTAGGGTAATAATCACCCTCATTTATGTCCAACAGCTACCTAAGTAACCTACAAAAGAGACAATCTATCCATTTTTTAAGGTATGTCAAAAACCACTACAAAACACTATCTATATACAAAATATATGAGTTGATAGTAACTTAAGTATCGGAGGCCCCCCCATCGAGCACAACCCGGTGGTCTTTTCAATCAACTCTCTTTATCTTGCAGGTCCTACAAGATTGTCAAGAGCTCTAGATTGGACAAGTGACCCAACTGACGATTTTGGCATCATCAGTTTGGCACCGTCTGTGGGGACATGATTAGTCATCGAGCTCTTCCTACAACAAAAGGTTCACTCAGTTCAATGGAGAATCATGAATACAAAAGTAATGATCTAAAAGTACCCCACAGGATAATACCCTTTGATTATCTCTTCATTTTGCCCATGCTCATTTCATTTAATCTACGATTGGGCTGAGATGGGGGAGATAAAGAGATATCACCAAGACACCTTCATCTTCAAAGCATGACTTGTCAACCAAACAAGTAGATGATGATGTGAGAGCCAAGACGCAATGTCTCAAATCCTTTGGCCTTTAAATTTAGGGTCCACACCACTAAAACAGAGAAACATAACACCCATTTGGGTCTAAAGGCGGAGGCAATCAAGTGGGTGGCTCATTGTGAGGCATGGACTAAACAAAAGACGACCACAAAATTTAAGCAACCTCAACAGGCCTCAAGGGTATGACCCAGTTCTTGGGTCTTAAGGTCAGATTTATGCATTTCCTGTTCTAGCTCTCCAAATATTTGCAAGTTGCAACAATGTTTATATGATTGTTTTGGCATGTGGCTTCTTTTTTATTTCTTGCTAAACTATTTTCAAAATATTGGATTGACTCACTCTAAAATTTTCTAAATCAAAATGCTTTCCTCACCGGTTTTAGAATTAAAATAAGCCTGGTCGTCTGTTGTCCTACCAAGCTTAAAGACCCCAATTTTGGGTATTAAAGAGGTGAGGCCAAATTGTATTTGAAAATACAAGTTTTTGGCAAAAAATCAAATATCATTATGGTTTTGCCACATTAAAAGACCATTTATTTTCTACAAAAAAATTAAGAAAAATAAAAAATAAAAAGAAGAAAACGGTTGAGGGGAAAGCCAGCTGCTTTGTATATAATTCTAATTGTATACTCATTAATGCATTAAGCAACGTAATTTCTGGAAAGTATACTAGAAAGTTGCTTGACGAGGAATGGTACCAATTAAGGAGAGTGCCTATTAAGGAAGTCAACTATGAAATGGTAGAAAATAAAAACAAATCAAATTCTTTTGAAATATTTACCATAACTATTATTGCGGAAAAGAATTTTGTGTATCCCATATGGAATCAAATCAAAATTTATGTCTCATAAATGTTGTTATGCCTAAGGTGGTGGTAGCAAACTGCAACCATTTACCCAAATTTGTTTGTCCCAATCTGAACAGCCACATAAAACACAATTAAGCTCTCACTAGAAGTTCAAATGATTTTTAGTCTGGACTTAAACCATTCTAAGCATATTGTTCACAAGGCCAATCATAGGCAAATCTCAAATATGTTTTGCTCTTACACCATAACTCAAATAATGCATTTTATTTATCTCACACAAGAACTCTGCATGGTTCACATATGTAAAGGAATAGGCTAACGCATTGGGTTTCAAAGCTTTTTAAACACTTTACCAAGTGTAATTTATTTGCATGGGAATAGGCCTACTTTTTACTATCAATATTAAATGATTTTAAGATAGTCCCTCTTATTATTCCATCAAAAGCCTAGAAACTTAAAAGGAAATTTTCAAGAAAAATCATCAATTTTATATTTGCCTTATAGGCTTAAAAATAAGAGAAGCTACTTTTTACATAGTGTAATTTATTTGCATGGGAATAGACCTATTTTTTACTATCAATATTAAATGATTTTAAGATAGTCCCTCTTATTATTCCATCAAAAGCCTAGAAACTTAAAAGGAAAGTTTCAAGAAAAATCATCAATTTTATATTTGCCTTATAGGCTTAAAAATAAGAGAAGCTGCTTTTTGACTTTCCAAAGTTAAAAATCCAAATTTTGGGTACTTAAAAGCATGAAACCAGATATTTTTGAGCTTGAAGTCCTTAATTGCTCATTTGAAATGGAGCACGACATGCCTAAATTTTGGATTGTAGCATATGCACAAGCACAACTAATTAATTACATGTTCAAAACATTGTTTTCTTTTGATCAATATCTCATATGTTATAGTTAGTAAAAAAAATCTCATATGTTATACACTAATGTATGCAAGTAGTCCCATGAGCATATGATTGATTATGAATTCACAAATAATAATCATGGCCCACTATTCCAAACTTTTCTAAATGATATTGGTTGCTCTAATTTTGAGAAGGAATTCCAAAATATATTTGTGTTATGTAAACACTCTAAGTTAGATAAAATTTTAAACATATGTGGTTAATATTATTTGCGAATTTCTTATTTGATGTCGTTGCTCCTAGTCTAACACTTTGCACAAAAAGAGTACATGTAGTACAACAACTTGACTAGAGTAACTAGACTATCTCAATTGTATATACACTTTCAAGTCCAAAGGATTAAAAATGAGAACTCATCAAGAAGAGCTTGCTAAAAAGGAGATCAGAGGTATGTGACATGATAGCATCATACCACCCTGTCTCTATCTATTTATATAATTGCTGACATTGCAATAAGGTAATTTTGTACCAAGGCTAAAAATTATGGAAAAGCCTAGACTTTTTCCATATCATCATGAATATATATATTTTTAAAAAAAAAAAAACTGCTTTAGGTATTAAACCCGAAGTTATTCAATTTCGATTTTTGAAGTTAAAAAAATTTCTGAATAAAGAAAGTTAATGAATACTCCTATATGTTTTTACTTTCTACAATTAGTTTCCTATTGGAAATTAATTTTATAAATGCTCCCTAGAGCTGTCAATTAAATGTATAAAATGTTATATGTTTGTACTTCCAGAGTGGTCAATATCATTAGATATAATATGGTTTAAAAAATATGATAATGGCATTATTTTTGGGTCAAAGGATCCAATTATTCAAGGAATGCAAGTTTGTAAAATTTCATAATTCAAAATCATTAGAATTTATGCCAGTATACGTAAAGATATTATTTAGTATCAGTACATTTCTTCTTGAAATAAATTCCATCATCGTTACTAAGATATGAAATTTTATATCTTGAAATGTTCCACCATAGAATGAACAAAGTTTACTATTCAAACTCTTCCATATATAATTACATGTTACTTTGACTCTGAGAGTGGAGAATTTAAATTGTTCTATTTATACATCCCACCATATGGTTTCATGAAAACTTTAGTGGTATCTATATGTTTGTGCATCATAATTTCATAAATTGAGCCATTATTTTAGTGCTCAATATGAACTATATTACACTTCCTTCATTTTATACACACATACATATTTGTGTTACATAGTCACTTGAAGGCATATTGTGCTAAAGACTATGTCAGGGACGCATCAACATATACCGTCCTTAAAAATAAGTAAATAATTCAAACATTTGTGGTTAATAGTATTTATGCTTGACAATGTAGCTCTAAATCTAACACTTTGTGTGGTAAGAGCACATTATAGTACAACAACTAGCCTAGCTACTATACATATATTCTTTAAGTTCATAGGATTAAGAATGAGAACTCGTTAAGAGAGCCTACCAAGAGGAAGATCAAAGTTTTGCCCCTCGATACTTTAAAGAAGTATATAGTCAGTAGCTTTAGTATTCATATATCATAGTATACTTCTCTATGATTCACATTTAGTTCACTTTGTCAAAAGATATCTATTATACTTCAACATGCAATTTGTCTATTTGGATATTGTCATTCCTAACAAAACGCAGCAAGCATTATCGAGGTGACTCATTTTGAGTACACAATTAAAGCTAAGATTAAGCCCCAAGAAAGAAATATACAAGTTCAAACCATGATAGATCATTCCTTTTGTTATCATCAAACATATGACTACAACCTTCATGTTTGAACGGGGGCAAATCCTTTGGTCGTCTTCAGATACCAAGGATAACAACAATAAAAGAACTCAGGATGACCTTCGTCCTTTGAGAAATGAAATATAGCCTTGGAGCAACCTCAACGAATTACAACAATGTGGCCTAGTTCTCATCCCTTCAAATGAATGAAGCAAGAGAGATCTAGGCCTTCAACATGAAATATCATGTTAAGCTTAACAAAATAGATCTCAAAGGAGGAGAACTCATCAAGGAGACTCCAATAGTAAAAAGATCGATGTACGTGTCAAAATAATGTCATGATCTAAGGTCTCTTATTCAAGTAACTCATTCATTTATTTCTTTTTAAAATGCATATGCATTTGACATGAAAACATTGATAGCACCCGCTTTTACTTTGGTGCCTACTTCAAATCCAACAAAGAAGAGCTCTATAAGTAAGAGTTCAATGAGGAAGAGTTCATCAAGAAGACTACAACAATGAAAAGATCGAGGTATGTAAAAATAGTATTGAGATTTAAGGTCTTCTATTGAGGTAACTCATTTCTTTCTTTCTTTTTAATTATCCATGCGAGAGATTATTTCATTGAAGCCAAATAAATATCAAGCTTGCATGATTATTACAAATGTGTATTGTTACAACTATCACAATCAATATGACTATATTATTAGTAGCATATGTTCCAATGTCATGAATCTGAGAAGTTCTTTTAAGTTTCCTAAACTTAAAATGCTAGATGATTGTGTTCACAATATGCTCATGAATTTTAGTCTCAATAAATTTCCACTATCTCCATCAACTCACCAAAATCTTCTTAAATTGCTTTAAAAATCATATACGGTGCAAGCACCTAACAAAGTCCAGTTTAAAGAAGCATATAGTCAAATAGCTTCAATTTTTATACTTCTCTATGATTCATATAGAATGCACTTCATATTGTATAGCATGCAATTGCACATTTGTACATTGTCATGTAATTAGCACTATTGAAGTGACTTAAGCATACAATTAAAGAAGAAGGAAGAGGAAATTGCTATTACAAACGGCAATGACCATAGTCATCAAAGCACGCCAAAAAAAAAGTTCCAATCATGATAGACCATTCCTTTAGTCGTCAAAAAACGAGAATTGTATTTTTCACGTTTGAACGGGGGCAAAAACGTGGCCTAGTTTTTACGCCTTCAAAAAAAAATGTAGCAAAAGAGATCTTGGCCTTAGACATGAAGTATCATGTCGTACTTAAAAAAACAAAAAACAAAAACAAAAACAAAACAAAACAAAAAGCTTTAAAAGAGAAGAGCTCGTCATCCTAAAAAGGGAAGAACTTGTCAAGAAGATCCCAGCAATAAAAAGATTGAGGTATGTGACAAAATAATATCGTCATTTAAGGTAACACATTTATCTCTATCTCTTTTATATTCGTCTATAAAAATTTAAACCTAGTAAGGTTTCATGCAAAAATATATGCATTACTAAACAGGTCACAAAAGAGGTAAAACTCTAGGATTACAAAGAAATAAGAAAAATGTCCACCTAGGCTATTGGTAACTTATTATTCATATATGAATCGTTCTAAAATTCTTGTTTAACCAAGTCTTGGCGAGTGCATGTGCTACTTAATGCAAATATCAACATGGCCTCAAAAAGGTCCAAAACGACATAGCGTTAAAGAATCTTTCCAGCAACAAGTGACAAGATTCCTTAAATGGATGTAAGTCACCAAAAATGGCTAAGTGATAAGATTCCGCCAAGATGGATGTAAATCACTGACGAAGCCTAAGTGACAAGATTCCTTAAATGGGTGTAAGTCACCAAAAAATAGCTAAGTTATAAGATTCTACCAAGACAGATGTAAATCACTGATGAAGCCTGAGTGACAAGATTCCATAAATTGATGTAAGTCACCAAAAAAAAATGGACAAGATTCCGCTAGATCGATGTAAATCGCTGACGAAGTCTAAATGACAAAGCTCCGTAACTAGATGTAAGTCACCTAAAAGTGGCTAAGTGACTAAACACCCTTAAACAAGTGTAAGCAAACAAGGATTCTCACACAAACGCAAGTCACACACAAATCAAGAATGTCAAACGTGACAACCAGAGAATGAATGAAAGAAGAAGCATTGAAGTGATCAAAAATGGTTGTCCAAAGAAATTAGCTTGCTCTTTAGCAGTGATAAAAAGTGGTCGTCCAAAGAAATTAGCTTGCTCTTCAGCAGTGATAAAAAAATGATTGTCCAAAGAAATTAGCTCACTTTCAAGATCAAGCTATGATTCCTCAAACGTCCAAAAAGACCTTCAAAAGGCAAATACTAAGAAGTCGTTACAAAAATACTACAATTCTTGAAGAAGAAAGCAGCTGAAGATAAAGAAGTCCAAATCTAAACA
This sequence comes from Quercus rubra, assembly GCA_035136125.1. Classification (NCBI taxonomy): domain Eukaryota; kingdom Viridiplantae; phylum Streptophyta; class Magnoliopsida; order Fagales; family Fagaceae; genus Quercus; species Quercus rubra. The sequence goes on along the minus strand of CM068732.1, from coordinate 1,331,034 downwards.
AGTCAAGAACATTCCCTAAGCCTAACCAACATAAAGCAAAATCAAACTTGGGAATGGGGGGCAACTAATGAGTCCATAGAAACCATTAAGGTCGTCCATCTTAATGGACGATCATTGCGTCATAAGTAGGCCATCAAAGATAGATGAGTAACCGCCCAACACATTCAATAACGACCATCAAATGTCTTAAACTCTCTTATCAAGACAAAGAACGTTACAATTAAGGTAATAACCACCCTCATTTATGTCCAACAACTACCTAAGTCACCTATAAAATGGACAATCTGTCCATTTTCTAAGGTATGTCAAAAACCACTACAAAACACCATCTATATACAAAAGATATGAGTTGATACTAACTTAAGCATCGGAGGCCCCCCCACTGGGCACAACCCGGTGGTCTTTTCGATCAACTCTCTTTATCTTGCAGGTCCTACAAGATTGTCAAGAACTCTGGATTGGACAAGTGACCCAACTGACAATTTTGGCATCCTCAAGTACAATTACAAAGGGGGGGGAAAGTAGAGAATTTTTTTCAAAAAAAAAAAAAAAGTATTGTGTTAATGCTGTTATAATCTAATGTAATATCCAATCCAACATGTGAAAACTCAATAGATAAATAAATAATTTTAAACACAAAATTGAATTTGTTTTCTTTAAAATCTAAAGATTGCACTAGTATGATAAGGAAGATGAAGAACAATATAAAATATTTGTAAATGCTTAAAACAATTACTCAAGCATCTAAGAAAATAATATAATAAAGACATGACAATTTGCTACTAATTTGTTAAACAAAATATTTACAAACAGTAAAAGAAAACTATACCATTATCTTCAACTGCACTAACTATTCTACATCAGCTTGTCCAAACTATCTTGTTGTTTTTCCAAATAAAGTAAAACTAGACAACAACACAAAATATGACATATTAATAATGATTTTTCCCTAAATTAGATCAACAACAAACATCATTCATTAACAGTATTTAGTGTTGTGAATAAAATGATAAAAATAAATAAAAATTTGCATCAAGGAACACATATGAATTAGTCAATAATATGAAAATAAGAGTTACAAAATACAAAACCTATAGTAGAAGATCCTCCTATGGTTAGTTATCAGGTTGTAATTTTTCTACCATCAATGATTAAGCAAGACATGTGAATGCCTTTTTATAGAAAATTTTTAAAACAATATTTTTTATTACTCATTGATTTCATTTTTAATTATAAACAGCTAAAAGTAGAGTTTTTTTTTTTTTATTATTATTCATTAATCTAAGGTAGAGATGCAAGAAAAAAAAAACCTACAAAAAATGAAAAAAAAAAAAATTGAGAGAGAGAGAGAGAGAGAGAACCTTTTTTTGTATGGAAAAAATATGCATAGAATGGGAGAGAGTGGAAAATTTATAGTAAAATGATGAGAATAAGAAAAACCAAAATAAAGAAAGATAAATGGGGTGGGTTCCAGTTAGCTCAACTGGTAAAGTCTCTGATGGTTGTATAAGAGATCTGGGGTTCAATTCCCGTCTACACCAAAAACTAATTGGTGTCTTAGTCTAATGATAAAGAGCTATCATCAAGAGCGGACGCCATAGGTTGAAACTCTCTCAAAAAAAAAAAAAAAAAAGATAAATGGGCAAAATAATATTAAAAGTTAAAACCGCCCAAAAGGAATATATATAGACAACACTTTTGTATTGATTTTCAATTGATTTATTATTCAGTTATAATGTCAAAATTAAAGTAGATGAATATATAAGTTAAAACCGCCTAAAATAAATTTGTAAAGCCAATATGTTTATATGTTTAATATTGTAAAAATATATATATGAAAAGGATAAATTATGTGACTAATGACATGACAAATGAGATAGTTCAACAGGAGCGTAACAACAATAAATACTACGCTTCAACTTTTAGATATTTTAGTTATAACATCAAAATTAAAGTAGATGAATATGTAAAGTTAAAACCGCCTAAAATGAATTTGTAAAGCCAATATATTTAATATTGTAAAAAAATAAATATGAAAAGGATGAATGATGTGGCTAATGACATGGCAGATGAGGTGGCTCAATAGGAGCGTAGTAATAGTAAATGTTACGCTTCATCTTTTAGGTATTCCCTCCGTTCCAGTTTGTTTGTCCTCTATTCCATTTTGAGATGTCTCAAAATATTGTCCTAATTCTAAAAATAAAATTAATTAATTTACTAATGTTCCTATTATACCCCTACTTTATTTTCAAAACTATTTGAAAAGAAAACTAACAAATATTTAAAAAAATCAATCTGAATTTTTATTAAAACTCTCCCTCTTGTGGAGCTCTCCCTCTCGTACTAGTACGAGTACTCTCTCCCTTGGCTGTGTGCGAAGGGTAATATTTTCAATTTACTAAGAAAGAATGGAGGACGAGGTGTGTGATTGTCTCGACAAGATGAAATTAATGGCAGAAGAGGAAGAAACTATTGCGATCTCTAATGAAGGAAGAAAGGAAGCCATTGAAAGTTGTCATCTAAGCTTGATTGGTAAATTCCTTATGTGCAAGTCTTATAATAAATTGGCTGCGAAGAACACCATAAGGAGAGCATGGGGATTGAATGAATCAATGCAAATCCTTGAAGTAGGGCCGAACCTATTCCAGTTCAAATTTCAATCGGAGTTTGATTTGGATCGGATCTTTAGAGGAGGCCTTTGGACTTTTGATAATCAGCTACTATTACTGAAACGATGGAATAAAGGTATGAATGTGGGAAATATTCGACTAGAGGCTGCATCACTTTGGGTTCAAATTTAGGGGGCACCCTTTGATATGGTTTCCCCTCAAGTGGCGAAGGAAGTTGGGAGCCGACTGGGGGAGGTAGAGGAGGTGGAATGGAGGAAGAAACAGGATGATTTCAGCATGTTTATGCGAGTCCGGGTGGCCTTACCAATATCAAAACCTATCCGACGGGGTGGTTTTATAGCCGGTTCCGATGGTGGGAAGTCTTAGGTTTCTTTTAAGTATGAGCGGCTGCCTTTATTCTGTCACTATTGTGGAATTTTAGGCCATGACTTGAAGCATTGTGCTGCCCATTATGTTGTGGAGAAAGCAGGCGGAAGAATAGAATATCAGTATGGAGACTTCCTAAGGGCAGTGAGGGGTCGTCCAAGAGCTCAAGGAAGTAAAGCAGCAGGTCCAACCCTTGTCTCTGAGGAAGGGAAGGGCAGTGAGGCAGAGAAGAGAGCAGTCTAGGCGGCACAAGGAGGGCCGGTGGAAACGATGGAGGCGCACGGTTTCAGCCATGAAAACCCTAGTGTAATGGATAAGGTAAATGCCGTGATTCAAGGAAATAGGGCTGAACTGGCGCACGTTGATAGCTCACAGAGTAATACCCATGCACACGTTACGAATACAGACTCTACATTGAAGGAAACCAGGCCTAAAATTCAGCAGGTTAATCAATTAGTTAGTGATTTTACTGAAGCAGAGGAAACGGGTGAGACCAAAATCAAAACAGGTGGGGTTCACGTGAAGTCTATTTCATTAGAAGACCAGATTTCCGAATCTGGAACTCTTTTCTCCAACCCGGACCAGACTGGGCCGATGCACCTCAAGCCCAAAAATACTTGGACCCGGATGAACAGAATGGACTTTGGGTTAAGTGGTTTAACAAAGTCCATTACACTACCTGGCTTGGGCAAAAGAGATGGACGTGAAAGACAAGAGATGCAGATTGAAGAGCAGACTGTGAAGAAAGGTAGACTAAGTGCTGAGGAGAAAACCAAAGACGATGTATCGGCGAGGGTGGAGAGCCACCCTTGCCGGGAGCAATGAGGCTGTTAAGCTGGAACTGCCAAGGGCTTGGGAACCCTTGGACAGGTCGAAGCCTTCACAAGATTGTGAGGGAGCAAGTTCCCACGGTATGTTTTCTAATGGAGACAAGACTTGATAAAGATGGGTTTGATAATCTGTATGAAAATTTACCGTTTCAGAATAAAATCATTGTTAAGCATCCGGATTCTGGGGGAGGGCTAGCCTTTCTATGGAAGAATGAAGTTAGGTTAGAGGTAATTAATTTCACAGTTAACCATGTCTTGGCAAAAGTCACTGAAGAAGATGGGTTCGTATGGTTCCTAACGGGGTTCTATGGGTGGCCGAAAGCACAACAAAAAGAAAAGTCGTGGAGGTTGTTGAAGTATTTACAATCCTTTGTAGGGGGACCATGGGTGGTCATTGGTGATTTTAATGCTTATTTACAAGCTTCAGAAAAGAAGAGCGCTAGGCAGCCACAGTTTGCTCAGATTGAGGCCTTTAGGGAAGTTTTGAATTCTTGTCATCTTCAAGACTTAGGATATATAGGGTATCCTTACACTTGGAGTAATAAGAGACCCGGTGCAGCCAATACCAAGATACATCTTGATAGAGGCGTGGCAAATAAAGAATGGACAGATAGATTTTAGCAAAGTAAAATTGTCCATCTATCAACTCATGCTTCAGATCATTTACCTATTTTATTACATGTTCAATCTTTTTCACAACCAAAACAGCAACGTGAGAGAAGCTTCAAGTTTGAGGAATCTTGGTTGCTCCGCACTGACTGTGAAGAGATTATTCAGGAGGCTTGGGGGAAGGCCGGTGAGGAAAGAACAGGTTTGGCAGCAATACAAAAAAAATAAAGGTCTGTGAAGCAGAGCTTTTGGCCTGGGGTTCCCCTATTACTGATCCGGATACCATTGCTATTAAAGAAATTCAGAAACAGCTTGACAGACTGAATGAGGCCGAATTGACTGAAGAAGCAAAAGCTGAATTTTTGGTGTTGAGTAAAAAGATGGATGATCTTCTACAAAAGCAAGAAATTTACTGGGCCCAACGGTCTAGATTAAATTGGCTAAAACATGGGGATAGGAACACTAAGTTTTTCCATGCCAGAGCATCACAAAGAAAAAGGAGAAACCATATCAGGGGTATCCGGAATACTCATGGGCAGTGGGTGGAAGAGTGGGAGGAGGTGGTTGGGGTAGCTTCAGCCTACTTTGATAATCTCTTCCAAGCAGGAATTGAGGATCAAATGGAGGAGTGTCTAAATGCAGTGCAAAGTAAGGTGACTGATGATATGCAAGAATTTCTTTCTTCTGAGTTTACTGCTGAAGAAGTGAAGGTGGCTCTGTTTCAAATGGGACCAACAAAAGCTCCGAGACCCGATGGTATGAATGCCCTTTTTTATCAAAAATTTTGGCATGTTATAGGGAATAATGTAGTCCTAGCTGTTTTAGACTTTCTAAATAATGGTAATATGCTACCTGATATAAACCATACAAATATTGTGCTTATCCCTAAAGTGAAAAATCCGAAGAGAATGTTTGAGTTTAGACCTATAAGCCTGTGTAATGTTATTTATAAAATTATTTTCAAGGTGTTGGCAAACAGGTTGAAACAGGTACTACCCCAGATAATATCACCCACTCAGAGTGCTTTTGTACTGGGGAGGTTGATCACTGATAATGTGCTGGTGGCATATGAGACTCTCCATACCATGCATTCCAGGAAGAAAGGGAAGAAGGGTTCTATGGCACTGAAGCTAGATATCAGTAAAGCCTATGACCGTGTGGAGTGGCACTTCCTTCAAAGGATTATGGAGAAGTTGGGGTTCCCGGTTGAATGGATAAATAGGGTGATGAGCTATGTGACAACACCATCCTTCTCTATCCTTATTAATGGGAAGCCATTTGGCATGATCCATCCTTCTAGAGGAATCCGCCAAGGTGATCCATTATCACCATACCTGTTCTTATTGTGTGCAGAAGGTTTTACTGCCTTACTGAACAAAGCAGAATCAGAAGGACGGATTAAGGGAATTTCCATCTGCAGAGGGGCACCAAAGGTCACAAACCTTATGTTTGCTGATGACTCCTTGCTATTTTGCCAGGCATCTCGTGATGAAGGGGAAACCATAGCAGAAATCCTCCAAACTTATGAAAGAGCTTCGGGGCAGAGTATTAATTTGGAGAAGTCTTCAGTTTATTTTAGTAACAATACTTCAAAGAGGCAGAAGGGTCAGATCTTGGAAGCTTTAGGAGTGCAAGAGGTGGACCGGTTTGAATCATACCTTGGTCTACCAACTCTAATTGGGAGGGCCAAGTATTCCACCTTTTCTTACTTGAAAGATAGAATTTGGAAGAAGCTCCAAGGATGGAAAGGTATGTTACTATCTAGAGCTGGTAAAGAAATCCTTATCAAGGCTGTGGCACAGTCCATACCCACTTACACTATGAGTGTGTTCCAAATCCCATTGAAACTCTGTGATGAATTAGATGCATTATGTGCAAAATTTTGGTGGGGTCAAGTGGGCAATGAACGGAAAATCCATTGGAAGAGTTGGGATAAACTGACGGTTTCAAAGAAAGAAGGTGGAATGGGATTTCGGGATTTGAGAGCCTTTAATCTAGCTATGTTGGCCAAGCAAGGTTGGAGGATGGTCCAAGGCAATGATTCATTGCTATACAAATGTTTTAAAGCAAGGTACTTTCCAAGATCAAATTTCCTAGAGGCAAAAGAATCACCTAATTGCTCGTTTGTGTGGAGAAGTTTGATGGCTGCAATGCCTATTCTCCAAACCGGCCATTGTTGGAGGGTTGGCAATGGAGTCTCAATCAACACCTTGAAGGATAAGTGGCTCCCAAATTTTCCTACAAACAAGGTTCTAAATCCTATCCAAGCTAATTGGGATGAGCTGTTGGTGAGTGAATTGATCAATCCGGAGCTAAATGTGTGGAGGTATGAGGATATTCAGACCATATTTCACAGTGAGGAAGCTAATGCAATTTGTCAAATTCCATTGAGCAAAAGATGTGTAGCTGATACCATGATTTGGATGCATAATCCACGGGATGTGTTCACCGTTAAGTCAACTTATCATGTGGCGAGAAGAATAATTTCTGAGGCAGCACAGGTTGGAACCTCTAGGGGCTGTACTACAAAACAGGTTTAGGAGGCTATTTGGAAGCTACGGATCCCTAATAAATTCAAAGTATTTGCATGGAGAGCCTGCCACGATATTCTTCCAACTGCTGTGAACTTGACCAGAAGAAGAGTAGTCCAGGAAGAAAAATGCTCGGTGTGCACATTGGAACCGGAGTCTACCATTCATGCCTTGTGGGATTGTGCAGCGGCTTAAGACATTTAGGCTGGGAGTGCACGTAAGCTGCAAAAGTTCAAGCATGGGCAGCCGGACTTGTTGCACCTGATGGATGAACTATTGGAGCGGTTAAGCTTGGAAGAATTGGAGCTGTTCTAAACTCAAGCATGGCTGATCTGGAACCAGAGGAATTCTTTGCTGCATGGAGGAAAACTGAAGAATCCATCTTGCTTGAATAAAAGAGCAGAGGAGTACCTAGAAGAGTTCAAACGTGCTCAAGCACAGCTTGCTGTCCAGTCAAGGCAGCAACCGATTGCAGAAGTATGGCAACCTCCACCATCAGAGGCGTTCAAACTCAACTATGATGCAGCAGTATTTTCGGACTTAGGCAGAACAGGGGTTGGAGTAGTGATTCGCAATAAAAAGGGAGAAGTAATGGCTACCATGACTGCATGTGGTCCAGCTGTACAAACCGGTGAAGAAGCAGAATTACTTGCTTGTCGGAGAGCCTTAGAATTTGCTATGGATGTTGGATTTCATAGGTTGATCATTGAGGGTGACAACAGTAATGTTACTCATGCTATTTCTTCTTCTGCAGATAATAATTCGCTCTTTGGTAATGTTGTGGATGATATTCGCCATTTGATAGGGGGATTGCATTGGGCTGCTATCTGTTGTATTAGGAGGAGTGAGAATGGAGTAGCACATGTTTTAGCTCAACATGCTAGATTTACAATAGATGAAGATTTGTACTGGATGGAGGATTCTCCCCCACCAGCCATTGATGCATTGTATCATGATTTATTATCTATTTAATTGAATGAATATCCCCCCTTTCAAAAAAAAAAAAATCAATCTGATTAGGGCACCTTTTTAGCTGCCTTATTAAAAATAACTCTTTAAAAAAAAAACTGGTAAACTTATTTAAGGATAGTTTTGTAAACTTATACAATTTTATAAGGCAGATAAGACAATAAATGATATTCCCTTAAAAAATTTGACTTTTCAAACAGGACAAACAAATTGGAACGGAGGGAGTATATACTAGTATTATTCCTGTGCAATGTACGGCTTAATTAAAATTATATATAAATGAATTGAAAATATACTAATAATTTGTGAGTCATTTTAAAATATATAAATAAAATTTTACTTAAAGTAAATTATTTGTCTTAAGGAGTCACATGACAAAACAAAATTAAGAGAAGATACTTTAGTACCTTTCTTGAGTAACTTCATTATCATCTCAACAACAACAACAATGATAATAATAGTTTCACCAAAACTATTTATATCATCCTATTCTTGTTTGATATTTTCCTTCTTCTTTTTTTTTTCTAAAGGACACATATTACCATTTTGTGCATCTATTAGTTTATGGATCTAACTTTTATAATTATACACACACAGATGGTCTCTTTCTTTTAATTAGTATATATAATTAGAAATTTTTCCCAAAAAAAAAAACATAATTAGATAATTATAAAACGGTTTTTTTTTAAATAAAAAAATAATTTCTGAAATATTTATGTGTTTCAAATGTAAATGAGTTTTTAAAAAATAATAATAATTGTTTCAATTTTATAATTACATTGTTCATTATCAAATGGTAAAATGTGAAAGTAAATAGCAATATATATATATATATTAGTAAATAACATATACATGCACCATCACTTTTAAAAGTACTAAATAAAAAATATTGTAAGATACCTTTAATTTAGGATTAAATATATTACTGCGTAATAGATGTGATGTGTTATGAATTGATTACTACTTGCCATATGGCACTATGTTCCACATCATCCTAAATAGATAGAAGATTATGCCACTTATCATCATTGTGTGTATCCACCAATTATGGGATCCAACTTTTATATTATACTAGCAATGGGCCCGTGTGATATGCAAATAATACTGTAAGCTGCTATATCTAAAAAGATTATACGGAATATTCAAAATATTTTAAAGTAATAACATGACATAGTGTTGCGATAATATGAAGATGTTTTTGTTTAATTAATGATGTAATACAAAATTAAGGAGATGAAGAATTTTGAATATAGAGTAAATGTCATATAAATTAGATATTGGTTATTATGTGATGTAACTCATAGGTTGATTCTTTGTTTAATCATATTTTTTTTTGTTTTTGCGATGCATTGGAGTTACTATAAATTTTTTGTAATATCATGTTAATGTTTAGTTGGCTTATGGAAATATCTTAGAAAATTTATGATATGTCATGTTTATGTTATTGAAATATGATAGTGGTGTCTAGCAACGAGTTACAAGTTTAGATTGAATCCATCCCTGAAGATATAGCTCCCCTTGTTACGCGAGATTATAATCTTTTCTAGGTTCTTATCAATAAAACATGGCCTCGGGGTGTGGATTCTCAACAAAAAAAAAAAAAAAAAAAATGAAAAGAGGTATGATAGTGGTATGTTAAACACTAAGTGAAAATAGTAATGTCCTAATAATATAATTTTATTATTGTCCAAAATATATAAAGAAGTGAAGTGGAAAGTTAAACAAAAAATTACTCTAACAAATCACCACATAGTAGAACTGAATAATCTCCCACATGATATTTTTGCTTTCTTTTATAAAATTTTTTTATAAAAAAACATGTAAAATAGAGGCATTGGGGTTGTAATCTGTGACTCCCTGGGCTATCCTATAGTTGCAATTTCTTAGCAGTTCTCACGCAGATCCTAGAGACCATTGCAGCAACAAGAGCACTCGAATTTGCTTTGGAGATTGGAATAACGGATGCAATGATGGAAGGGGACTCTTTGCTCGTTACTCAAGCCTTGGTAGCTCATACAAACTCTCTAGCTCCTCTTGGTTATTTGATAACTGATGCAAAGTTTTTTTATCTAATAATTTTAATGAATTACACTACTCTCATGTGAAGAGAGAAAGTAATAACATTGTATACAGCCTTGCCAGGCATGCAAAACATATTGTGGACTTGGTTGTGTGGATGGAGGCTGTTCATCTACCCTCTTTTTCTGTTTTCCAGGCTAATTTAGCCTTAATACATTAATGCTTAGCTTCTGAGGTTTCTTTCTCAAAAAAAAAAAAAAAACCATAATGGCTGCCAATTATTTATTTTTGCATCCATCATCGTTAATATGACATTTGCATCACTAGTAAATCATCACTCCTTGGGCTTTACGGATCCCTTTTGGTTAAAAAGAAAAACTATAATAATAAAATTCATCAAAAGATTTTATTGCGAGTGAAAGCTCATATTGAATAAAAATAACAAAAGAGAGCTAATAATATAACATAATTGGATGTTTGGGCCCAAACTCATAAGTCTAAATTTTTTGGGTTAAGTGGTATACTTACATGTTGTATTAACTATTCAATTGGAGACTCTTTAGGGTATTAACTTCCCAAATTCAGATCATAACACCTTAATTAAGGCATATGTTATATAATCATCACTCAACCTCCAAGAGCAACTACTCAATTTGAAGGGAAATTAAATTATCTCCCCAAATTCTTATCAGAACACCCTTAACTAAGGCATATCTAATATAATCATCACTTAACCTTCAATTCGGGCTCTCTGGGTGAGTACAAATTTATAATATCTTTCAAAAAATATGGTGCACACCTTAGTAAGTAAAGTCAAGAAAAATATGTTGTGTTTCGTGACATAAATTTCCTACCCAGCTAAATCTTCCCCCACATCAAACTATGAAACAAAACTGTCTCGAGCCATGCATCTACATGTGGAAGAAACCAAGAATTACTAAAAACCTTTTTGTTGAAATTATTAAAAAATTACTCTGATTCAATAAATTAAGAACACATAATAACTGAAAACCTTGTCAAAAATTCCTTTTTGCAATGGTAGGACTTTCTTTCTCTCTTTTTTTTTTCACTATTCTTTGAAGAAAGTTGTTTGCTAGTCATATATTGCGTTAATATAAGACTAGCAAATGCATGTCAATTTATTGGGTTAATATTTTAAATTTACCCTAATATGTAATTTATATATGTATCTCTAATAACAATTTAGGGGTTCAAACCTCACCTCCTAGGTTGTAATTAGGGAAATTTCAAGATGGTTTTTTTTCTCAACAAATTCAAAATATTGAGTAGTTTACAAAAGCTTTTCTAAAATATTAAATTATTTTCAAGATTTATTGTTTTCTTTATTTTTTTCAATCCTCCTATATACCTACTAGGCTCGACTGGTGTAGGTATTTTTCACATGAATTAAAGGAATGTCAAATGGTAAGAAACTTTAAGATCCTAGAAAACCTAAAGTCTTATACCTGACATCCAAAAAAAGACATTTTGGTGCACGGGTTGAAGAAAACTTAGGCTTTGATTTGCACTGGTTTGGTGCATGGTAATAGCCTCCTAAAAGCCTTTTGAGTCATGCTTATAATATAATATGTCTTTTATATGTTTGCATGTAGTGCACGAAAACTTAAACAGCATGAGTTTTAATGGCACACACCAAATTTTGAATTCCCAATCAAACATTAGTCAAAGAGCTTGTTAAAAAGTCTTCTATCGATCGAGCGAGTAGTTGTCAAATAGTAGTTGCAAAAACATGATCGATCAGTCAAACATCGATCGAAGGGCAGTTAAAATCCTGAATAATATCTTCTTTTGAGTTGCATCATAAACTTGAATTTTGATTTTTGACACTCATGCAAAGTCATGGAATTTGTCATCTCTAAAACCTATCAGAATAATTTATCTTTATTATTTTCTTAAGAAAAAAAGGCACAAACTTCATATGGTGTAACCTTCTCAATAATATAAATCATTTCCATAACTAAAAAAATCAATCAATTCTTAATTTGTTTTGGTATACATATCGTGAATTATAGAGAGGGTCAAGTTAGACCCAATCCACTTTTCAGGTTACAACACTACCTTATTTTTCTAGAAGTCTGACTTCTTTGGAATCATTAAGGAAATTTTTAAATAAATCAACTTAGGTCTATCTTAGGGAGTTAATACTTTCATGTGTAATATTAATTTATATTTGATACTGATTGATCTGTAATATAACTTAGTGTATATATATTATAAAATAAACTATTATTAGAGTATGTGCTCTGCACATGGAAACTTTTTAGGGATCATATATCTTAGTAGGAACCATGGGTTGGCAGGCATGCAAGGGTTCCTTTCATTTTTTTTTTTTTTTTTAATTTTTCTTGTTCTTGCGTGTCATCTACAGGATTACAACAGAACTAAATGGGCCTACCTTACCCTGTTACCCACTATGCATACCAGTCCTCAACCATGTTATGAGTTGGACAAAATGATTAATAAGTTAAATGTATGTAGCATCAGTGTCATAGTACTCATGAATGGGGAATGGTCCAGGCATCAAATTCATGCCAGAGTTTGGGCCACAAGGATGAGTTAATTTTATATATTTGGGAGCTTCTCCTGGCAGCAACAACACCCTTGAACTTTTATCCCAAAAAAATAAATCCTTAAACCAATCATAAAGGCAGTGCTTTTTTGTTTTTGGTGGTAAAGCAGTGTGTATTTTCTTTTTAAACAAAGGAACAGCATATTCCTCAAACAACTTTAAGATCTACCCAATTCTGTACACAACCCCATTGTTGTGGGTTCTTCACACCACTTTCATACACAAACAATAATCTCTCCATCTACAAGAAACCAGAGTAAAAATGAAAAAATAAAAATTGAAGAACCACCTTTTTACTACCCCCCACCAACCTCCTCTCTCTCTCTCTCTCTCTCTCTCTCTCTCCAATGCCCAGGTAGGCAAACCCAAGAATTCAATGAGTTGGAAAAATTGTAAGAATTACCCTCACTTCATATAATCCACTTAGATCCTTAAAATGATCACTTGTTTGATTATGTGCGCTGGTACCCTCTGCTGTTCGATCTTGAATCTGGGTTATCACTCCGATCAGTGTCAGAAAATTCCTTCTGGGACTCGATCTCCATGCTACCCGCCTGATTTCTTCGGTGCCTTCGATCCTGAAAAGTAGAGGGACAAAACTTTTAATTTAAAACTTGGTCAGGGACCATCTGTCTGATATAAAGTTTCCCCTTAACAAAGGGGTCAGAATCAGATGTCCAGCATTTGATATGCATTGAAAGGGGGCCATGATAAACCATCAAGGAAAATCAGCATTGATCATATGAGCAGAGGAAAGTAAAATTATTTAAAGCAGCAGGGAACAAAATGTGAGATGCATAGAAAAGTGGTTGGTGTAGGGAGCTTGGTGACTTGAAATGTCAAAAAGAAGAGTGGCTGTCAACCATAGATTTATAGAGTGAAATTACATTTCCATGGCATTAAATTAAGACAAAAATAATCTATAACAATAATTGAAAAGAATTTGATGACTTCGATTCAACATAAAAAAGGGGAAATTTTTTAATGAATGGGAGGGGCCAGGGATGGGGGAGGGGTAATAAATAAAAAATAAAAAAAAAATAGAAGCAGCTTACTAGAAAGACAGAACTAGTCTGTTTGATCATGCAAATAGAAAAGACTCAAACACTGGAAAATGTGTGCAGATTTCAACATAGGACTGCACCAGCAATCAAATCTGATATTACTAAAGTTACAAAAAGAAATAAATATATTGTTCATGCTATTGACAAAAATTCAGAAACTAACCTCTCTTGGTATGGGATACTCTTCAGATTCAAGCATGCGGACAACCTGGCTCATCTTAGGTCTTTTCTCAGAATCTGGATCAACACACCTCAAAGCAGTCAAAAGAGCACGTTTAAGGGCTCTTGTTGATGGCCTGGCTTCAATATTTGGGTCTACCACTTCTTCTGATCGCCTGCTTCCAACCATCATTTTCAGCCAATCGACCAGATTTACCTGCAAGTATTGCAACTCACATCATATAAAGCGTCAAAATCTCATTGGACCAATAAAAAATTACTAGTAAGACAATTGTTTTAAAGCCCAAAGTAGACTGTTAACCTGTCCTAATTCAATTGACCTACTGACCCTTTGAAAGTTTTGAACATTTGCTGAACCAGTTCAGGCCTTACGTTACCAACCCATTTCATTTTCAAAACAAAATAACATGAAAATGTAGGAAATGTTGACTCAGAGGATTGAATATCAAAATTTGAGCAGAAGATTTTACATGCAAACAACTTCTTTTTTTTAGAAGGACTAATGTTAGACATCAAGAACTTTTAAGTATACATCACTCTTATAAAAGAAAAGCAGAAATCTAATAAATCTTTCCTTTAAAAGGCCAAAGAGATACATAGCAAAACTCTGTTCCATATTATCATACATAGAAGCTTTCTAATTGTCTTGAAGATAGGATCAAGGATGAAGACAATGAAAAAAAAATCAAAAGATAGGCTGTTATGGTTTGTCGGAAAAAATGGGAGGAATTTTAAGGTTTATGACAAAGCATGTCACAGGCTTGAAACAGTGTCATAGCCTACGAGCCTGCATAGAATTTTAAGTGTCACAAATAGGAAAGGTACTAAAGAGAGTCTAAAAAGCATAAAGTTGTATTACATGCAGACTCTTTTAATGGCATCCCCTTTCCATTTAAAATAATGGAAGCTTTTGTATAGAAAGACAGTAACAGGGTAGGCATTGAGGTGCTTTCCATGGCTATAACAGCCTATTAACAGGCAATTCAAAATAATAGAAGGGGAGCAACACATTCACACCAGCAGTTGGAGGCCATGGTAGTTCCTGCAGTAGTTACAAGACAGGTGGGGGGGTTTGCGAAGGCTGCATATGATAGAAACCATTTCCAGTATAACAACAATTGACTCCAATTGTGCAGGATTTATAATTGAATGCCAATGCGACTCTAAAAGGTTATCAGGTATAGAGATTATCCTCTTTGATAGAAACTCTTGTACACAGGTAGAAGAAAGTGTCTTGCTTTTTAACATTTGAAAAATAAGAACTACAAGGAGTCATTCCACAGGCTGTGACTTTACTCTATAGGTCAACAAAATATCAGAATTAACCTTAGTTTTCCATGTCTACCAGCCCAGAAACAACAAGAACAACAACAAAAAACCAAAAAACAAAAAAAAAAAAAACCAAAATGCAACAAGGAGTTAAAACCAACTATAAGGAGACAGGTAAAAGAAGGCCTTAGGTTGCCCCGAAATAAGTTGCATTCCTGATATATAAAGAGAGATCAAAATCATGAAATCTCAACTTATAATTTATCACTATCCACAAATCAGTGACTAGTACTAAAAAGAAACATGAATCAAGCTCCTGTATGATTCCTGTATTAAAAAAATTCAGTCTTCTGAGCAGTTAAAACTTAAAAGACATATATACTAGTGAAAAATATTTCATTCCATACCTCATGGGCAGGACGACCATAGTCCACTGGATCTCTTCCAGTAATCGCTTCTAAGAGAAGAACCCCGAAGCTGTAAACATCACTCTTTTCATTCAAAAGGCCGGTATTGGCATATTCAGGAGCAACGTATCTGCACAGTTTTTAGAGAAGCAGAGAAGGTGAGGAAACGAATACAAAAATGATTACTCCAGCACGAACAGTCTAGAATTAAATTGAAACATTCTTAATAAAATGGAAATAAGATTTTATGGACTCGAAGAATTATTTACCCAAAAGTTCCCATAACTCGAGTTGTGACATGACTCTTTCCAGCACCCAGCAACTTGGCCAGACCAAAATCAGATACCTTGGCATTGAATTCATCATCAATCAATATGTTGCTTGACTTGATATCTCGATGCACCACTTTTGGCTCAATGGCCTCATGCAAGTAGGCAAGACTGCAACAAGCACACCACATTAAATGGGAACTAGAATGCCTAAAAAGGATGTGAATGAATTGACTTACGCTTTAGCTGTGCCAAGAAGAACCTTCACTCGGGCCTCCCAAGTAAGATATCCATGTTGACGCATTGCTCCATGAAGCCACTGCTCTAAGTTTCCATTGTTGACATACTCATAAACCAACATCCTGAAATTTTACCAGTATGGATTTATTAAATCCTTTGTTGAAGCTATCTCTCACATATCAAACCTACAAAAGATTGTTTTTCTTCGCCTAATATCTAGTAACTAGTACTTGAATATCTTACTTTTGTGGTAACTGATTTGGATTGCTGATAAAAATATTTAGTAAAAACAGAAACACAATGTAATAGAAAACAGTACCTGTGAGTCCCTTCAATGCAGTACCCCAAAAGACGAACCAAATTCTTATGACGCACATGACCTATAGCTTCAACTTCCACTCTAAATTCTTTCTCTGCTTGGCCCCTGGAGTAAAGAAGTTTAAAGAGTTCAACTTTAGCCAAAGTCACATTAACAAGAAAAAGAAATTCATAAATAAATCCAGGAAATCGATAATCATATTTAAACTCACAGATTGTTAAGGATCTTTTTAACTGCTACGGGAGTCCCATTAATCAACTGCCCTCGGTAAACAACTCCATAACCCCCCTCACCAAGAACGTTATCCTTAGCAAATCGGTTTGTAGCAAGATCAAGATCCCGTAGTGTAAACCAGTGGCCCCAACCTAAGTGAGAGAATTCAGGCAAGCCAGATAGAGGGGAAGGAGCTGTTATAGGATACGATGAGGAAGGCTTATTATACACAGTAACCTTACCAGAATCGTCACCAGATTGAGACCCGCCACCATCTTTCTCTAAATGATGAAATGAACCTGACTGGCTGCTATTGTCTCCATTCTTCACCTTCCCCATACCCAGATGGACTAAAACCTTATCTGATTCTTTCTCACTAGATTTATCATGAATGGTGAGAAGAATACCATCACGAGGAACAAATTCTTCTGCTGATACTTGCTCCACTCGTACTTCCTTAATTTCCTTTGAAACAGTTGGGATTTGGGTAAGAGGAATGTTGTCCCTAGCTCTCCTCGATTTCTTCCTTGAAGTAAGACACATTGACAGCACAGAGAGGATAATCACAATAAATAACCCGACCGCAATCCCAATTACTTCCCAGACCTTAAGATCAAAAATGGCAGTTTTCTTTGATAATTCAGCATTAAGATCCGTGGCCATCTTTACAGATGTTCCAATGCCTACAGAATTTAACAAAAAGAGATATGACAAATGCAAAATTCATCAATGCAGAACCTCATTTTCAGATTGACTCTCTTCCACCATTTACATAACCATATTAAAATCTTGAACTCCTTTTCTAATCTTAGGCAATCATCCACAAGGTGATAAAGTCTACTAATCCTACTATGTCTTTGTTAGTATTTCAAGATATTTTTACTAATCCACACAAAACTAGTAATAAACAGAAGAGAACATGTTACGGCCACAGAAACAAATAAGAATCCGAAGGATCATGAAGAACAAACATCAAAATAACAACCTGAATTGATGCATTTCAATTAACAAATTCTTAGATCATAGTCTACAATGCAAATAGAAGATTTAACAATGATTAGACCACTTCTGACATCATACAATTAGACAACTTCAAGCATATAAACAGAAACTTTTTTTCAACTTTTACAGCCACAAACAGTCCCCAAAAAAAAAAAAAAAGCATTAAAAAATAACAACAGCCACAAAATAGAATGAGAAGCAGAGCATTTCAAGTTCTTACCTTCCTATGATGGAAGGGAAGTAATCACCAAATGCCAGCTTCAAAAAAGTTCAGATCTCTGAAACCCCTTCACCATATTTTTGTAATTCAACAAATCTCAGATCTCTGACCAAACAAACCCCAATCAAGTAGAACCCATATAGTAAAAACCCAGATCAGTTTATTTCCTATCTGGGTTTTTTTTCTGTGGAAGCAAAAATGTGAGAGTGTGTGAATTTAAGCTGAAATGAAGCTTTCTGACACCAGCAGCACAGAGAAGCTTTCTTTTATAATATAAACACAAATAGAAGAATGAAAAAGAAAATTGTCCTCTGCTCTGCTGCTTGTTGTTGCAGAGAGTAGAGTAAAAGGACATGAGAGAATTCAGAAAAAGTGGTGGGGAATAATAATAAGAAGAAGAAGAAGGGATGGAGTTATCAGTGGTAGGTGATGGGTTTAGAATTTAGATGCCCTTCCAACACATATACATACAGTAAAAGAGAAGCATGGAATTCTGTAAGTGTAAGGTCATCTTGATTTGTTATGAACATGACTGATTATCAGTAATTAAATTGACTACTATCTTTTTCTGTTTTTTTTTTTTAATTTTTTTTTGTAACTTTTTGTTTTTTGGTTTTAGTTTGGGTAAAGTGTAATCTAGTGAAAGAAATATTAAGAATCGTAAACGCTTCTATTGGTTTTGTTTTTAGTTGGGGGTTTTTTTTTTTCCCTTTTCTTTTTCTTTTGCTTTTGTTCTTTTTTTATTTTGTGGGAATAAAGGTTTGTGTGGAGTGGAATTTTTAATGTATTAGTTGGTCAAACATCCTAATTAAGACAAACAAAGTGATGATTACGATGTAGAAGAGGTTAGTAATGTGGGATTAGTGGAATTTTAGAAGAGGTTAGTACCATTTAGATGGTCAAATGAACAAAGATGATTACATATTACAATGTGGAGAATTACAATACAAATTTTTAATGTCATTGGGAGATGAAACTGTGGTTTTTTGAACTTTTAAGACTTTTTAAATCCTTTCACACATAGTAGTGATTAGCTCATCAAGAATTTTTGTCTAAGAAAAACAAAAAAACCCTTTGGTGAAGTTTAAGTGTTCTTCACTCACATGTGATTATGAGAGGTTTTTTCTTTTTCTTTTTTTGAGAATCAGAGTGAGTTTAAATGATTCTAGAGCATGAGGCACAAGTTTGAAAACTCTTTTAGTAGTTTGGTTTTACTTGTAGAAAAAATTACCACTTAAAATCGCAAAAGTTCACATCACCAATTTTAATTAACTGCACCAAATTCAATTGTCTGAAATAGTCCTCCTAACTCAAATCAACTTGGCAAAGAAAAAATGGACCCCCTTTTAATAAAGGTTAGCATTAGGTAATGACTTACTATTATTCGAATTTAAATTCAGTGAACTTTATTTGAGAAAAGGGAAAATAAAAAGGCAAATTGGATGAAGAAATAGTAAATGTATCTGTTCAACTAAGCCAACTTCTACTGCAATTGATCCACATCCACTTACAAGAGAACAATAACATATTGGGATTTGAGTAAAACCATATTGGTGGTGACAAGTGCATTACCACTCACTATAATTTTTTTTTTTTTAAGGAAAAGGAAAAGAAAAAATCCATGCATATCGGGCAATTAAATGTCATCCAACTAAGCCAACATCTAGTACAACTGGTCCACTTTTACAACTGTATCATGGTACATAAGACCCTTTTTGTTGATGACAATTAACCAGTAAGTGCGTACAAGTCACTGGACTGCAGAGTAAATACACACAAACCCCTGTCCAAATGAAGAAAAAAAAAAAAAAAGTCTAGTGCCACAATAATTATACATTTCTTTGTCATCGGTGAAAAAAAAATGATAAATTTTTATATAAATGATAAGTAACTAATCATAATCTGTTACGTCATAGTCATAACTTAAAATTGTGGAATAATTTATGTTCTTATAACCAGTCTTCCAAAATTCATCACATCCTTCTATCAAACTTTTGGTGTCCCTTCAACACCAAATTGGGTAAAGTACCTTTAAATTAAATTGAATAAAGCCTATCTCACTCTATAAATGGATTTGATTACTGACTACCAAGTATTACCAAGGGTTATTTTGCTAAGCAGTAAGTTTGCACTTTATACAGTCAAACAGCCAATAACATTTTTTATATGTCTATGTGTGTATATAGAGCACATTAAATTAAATTGAATGTTATTGGCTAACGTAACTAGCAAGTATAATCAAGTACTCCTATGTTTTTGCCAACTGTATATATACTCAACTAGCCAATAAGATAGTTACCATTTGCTTTATACTCTTTTGGTAACATGGGGATAGAATTCATTGGAAACTATCAATGCCATAAAAGTTGATGAAGCAAACTACTAGCAACAAGGGTTATACTGAAGATGTCTAGATGAAGTCTTATCCACTCAAAATTATGTTGTTGAACGTTTTTTGGCGTTCAATGTTTGAGTAGCATGACACAGACTAGAATTTCTCAAACTAAATGTCACATAGAAAGTTCAAAGTTCAGACAGATTAGTATTAGGAGCTCCTTCACAATATCAAATTTTTTTTTATATAAAATTTTAACTTATGGTATCTGTTTCTGATGATCGTGCTCATTATCATTAGACTAAGACACTAACCAATTTTAATATGAAAAATTATTGAACGCCAAATCTCTTATTCAACTATCAAAAACTTAACTAATTGAGTTAACTAAAACCTATTTAATAATAAAAAAATAGTTTAGTCATGACCATTAGATTCTTTTCCTTTTTTTTTTTTTTTACAAAAGAGGATATTAATATTGGCCACAGCTGGTTTGGAGTGGCCGAGGCCCTATAGGCCCCATATATATATATATATATATATATAGCCTAAGTCCATAGAGTGGCTGCACCTATTATGCTTACTTGTCAATTATAATGGTAACAACTTTAATGCCCATTTCCTATCATTGTCATGTAAAGGATTTTGACTAAAAATTTCTAGATTGGAGTACTATACATGTCTGAAAATTGGATAAGAATTAAATTAATAACTTAATTAAATAATAACTCCCTTTTTTGATGATTTCTTGGGCATTTTTTTTTTTTATAAAAAATTTCAGGAAATGGTTATCATTTGGTCTCAATTTTAAGAAATGGCATAGCAAAGATGCTCATTGCTCACCAACATCACACACACTTCATTTTTGGCCTCATCTTATTATGTGAGGCAAATTCATGAAAAACCACGGACTGAGGTCTTTTAGGTAAGCTAAAAGTAATCAATGTGTCTATCAAATAGCTAGCCTCTAAGAGCATCTCCAGCAAATTAGATAAATTTTTGTACTGTTTGGAGAATGAACAGTGTTTTTTACCTTTTAACTATCCACTTTTTCAAATACACTTTCCAACAGATTCTCTATCCCACTATTTATCTCATTTAAATATTATTTCTTCATTCATTATTTATTCTTTTTTTAACAACTACGCATCTTCCAACATTTTTTTATTCAATACCTTATTATTATAATTAAAAAAAAAAAAAAAAAAAAAAACACTTGAAGAATGAACAGTAGCCCATCAGATTTGATGAGCTACTGTTCATGAGTCAAAAAAAATCCGGGTATAAAGAGTCCATTGGAGAATGAACACTAACCTATTTTGTGGGTTTACTCTCTAAAGTAGAGAGGATTTTGTGTTTAGCTCTCTTGTTGGAGATGCTCTAAAGGGTTTAGATTTTCACATGCTCAATAAAGTTTGTATTGAGTGTCTTATATTTTTTTTTATATATGATCATAAATTTTTGTAGGACCCCTCATTATAGTACAGTATTTAACTATATATTATGTTGAATAAATAAAACTTCTATATAATTATCTTTATCTTATCCCAAAAAAAAATTCTATATTAATTAAAAATATCTATATATATATATATATATAGAATAGGGTCATGACTCATGAATAGATGACAGGAACATTTTCTTTGATTCATAAATAAACTATCTAAAAGATTGTTCAAATTAGGAAGAAATAATCATAGAGTTACATACAATGATGCAAGTCACAAAGAGAAAAGGGTCATACTCATAACTTTAAGTCTAGCTGCAAATTAATGCAGAAGTGGGTGACGGGGTGCAAGGCATGTGGTGCTACATTAACATTGCTGGCATTATATATAAGGAGAAAGATGTTAATCAAATTTCTTCTTATGTGCTAACATGCAGAATTGATGCTTCAATTTAATGTGTCTTTAACTTAGCTACCTTTCAAAAATTGACAAATTTTTTTATCTTGTACAACCAAAATGGCAAAAATTCTCAGCCTCTAGTGTGAATATGTATTTACTATCAAACTATCCTTAATTCCCTCCAAAGTAGAATGTAAATAAATTTACAAAAGCCAAAGCAAAACAAGTAATATGATATCATAACCTCTTCCTCTATCTCACTAAATGAACTTCTTCTTTTTGGATTAGCATCTTCTTCTTTTTTTCTTTTCTTTTCTTTTTTTTTTCTTTGTCTTTTTTACTTTTTAAACTTATTTGTGTATGCACAAATTTTTAAAACCTTTTTTTTAATGAGAGATACTAACAAGCACAATAAGGTGCTCTTTAAAGATGAATTATTATAGAGTCCAACTAATAAAAAATTGACATGAATGAATGAAAGAACTTAAAAATACTGTTAAACTGATAAATGAAACTCAAAAAGTTAGCTTCATTGGCTGCACGCCCTGTAAAGTTGGTCAAAATTTTGACAAAAAGCAAAAAATCTAACATAAAGTAATTCCTTAACATGGCCCATTTTTTATAAGTATGATCGCACTTTTACGAACTTTTAGTTTTCAACAAAAAGTTAACCCAAATGCACATAAATAAATTTTTTTTTTAGCGTCTTTTCAATAACATATATATTTCCTTCAATAAGAGTTTTTATGTGTAAAATATTTTTCATTGTGCTGATAGTGTATTTTTCAATTATAAGAATATCCTTTATAGTATCTCATGTTTATAATTCGAACCTCACCTCTCTCTTTGCTCTTTATGTATCAAAACATATATATATATATATATATATATAGAGAGAGAGAGAGAGAGAGAGAGAGAGAGAGAGGTGTGAATCATAGTATATTTCTAATAAAACCTTTTTCTTTTAGCTCAATATTTAGTTTTTTTATCAAAAAAAAATATTTAGTTTTTTTTTTTTTTTTTTGAGACTACTCAATATTTAGTTGTTTACCCCCAAATATATTATTTTTAGCAAGAGAGCCAATA
Source organism: Quercus rubra (assembly GCA_035136125.1). NCBI lineage: Eukaryota > Viridiplantae > Streptophyta > Magnoliopsida > Fagales > Fagaceae > Quercus > Quercus rubra. The sequence goes on along the minus strand of CM068732.1, from coordinate 1,308,039 downwards.
TTTAGGATTAAACTTCACGTTTGTTCTGCCATGCACTTCCACCTGTCCGAAACGTAGCGTAGGGAGAATTTCAGAAATTGGGAGATTGAACTATTCGATGATTTTATTTTATATAGAATTACATGTCCTTGCTGGCATTTTGGTGTCTATATAAGCTGTCAAATATGTCAACTTCTTTGGTACATTTGTTACAGCCTAATCTCAGTTTCACATTTTTAAAAAATAAAAATAAAATAAAATTATAGGACCACTGTTTTTGGCATTGTGTCCTAGATAATATTTTCAAAGATTACACTATCATGAGCACCATAACGGTAATTATAAAAATTAATTATTGGTCCGGTTTTCGGTTACCTCATTGTTTAGTTTATGTTGCTTTTGTGTTATTGCTCAATTATTTCTATTTGTCTAATCACAATGAACGCAAATAATTAGAAAAAAGAATGCCTTGTATTTCAAGGAAATTATTGTTTTATTTCATAGGACCCAACAATATATATATATATATATATATTAATGGAATCCTCTATTGTCTACCTTCTTTGTTATGGTCTTATGCCCTATGTTATTGGGCAGACATGCATATGGGGCCCTAAACATTCAATTAAATTATGATTATGGACTTTGTATGCTAATTGGGATTGCGTGTTAGCTTGTAAATGTATGTGCATCAAAGGCCTAAGAAGAAAATTAATGCAATTCAAAATCAAATTTGATTTGATGTGATTAATTTTCTCATATTGTATAATGAAAAATTATAAGGTCCAATCATGGAAACTAGTCAATAAGACAGGTAATATAGGCCAATATTGCTAACTAATATAAATAACTAAATTTTTTTTATTAATAACCCAAAATCTATTACATGTTTCATTAGAGGAGGTATCTCATGAAGTGGCTTCATTATATCACAATCATGTGAGACTCGTAGATATTTAGGTCTCACATGCTATAAAAAGATGCTCTCATAAGACCGTTCTATAAATAAGAGATTTTCCGTTGCAAAATATAGGCGCGTGAACATCAATGCTATGAATTTTTTTTAGTTGTGGCCTAATTTTGTGACAGTAAAGATTGGCTGTGGGGTATGGATCTCTTTATTTTCAACAGTATATTTCTGGACAAGTTATGGCTCCTTGCAGAAGGACAAAGGAATTATTAGAAAGAAGCACATGCAAGACAATTTTTAATTTGCCTAATTGGGAGCTACATGTTTGTATGAACATCTAATGCATGCTATTGATTTTTTTTTTTTTTTTTTTTTGTTGTGCCTAATTTTGTGACAATGTATGTTTGGTTTAAGGGTACTGGATCTCTGTATCTTTAATGTAGTCTAGTTTTAGAAGAAGATTTTGCCCTGCAAACGAGCATGTAAATGATTAGAAATAAGTCCTAATTGGCTTGGCAGAATGGCAGCTGCATATATGGTTGTATGAGCATCCTGCATCTATACCATTGAATTTTTCATCAGTTGGAGCCCAGTTCTGTATCAGTAAATGTTTTGGTTGAAGAGTACTGTTATCTATTCATCTATCCGTATATTTTGGATAAGGTGTCCCTTTGCATCATTGCATGAGGACAAAAATTGACTAGAAAAGAAGTCCTATGCCAATGCAAATAGGTTTGTGAATCAATTTGACTTAATTCTTTATTAAAATTAAAGTTCAAACTTAATTTATTCTATTTTATTTTGCTTATGAACTCATCATCAAGTTAGATCATATGTTTCAAATTTGGTACCTTTTTTTTGGTCGAACAAGTCTCAATTTATTTAGGAGCTACTTGAGTATTTTACTTGTTCCACCACATAGTAAATACCGCAGTTAATTTCATTATCATTTCACAAATTTATGTTAATAACTAATGGTTAACTTATATGTAATTTTCACTAGGTATGAAATAAACTATTTATATTATTAATATTATAATAATTTGACATCTTTTGAATTTATTTACAAATTTATACAATTCATTTACAACTCATACAAATATATTTTTATATATGTGTACATACTCAAATTGAGTCTCTCAATCATAAGCTTGTTTACAAAAACAAAAACAGTATTATGTTTGAATTTAACTTGAATAATAGTCAAGCCTAAACTCAACTTGTTTTCTAAATAAACATACATGAACAAATTTTTTATTTCCGAACTGAGTTATGCTCAATTCATTTACAACCCTACAGAAAACAAGACAAATTAGGTAATTTGCTTGGCAGCATATGGTTGCACAAACATCTATATTATTGTACTCCTTTAGTTGTGGCCTAATTCTGTAATGATGAATGTTTGGTTGAAGAGTACTGGACCTCTTTGTCTTTTAATAAAAGTGCATTTTTAGTTAAAAAAAAAAGGTACTGGATCTTTAACCTTTTGTGGAACTAGGAGCTAAACTTGCCATCCTCTCCTTTAATGGTTTTAACTTTTAAGTACATTTATGTGCCAAACCTGTGTGTTACAGCTAAACCCACAGTGTCCCTTGCTTAGTTAGCCACTAAATACGCACCATATGGCTAAGAAAATCTAAATTAGTGCAAAAGTAAGCAGGCTTTGTACAGGTTTTTCTTTTTATTTTTTTAAAAATTGCATATATGTGTTTTCACATATTGTTTGTGGTTGGAAAAGTCTACTCACAAAACATTGAAAAGCCAATAATAGTCTTTGGATTAAATGGAACTTTTATCATCATAACAGGTACAAAGTACAAGAAAGTAGATGGAAGCAGGAGCAGGGACGGATCTATACATTGACCGGCGGCAATGGCCCCTATTTTTTTTTTTTTTTAATATTAGTATATTAATAGTTACTAATTTTAATAATTTTGTTCAATAAAATTACATTTTGCTTCCCTTTAATAATGCTACTAATTATTTTAAGAGTAATGTTATAATCATACATTTTTTTACAATATTTTTACAAATTATTGAGATAGCAAATTCTTATTAGTTCGCACACTTGCAACACTTTTTACTTATAAATAACCACTCACCACATTAGTAATTTGTAAAAATTTTGTAGTTTTAGCATTTTCCGCCTTTTAAAGGTCATAAAAATTAATAGATTAAATCTAAAATAAAATATACAAGTCCAAAAAAATTAGCCCAACAACAAAAATTATCAATAATAAAGCTAAAAAAAATTAAGCTCAATTAATCTATTTTATCCAAAACAAACAATTTGTCCATTTAAAAAATTTTAAATAAAAATCTTTAGTAATAAATTAGTAGAGTCAAAGACCACAGCTGTCGCACGCAGATAGCAACAAAGCCGCTCCCTAACTCTAAGTCCTAACTTCGTCCCTCATAATCTTTTTTTATTATTATTATTATTATTATTTTTTATCCGTAAAAATTCTTAACATTAATTTTCTCACACAAATAGTAAAGTGTTAGAACGTGAAAAGGCTTCTCAGGAAAAAAAAAAAAAAAGACATGAAAAGGCCAAAAAGTAAACTTTTTCTAAAAAAAAAAAATTTATGCATAAAAATTCATAACATTATTTTTTTTTTCCAACACAAAAGTAGTAAAGTGTTGACCAGTTCGTTGATGTGATCCTACGTGGACCCTCAATTTGTTTTTAGTCACGGCTTAACCTCATAGCTCTCACATCTGTGTATAAAATAGCATAATGTGTTAATTGATATTGTTGTTATAATAATGGTGTAAATATACGTGATTGTTATTCACATGCAAGCGTAATTATGACATTAAGTTAAATCAAACAACATACGAGTAACATTTTATACAGAGCTTATGAAATGTTTACTTTTTTCAGGGCTTTATAAAGAGTTTAGCTCAAAGTCATTCTTGTTATTATTATTTTTCGTAGAACAAAGTCATTGTTAGTTGATTCTCAAAAAAAAAGTCATTGTTAGTTGATTTTGCTGCATTGATGTAAAATCAATTCTCGTGAGGCAACTTCTTTATGTAATTCGGTGATTCCAAACCCGTGAAACTAAAAACAGCCGATGGCAAATAAATAAAATAACCAAACTTCTTCCAATTTTATTCGGCCAATTGCACAGCAAACACAATATTTTTTACAATAATTGACTGGACAAATTTTTATTGATTCTTATAAAAATCTATTATTGAAATTTCGTTATTATCCTAATAACTTGTCCCCTCAACATTTGAGTCATATTTTATGAAAATTGTTGTTCCTCGAGAGTTATTGGTACAATAAACCCCTCCACCATCAAATAGTTAGGTAATTTCTATATTGTACTGTACAATACAAAATTACAAATTCATTCCATCTTTTAATTTTTGGAAGCAAAATGATTGTATAAACGTAGAATATTTTTTATGCGTATTTTATGTGTGAATCCTACCAAGTTTGATATATAAGTGTCACCGTCCTGGCCTATTTTGAATTAATTTTTTAAAATATATATATAAGATTTTAAAAAACTGTACATAAACAAGTTAAAAAATTAATCCAAACTCATTGTAACATTTACTTTCAAGATAATTAGGCACGTGATAGATAACATGTTATGCAAGTACAATCATTTTAAACAAAAATAAAATAAAATAAAAAATCTCTAGGTATCCAATGCACCCACACACCCTTACAAAATCAACAAGATTGTCATATCATTCCGTAATTAAAGCCTATGATATGATACACACTGTCTCATAAGATAAGGGTTTGCTTTTTCCATGTTTGTTCATCATTTTCCTATTTTGCTAAGTCATATTGTTAGTTCATTCAGTGTGACATAAATAGTTATGTTCACCATTTTTTTTTAGAGAGTTTCTAATTTATAGCGTCCATTCATGATAATAGTTCTTTATTATCAGATCAAAACACCAATAAATTTTTGGTATAAACGGAAATTGAATCTCAAATCTCTTATACAACCATCAGAGAATTTATTTATTTATTTATTCTTCAATTAGTAACAATATTGAAAAAAAGCAAGAACAAACCTGAGATTATGAATTTTTTTTTTTTTTTTCCCTTGAAATTCATTCCTTAATTATATATAAGGATATATAACATATCCCGTGACCCATTCATGTTTGAAAAATTACATTGCATTTGATTCCTAAGATCCCGGTGATTGTGAATTATATCTGTGTTAATGATAATGAGTAGTTTATACTTTTTATAATATATAATTATGATATGTACTCAGCCATGATAAAAATCATGGACTTATTAAACATGAAACTGCTATTCCCATTATGAATTTGGAGCATTTGGACCCACTTCACGGGCCCAAGAAGAGTGACTATGGGACAAAGATTGCAGGCATTATTTGTGTCTGTGATGCTTCAAAAGTTTATACAAAATTTCAATCTTATGCCTTCTTTGCCCTAACATATGGTCTAGATTCCTAAGAGAGTTCATAATTCAAACATGGGTTATATAACAAATGCACTTAATTACATCATCTCCTTTATATATAATTCCTACTTGTACAAGAATCAAGAATGTTTTACATGGAATTATTCATGCTTCCCACAAAAAAAGAAGAAGCACTATATCAAATATGAGTCCATACTCCAAAGCATAAAATAAAATTGTACAATTTATGTTTCTTCTATATGATAATTTGAAGCTGTCACCTATACTACGTACTCTTTTGACTCTTCTATTATACCATGGCATGTCTTTTTTCTATTCCTTGCTAATTAAGCATGTATTTTGTTTTGTCTAATTATATGGGTGATAATTTTCTAATATTATTAGTGGTCTACCCCCTCTAATGGTAATAATATTATGTATAGTTCATAATTGTCCTTAATTTGACCAATAAGTCCCAACTTAAAAATTATATAAAAAATGAGGAAAGAAACAAAGAAAGTAACTTGTGAATCATCAAATAAATTCAGATATATAATAAGGGCCATAAGGTGCATATAAATATAATTAAAGAAATGGTATTCAAAATTTCTCATTAACTAGCTAGAAGAAAGGGTAGGTTGGCTAGTCTACGTAGTGCATAAAATTGAAAAGGAAACCCTAACAAATATGATTTGAAAGGTATTGTCCAGTATCAAGAAATTAAACACAACCCCAAAATAGGCAAATATTGAAAGAGTGGAAGGGACCCTTTGCCTCAATATAATAAGAAAAAGTTCCAAATTAGGCTCAAATTTATATAAATATATATATATAGATTTTGATTTTTGAGAGGTATGGCATGGTGTGCTTGTTAGATGGTAGCAATCCCAGAAATTTACAAGAATCATATGTTGAAATGTGAGAATTTGATTGCTTGAAATTAGATGCACCGACTAAGCTTGAGTTTCTCACTAATTTCCTATTGATAGAGCATGTGTTTCTCGGCTTCTTCCTCTACTACAACAACTACATATTGTGTCAACATCGATGTGGATGCTTATATGCACATAGCTTAAGAAAATAGTGGTTAACATAGCATCATCTAAAATCTCTTGGAATCTATTGGGTTGGTGGCTCTATCTAATTGTCACATTGAAATGATTTATATCTTATAATCATTTTATATATCTCAATAACAGTGTCAAAAGCATGTATGATAGCTTGATTGATGCCAATATATGGTAGTGGGACAGAACAATTTGTGCAAAGATATTGGGTTTTACAATATTAATTGAAAATTTCTTTTCAACATTGATGGTGGGTGTTATTTAAGCTGAACTATTAGATTTCTTTTTTCAATTTTATTTGTTTTTGTTTTATTATAAACTATTAACTTTTTCATACAATCAGTATATTAAGGAATATCCAGAAAGGGATTGAGGAAATCAGTCCAAATGCCTGGTTGGTTTTGCTTTGGAGAGAGAAAAAGTGCTTTAAGTGGTTAAAGCTAGATGAATTTTTCTAAAGCTAGGTGAATTTTTCCTAACATTTGGTAATTTTGCTAAAGAATTTTAAAAAGATCTTCACTTTTAACCTAAAGCTGAAATTAGGATCTTTTGAAGAAGGGGAAAGAAAACTTTACGATTCACTGTTTGTGTTTTATAAATTTAGAATTTTAAAATACTTCGTTTTTAATTTGCCAAACGTTAAAAATATTTTCAATTAAATTACTATATCACAAATTTTCTACAACTAAGATTTTATTTGGGAATTCATTAGGGAATGAAATAGTATGATCATAAAGAAATGGAAATGAATGATATTAAATAAAATATATTTAAGTAAGGGAAGAATTTGATTAAAATGGAATAGAGATTTGTTAGTCATTTGCTAAACTGTCAAAATGCTAAAAACATTTGTAATTACCTCTCCTTCCTACAACACAACGAACAAATATTAATTTAATATGTTTTTATAGAATGAATTTTCATTTGATAATCATATAAATTATAAATCATAATTAAAATTAATATATTGCTCAAAAAAAATAATTAAAATTAATATTCCTACACCTTTTTCCATTTCAAAGTCTGAACATATCATACAGCATTACAAAAATCTAGAAATATTTATGTTTGGTGCAAAAGGCTGTCCACCATACATGAAAAGGAAAGAATAGAAATAGGAAAAAAAAAATGATAATAAATAATGAAATACATACAAATGAAACAACCAAAACACCTTGGGCGGTTGGGCCATATGTTTTGACTTTTGGGAGCCTTAATTTTGTCTATTGTTTAAAGCATTAATTCCAACAATTGGCTAAGCAGAAGCTTCCAACTTAACAATTTATTGACAAAATTAAATTTTAAGCATTCACTATTGTGCTGGTACAATATATATGTAGGAAAAAGAAAAGCCAGAGGAATGCGACAAGAGATGATTATGGTGATGAATATGTATGAGTATGAGAATTTGAGCTGTGTCATCAAGTCATTTAATGAGGAAGGAGACAGTTAGGACTGAATTTAAGCTTGAGTAATGTGTCTATATCTCTGCTTATATGCCAAGAAAATAATTGGAAAGCCTTTTTTTTTTTTTTTGAGGGGTCAATATTGAGGTTGATAGGAATTTGTTCAAAGCAAAGCTTCAATCAGTTTCTCATTGATTTTCTTTGTTTATTTATTTTATAAAATTCTCAATGATCTTTATTATGCCATTACCATACGAAGGTTGAGATATATATGCTGCAACAGAAACTGAGGTTGATGGGGGAACAAGACCAATTGCAATATAACTTCTAAAAAATTCTCCAATAGGCACATCAATGTGGTGTGGTGTGTCAGTGTGTATTAAGCACCAAGCAAAATGGCTAAAAGATGCCAATTGTTGCAGGATTATATAGCCAAAAATCAAAGAATAGCATAGGACCCGTAAAAACTTCTTTTTTTCTTTCTAGATTCATAAAAAACCTAAAACATTTGCACTGCATGCATGGGATCTATAAACACTTTTTTTTTTTTCTAGACAGATCATATAATGTTTGTTTTCCACTTCCAGCATGTCATATGAACCCAAAAAAACAATCCATATTTTTCTGTGGGCCTCAGAGACTTTACCATGGGCCAACTTTGAGCCCGAGACTTGACCCAAAATGAATTCAATTATAGCCCTAGCTATACACAATCTAAAAAGATTCATAATTTGACTTTGAACAACACATTGTTTTTATCATGAACAAATTATTCTTATCTACTCAAACCAACTTGATTTTAATAATACATTGGTTCAATATTGCTTATTAACTTCATGAACCAAGCCTAAACTAACTCATATTTTTCATGACTATCTCTCATACTTGACCATGGGCTAAAGCTGAGCCCAAGACTTGGCCCAAATTATGCTCAATTTTTTTTCTTCTTAAATTCATAATATGACATGAAAAAATTTATCTATGAATGGTAAAATAATTTTTAAATTTAGTATACAATATATAACTAAAGCTAACCTGAATACTATAGTTGACCTACTTAATCAACCCAATTCGCCAAATTGGAGTGACCCAAAATTTCAATTGACTCGTCATTTTTTTTTTTTTTTTGATACATGATAGAAATTCTACTCTAACCTAATATAAGTATCATTTTTGGAGATTGAAAAGTTGGTGGTGGTTTATTTATTTATTTATTTTTTTTAATTCGCCAATGGCAGAATAGTTGAAATATATTTCCTTCAACTCGTCCAATCCGACCCATCAAGAAAACAAAGAAGTAGAGAAGCAGCAGCAGTAGACTTGACCATGGGCGGGGGCTGAGCCCAAGTCGGCCCAAAATAAATTCATTTCGGCCCAGATTGTTTTCCACACCAAAACGCACCGTTTTGACCTTCCCCATGTTGTCTCTAATACAACCCACTCCCGCTTAGATTGCCATTTTCAAACTCTCCCTCTCTCTCTCTGATAGTCCTATCAGTATCGGCCATGGGTTCCAAAGCAGGTAGAGAGAGAAAGTTTCTAGCTTTTCATTTCCAACTTTAACACACACACACACACTCACACTATATGAATGTGTTCATTTGTTTCAGGCGGGAATTCCATTGATCTCTGGTCAGAAATTGTAGACAACGAAAACCCAGAAAAGCAAAATCAACCAAAGATTGATGCAGTTTACAGAAGGATAAGACCACAAAAAGCTTCTCAAGATGCAAACTTGTAAACCCTTCATTCTTCATTCAAGTTCTTATCTTTATTTGTTTTTTGCTTCGTGAAAACATTGGCTGTTTGTTTGTGTTTTCTGAGAGCATTTTGCTTTTTGGGTGTTTTTGTTTTGTGCATTTTCAGGAAGCAACCCGGTTCGAGTCGGAAGAATGGGAACCGGGTGAGTTTGGCACCCCCCATCAAGCGAGTCAGCTGGAACCGTTCCCTTTCCACCAGGTTGTGATTGGTTTTAAGTTGAATTAGCAATGATTTTGCTCATTTTTGTTAAGTGGGTGTTCGAGTTTTTTCTTTGTTTCTTTCTTTTGATATTGTATGTGTTGGGATACTTTTGATTGGCTTGTCTTTTGAGTTTGATTGATGGGTAATTAGTCTAGTAAGTGTAAGGGTGTTGTTTGGGTCAGACCTTTTTTTTGGTGGGGGAGTCCATTGCAGTTGGTAGATTGGTTGATTCAATTGAAGAATTACTTTTTTAAAGGGGAATTTTTTTTTTTTTTAATTGGTTTGGATTTTGGATTATCACTGATTTTGCCATCTTGTTAGGTATAGGAAATTTGCTTGTGTAATCTTGTTTTGAGCTTGGTTGATAGGTGATTAGTGTATTAAGTGTAAGGGGCTTGTTTTGGTGACACCCTTTTGGTGTGGGAGTCCATTGCAGTTTTTGGATGATACCCAAACAGGCTTCAGTTTGAAGCAGAAGAAAATAGTTCCCACCCTTACTTTTTTAAGTTTTTGTTTTATTGCCTTTCTGTTTGTTAAAGTGAACCGTACTTATCACTTACATGATAAGAAACTATTAGTGAAATGTCTGTGTTACTGAAGGAAAGAAAATTCAATGTATATTATCATCAAGAGTATAGAAGTAGGATAAGGTGTTTTGGGAGGTGATTTTTTCAATGGGGGAAAACGTATCTATTTATGTTTGTGGTGAGTGAGACAGCATCCTTTTGTGGTGGAATTTGGAAAAGTTTAAACAAAATGTGATAATATGCTTCTGATCATGCTTGGATTCATCTCTCCATTCCACGTGAATATACTTGACCTAGGCAGGCTGATTTCAGTTTTGCCATTTGTTTTATATATTTTTTATGATCATGGGGTATTCATATTGGATTTATATATTGTAATGGAACCAGCTCTTGCAAACATTGGCTCTCCTTTTTTTCCCAATAAGCCAGCTCTTGCAGTTGACATATACATTGGTGTTTTGCTTGAAGATTAGTTGCTGTTGCATTTAGTATTGAAATTCAATTTTCTGATTGGCAGAGGAAGGACAAGTATAGCTGTTGGTGCTTGTGTGGATTACCAGCCTCAAGCAAAGCATGCAAAAAGAAAAGGAAAACCTGCTTTGCCCAAAGTATGACTCTTTTAACTCCTTTGTTTTTCTGTTCCATGGCGTTGGTTGTATACAGTATCACCTCATCTCTCCAGTTTTATAAATTGACTTATGCTGTTGGTTCATGGTTTTTCCAATTGTAGTTCCTAAAATTTTGCAATAATTTAGGATATATTGATGCCATGTCATTGGAATATTATGTGGTTCTTTGAATTTTTTCATGATAATTTCGTACTGTCTTATGTCTGCTTTTTCAAGGGAAAATTTGTACAACCTCCAAATTTCGCGAAGGAAAAGGTATACTTTCAAGAGGTTGATGCCTTTGAGTTATTAGAGGAGAGTCCCTCACCCAAGAACTTTGGTACATGGGCCATGGACGGTCAAAGTAACAATATTATCATACCACATTTGTCCTCAAGATTAGAGAAATGGTTGTTATCCAAGAAACTAAATCACAGTATTGGACCTTCCAGTACACTGTCTAAGATACTAGAGACTCCAGCCATGCCCTTGGAACCAATATGTGGTGATGATTCAGGTTCTTTGAATTTGAGAACTCCTGAAAAATCTTCTATGAAGACTAATTCACAGTTGCCTTCGGTCCAAAGCAGATCTAATTCAATTTCAGTTGATAAAATTGTGATTGAGGGGGATATCAATTCACAAAAGTGCAACACAGCGTCTGTGAGTGAGGGTCATGAAGGTTGTGAAGATATAGAAGTTGCTATTAAGAAACTCTCTCTGGCATCAACATCGGCTTCAGTGGATCGTGATCAATCAGATCCATTTGCTGCATTATTAGCAGTTTGTGGACAGTCATCTCCGTCAAAGCTAAAAGATGTATTCTCCAACTATTGGTTTGTCTCTTATTCCCAACTTGCTATTGTCGTATATGAGTAAATATTGCATGTACATAGTACACCTTGGTTGATTTCCCTGATGTTGTATCATATGTTTGTTGCCATTTTTATGGAAAACTTTACTAATATTCTTATTCAAAAAGGCCATATCTGTTTCTGTTGTTTCTTCCAAAGTCAACTATTATGCTACTTTGTGACTTCATTCGTAAGGTATATGTTCTTTTGTAACCTCTGGGCTTGGTTGTCTTAATTAAGTTTACCTTGCTTTTATCAAATAAAAATTTGTTAACTGAACTTGGATTGTTCTTTATTTTGCTTATATGCTTTCAGAACTTTTGACAGCTTTGCTATGCAATTAAGGAAAAGAGACAAATTTGAAGAGAAGGAATCTATTGTATTTCATTTATAGAAAAATAATAAGCATCTGGGTTGTGCAAAACAGAAGTTTTCACTGCTTCACATAGTAAAACTAAACTTATATTTAAGCCTGACAGATTTTTGAGGCCTTGAAATTTTTTAGATACTCATTAGCTTTAGTTTTTTAAAGAAGGAAATATGAGCTTGTAGAGAAAATTAGAGAGGCATCTACCTGATTTGACTTTTTGATGAATAAAAGAGAACACTAGAAATCGACCTGATTTGATTTTCCAATGGTCATCTAATTGCTTTAGTTAGTGGCACTTTTCTTTTTGCCTCCTTTCTGCATAGGTTTGACTTGAATGTGATACTGCTACTGCATCTGCAAGCTGATTAAAGATAAATCTTCTTTGCTCCAGTGAACCAGAAAATATCATTAAAATTGGTGAAGGTACTTTTGGGGAGGCTTTTAAAGCTGGTCGCTATGTATGCAAAATAGTACCTATAGATGGAGACTTAAGAGTGAATGGCGAAGTACAAAAGGTATTTATTGCAATTACATTTCTTGTTTCTATGAGTTGTTTTGGCAAGTGATAATTGATACTATTGTTGCTTGGGATGGGGGCTATATTTGAGCATTATGGATACTTGGCTTCTTTCTGGTTAAAGTCAGGGCAATGGCAGGATACTTGACTATATTTTGGAGATCTTAATGCCAACGCTTGTGAAAATTGCTTGGTTTCAATGACTTGAGGTTTTTATCTTGAGTGTTTAAATGCTGTTCCAATGTTCTTGAGGGAAAAAAATTTGAAAGACACTGGTCTTGTCGTGCTATGAAATGAACTATGAGATGCTATTTGTTTTAGAAAAAGAGAATTCATTTTAGAAAATATTTAAGATAAAAAGGACTTTTATTACTGTGAAGAGCCTTCATATTATATTTTAATATTCTTTTCAAATTTTTGGTTGGCTGAAATCAGTGAGTCTTGTTTCTGTTCTCCAGAGGTCAGAAGAATTGATTGAGGAGGTCATTCTTTCTCGAACTCTTAATCGTTTAAGAGGAGATGGCAGCAATGGATGTAACTCATGCACTACATTCATCCAAACAATAGAGTACGTATTCCATCTAATGTTCAGCAGCTTTTCCATTCTGCAACTACTTAGCTTTCTATATTAAATAAAACTGCAACATTAGATCTCCTTTTAGCTTTTAGGTAGGTTACTAGGGTCACATTCTAGAAATGAATCAAACCTTATGCATGGGTATGTGGCTATGTGCCCTATGATGTGCAAGTACTTCTGCAACTTGGATTTGGCTATGATAATGGTTTCCTGACCAGCACCACTACTCTTGCCTCTTTTTTAAATGTAGTGGGTTGAGCTTGGTCCTGGTCATGAAATTGAAGACTGGATATAGCCAAAAATTTGGCAAGGTCAAACCTTGACCACGCCCAACATATTGCAAGACATGAACTATAGTTCTAAATTTATACGCGGTGTATATTATGACTTGTACTGCATGCTGTGGTTTTAATCTTTTTGTTATCTGTTTTTTCCTATAGCTTAAAGGTATGCCAAGGTTCCTATGATGGCACATTGATCAAAGCTTGGGAAGATTGGGATGAGAAGAATGGTTCAGAAAATGATCATCCCAAGGAGTTTCCAGAAAAACAGGTTGCATATTGTCTCTATGGTTGTTTCTTGTAATAGTCTTGTAAATTACCCTCTACTACAAACAAACATAAATACATTGTATATGCATATGTATTTATACGGTCAATCTAAATGTAGTTTTAATTTCTTTTTCTTTTTCAATATTACTAATGAATTTGCATTCAGTGCTATGTCATTTTTGTTTTAGAACATGGTGGCAAAGATCTTGAAAGCTTTGTACTTTTGAACTTTGAAGAGGCACAGAGTTTATTGGTTCAGGTAAATGGCAGATTAGAATTGGGCTTTTAAGTGAAGTCATGAAGCTTTGTTAATCTTTTATTTAACAGACTGCCCTTTGTGGATTGCAGGTAACAGCTGCCTTGGCTGTGGCTGAAGCTGCATATGAATTTGAACACCGAGATCTGCACTGGTATGGTAACTTTGCAATCTATTATTGCAGGAATGCTTATTTTTGATTGGCTAACACATGAATACACATTCGTTACAGGGGGAATATACTTTTAAGCCGAAATGGTTCGGAAACATTGCAATTCACCCTTGAGGGGAAGCATATGGTTGTCAAAACCTTTGGATTGTTGATATCAATAATCGACTTTACTCTTTCAAGAATCAATACTGGTGAAAGTTTTCTGCCTTTTTGCGATGTGTTTGGTCCAGTAAATGGTAAATTTCTTTATGATTGCGTAATTAACAAGCATCCTGTTATGCACAGGTGAAGATATACTTTTTCTCGACTTATCCTCAGACCCTTATCTCTTTAAAGGTCCAAAAGGAGATAGACAAGTAAGGGTTTGGACTGGAATCTATAGATTCCTTTTAGTAATTCTTTTTCTGATTTCACTTAATTCGTTAATTTAATATGCAGTCCGAAACATATCGAAAGATGAAGGAGGTAACAGATGATTGCTGGGAGGGAAGGTATAGCTATTGCTAAAATAATTACTTTCAGTTATGAAATTCATATTGGAAATATTTTCAGGCTATTTTTTATTTCATGGAAAATAGAGACCACTAGTAATTTTTATACTTCACATCTAAGATATTGATATAGACGAGTATTTCAAACATTCTGATTCCCAAATAAATTAAGAGAATGACCTAATTGTTTATTACTATTATAATTTTATGAAGCTGAATTAATGTTAATTTTCATATTTTACAGTTTCCCTAGAACAAATGTGCTGTGGTTGCTGTATTTGGTTGATATATTACTCCAGAAGAAATCATTTGTAAGTTTTCCTCTATAATTTAGCAAATTAGTCTCTTGATTTTATGTTCATTTAACAAAAAAAAAAAAAACCTGGGAACATGATTGAGCCTGTTGTTTAGAGAGAATAAAGCAAACTATTACTTTTGTATTTCCCAATATGAACCTTGATGAGATCAGTAGTGACTCGAGTTGTTAATTAATCAATGCTGTGCCAGGAACGTAATTCAAGACATGAGAGAGATTTGCGATCATTGAAGAAGCGGCTGGACAAGTATCATTCAGCCAAAGAAGCCATTTTTGATCCTTTTTTTAGTGAATTGATGATCACAGAATGACTGATAAGTGGGGAAGCAAAAGCAATAGAGGTGGTGATACACTAGAAAAGATGGTCTTTGTCTTGTACATATTTAACAGGAGAAGGAGCAGCAGAGGATCTTTCCTAAAATTGAACATCTTAATGCTTGGTGAAAAATATGCTAACTCTGTTATTATAAAAACTAGCTGCATATCTACGTGAATTGTGGGAATAGATAATTATATTTTAGTTATGGTATAATATATAATTAATTTGTTCTCTAAGTTTTGTATAAAATAATTTGGTCTCCCAAAAAATTAAAGAATTTCTAAAAATATTTTTCATTTATCTATCTCAAAAAATATATTGTCATTTTATTATTTGGATTTTTTATTGATAATATTCATTTTTTAGGAGATCCATATTTTGATAAATTATGTTATTGCGTGTTATATTTTCCTAATTTGCTTCCCCTGTACAACTAAACTAAACTGTTTGGATTTCAAATATATTATTCAAAATTTTCATTTTCTCAAAAAAAAAATTATTAAATTTATAATTTTTCTTATAGTAGTAGTTTCAAACTATTGATTGAGTTTTATTTACTAATATAGATACATGAAATTGGAATTGCATATTTCTTAGATATTTCGAAGAGATTATACCATATTATAATTTTAATATTTAAAATAATATGTAGGAAAAAAGTAGACTTTATGTCTAAAATTGAACACTTTACCAATCGAAATAAAAGAAAATAATTTGTATAACAACATAAAGAGAATGTGATCTAACAATTTTTTTTACTACATACACTTTCATTTATTAAGATTTAATTTCCTTTAACTGGATTTTCATATCACATTTTTGTTATTACACTCCTATTGAGCCTTCACATCTGTCACATCATTGGTTTTATCATTATTCTTTTTTTTATTTATTTTTTAACTTTTAATTCTTTGACAATATTAAATATATAACTATATTGGTTTTACAAATTTATCTTAGACAATTTTATCTTTACATATTCATTTACTTTAATATTAATGTTATAACTAAATAATAAATCAATGCAAAATTAAAATGAATATATTGTCTATACATATTCATCTTAGACGGTTTTAATAGTTGATAAACACATTTAAATACATAGCTAAAATTGTATTTTGATATAAATTCAAAATCTCACTTCCAAAATAACTAAGTATTATGTCTAAAAAAAAATCAAACAAAAGTTATAAGAGGAGAAGAGAAGACTTGCGATGGAAAACTTAAAAATCAAACACACTACCAAATCATATTAACCCAAAATAGTATTATAAAAATAAATAAAACAATGATTCATCAACCTCAAGCAAAGTTGCAAAAATTAATAAATAATATATATATATAGAGAGAGAGAGAGAGAGAGAGAGAATAATCACCTCTGTTAGAAAGATAGAAAATAAAATGAGAAGAAGTGTCAAAATAAAAAAATATAGTTATAAGTCAAACACCAAATAATCCAAGCCATGCTATATAATAAAATAACATAACATTCTTGTAAACTATCTTTAAAAGCAATAGAATAACATTTAACAATCATAGAAAAGAAAATGATAATAACTTAAAAACACAACCAAATTTCATCAACCCAAAGTAAAATTCTAAAGAACACATAAATTAATCAATCTAAAGTAGAGATAAAAAGAAATAAATAAATAAATCACACAAAAATAAAACATGAGAGAGAGAGAGAGAGAGAGTGATAACCTTTTTCATGTGAGAAAATATGTATAGAATGAAAGTGATAATGACATATTTATAGTAATAGAATGTGAATAAAAAAAACAAAATAAAAGGAAGAGGGAGGAATAGATGAAAAGTGACATAAAGGTTGAGAGTAAAGGAGAGATGAAAAGGTGAAAGGGAAATCATAATTAAAAGTAATGAAGAGAAATGAAAAATAGGTAGATGATGTGGTTCAATAGGAGCGTAGTAATAATAAATGTTATGCTTTGTCTTCTAAATATATATAGATAACTCAACAATGATGCCAATTATCTTGGATGATTTTGCGTGTAAATTGTATTGGACACAGTAGCTTCCACATATTGCTTGACGACTGAATTTGCCTTTTTTATTGGTGCAAGTCCAATGAGTTTGACAAGACCTGATTTTTTGTATTTGTATCAAAATAAGGATGACTTGATGCTCTCTTATTTGCACACTGGGAATTTGTACCTTGCATTTACAAAACGGCAAATCCTACTAGTCATGTACTGAAATGGACATTGGACAATGGCAATTGTAATAGAAATGTGGGGTGTACTGGAAACTTATTATGCAAAAATTGAGAAAAGTTTTATTTTCAATCCTTAATTTAATAGTACATACAATTTCTTTACCTGAAAAATAATTTTAGGAAAATTCTTGAACTTGATACAACTTCTGCTTATCTCATACATTAGAGATATATTATACTGTTATTTAGTACCCTTTGTGCAGTGCTTATCAATATTAATAATGTCTATTTGCATATTTTGGGATCCAGGATGTTGTTTACAGTTTACTCTTGACTGCAGTGAAGGCTCAGCTGTTTGTAAAGCCAGCAAAGTAGGAGCATATTATGAACATGCTGACAAGCTCAAAAGTTAAAGGGGCTCCATATGATCAGCTCAAACTACTTTCTATCTTGTACAATGATCTCGCATGATGTGTTTCCAAAAGTTACGGACATTTACACCTCATATCTGATCTCAAATGCCCCTTTCATCGAAATCTCTTAATAGTTGGTATGAGAAAGATCACTACTTTTTTCTTTTCTCTTTGATATAATTTGCGTAGTCTTGTTACAATGAAATCTGACTCAGGAAGAAGAGAATGATCTTATATAAACCATTCCCACTTTCATTTATGATGCAATCAAACAATACCAAAAGCAAAAAAGTATGATATTCATGTGCCAAAATCACCAGAATTGGTTTTCTTTCCTCTCTTTCCGTTTTCTCAGATCCTTACAAGGAATCTTTTAAAACTTTTTATTTAAAATTTATAAAAACCCTATCACCAGTATGAATGTATGACCATCTCTCTCTTTCTTGCATGTTTGCTTTCCACCCATACCTAGTCAGACAAGGAGCTTTTGATTCATTAATTTGAAAGAAGAGAGGCACCATAAATAATTCCACATGGGTTGTCCCCAGTCCCCACTCATGTTGTATATTCTAACTTAAACCCGCAGAAAGAAGGAGCCGCTAATAGAATTGGTCAAAAAAGGCTAGTCAGCAGAAGCAAGATCAGTCCACAAATAGGCCTAATTGGTCGGGACTGTTTTGCAGTATAAAATTTATTAGAATTATACTGGGTATACAACTTTTGGCACAATTTTGTGTCACAACTCACCACATGACAAGTTGTGATTGATAAGGAAATGTCTCCACATAACCCACTGACACATCCTTACTAATTACAACTCGCTATGTGACGAGTTGTGATACAAAGTTGTGCCAAAAGTTATGTCCTAAGCATAATTCAATTTATAATGCACTTGTACAGAGATCTCATTTGAATATGTGCCAATGCACACGCATGGTCCTGGCTCACCGCTTATGCATCCAATATGTGTGTTCCTTGATGTCTAGGAGACTCTGTCAACTCAACTCGGTCTCCAACATGTATCGTGCATGAATTTTTTATTTTTTATTTTTTGCCTTGAGCTTAGGTATAAAAACATGGTAAGGTGCAAGTATATATGTTGGCTAGCAAGTTACTATTTGGAAAAGTTTGTGCAAAGTATCACCGGCAAAAATGGGCATTTCACATAATTTACAAACTATGTGGTAATGTCAAATTATTTAGTAAAATGTCTATATTTTTTAATAAAATTGAGTTTTGTGTAAAATTTGATATCCTCAAAATCGAGTTATGTGAATATTTTTGAGTGAAACTCGACATTAGCAATGTCAAATTCCACCAATAACCCAATTTGTTAAAATCGAGTTTTAAAAACATTGACATTTTGTTAAATAATTTTAAAACAGACGCTTACTGCATAGTTTATAAATTATGAGTCCATTTTTAACCCTGATTTTAACTCTTCTTCTGTGATTGACACTTTTTTCACTAAAAGAAATGGAATAAAGGACAAGTTTTTGCTCGGAAATTTATACAAGATAATAATCCCCACAACCCCGCCAAAAAACATAATAATAATAATAATTTGCATGGTCTGTCAAGGACTTAAGGTCATGATAATGTCCGTAAGCACGAGTAGATCTGTGATTTAACAGCGATGATGTGCCTTGTTATGGAATATTGTTTGTTTTCTACAAACTACAACTTATGTAAGGCTTCCCGAACTCCATCTAAAACAAAAAAACAAACTTATCAAAGAAGGCATGCGGAAAGTAAAATGAATTTGAGGCCTAATACCCGGAACACACCTTTTTCCACCTGCAAAGTTGAAATTAATTAGTTCTCGTAATGGTTTTTGCTTAGCTAAGCCCAATTGACTTTGTTATCCTCTTTTAACATTATCCAACCAACTTCTAATCTTTGTCCTCTTAGGATAGTCCAAAAGGTGCCCCACTACTGTCATCCTTCTAGACTAATCTCGTTATGTAAATTTACTGTGATTCTTTAATGATTGATGATTGAGCTAAAAAAAAAAATAATAATAATAATAAATAAATAAAATCCAGTTAACGAGTGCCCTACATTTGTTATTGAATTATTGTTAAAAGGGTTATGTTTACAAGTGTTTTTAGACTAATTGTTAATAAATCATATTAGAAAAGTTTTTATCCCTACTTTCAAAAAAAATATAAAAAAACTATTAGAAAAATTAATTGTTTTATCATCTTTCGATAAAATGTTTCTAAAAATAGTTTCTAAACCAATGTCCTTGTGACATTCATTAACATTTTTCTTGTTAAAAAATTTTGATATATAAAATAAAAATTTGTCAAAATATTAACTGATTTTTTTTTTCTCATAAAAAATTTCCTATATACCCATAGAGTATCCATTAACTTGGACAAAAGTTCCGTAATACCTAAAACATAGTAGGAGTTTGAAAAGTTATACATAAGCTAAATAAACTAAATAAGTTGAAAATAAGCTCAGGCGTATGAGTTAAGCCAACTTTTGTGTTATCAGAAATTTCCTTTGTCAATCTGTAGATCCATAAAGATAAGGCAATAAATTCTTTGCAATAATATAATCGTGCAAGGTTAATCCAATAGTTACTGCCTCAAGCTTTTGGGTCATCATTAAAATGTGATTTTTCTATTTCTTTTTCTTGTTCAGAAATAGTAACTTCTAATATTCATTGTCTGATAATATACTGACAAATGTAAGACAGACATAGAGAATATCTATGTGACTATGTGGGATTTTTTTGGTTTAAAACTTTGATGTTCTTCCTTTTTTAAGATGCCTAACTATCACTAATCCCTGAAACCAAAAAATGGCTAAAAGACAAGGCAATATGCAATATAACCCCTTACTGTAGTGCATTTGTTTGTACACGCATGTGCATATGGTTTGTCATTTGCCTAGTCAGGCTGCTTTAGATTTTGAGCTTATGGCTTTGGGAAAGATAAAGAAGCACAAAAGCATAGTTGGACTTGATTCTTTACACTGTAATATTATTAGACAGAATATTTCCAACCCATCCTTCATGACAAAGTAACATCTTTTCTTTGTCATTACAACATGGCCATCTTTCTTTTTACACTTTTATCCGTTCTCTCTTTTCACCTTTATCTACTATACTTTTTCCCTTCACTCTCTCTAACGGCTTTTATTCCACTTCTATGTGCATTGTCCTTAAAACTCTGCCATTATATGCATCTCAATAAAAATCCAATTGGGTCTCTTTCTAGTACCCAGAAACACATCTCACTAATATGGCTAAAGGAGCATCAAAATGCCTCTTCATTCTCTTCCTGTCACTCTTTACCATATGCTCTTCTGGTAAGTAACTACTATTACTCAAAAACCAGTATTTCTTTCTTGCAGTTTGCTGTGGAAAAAATCCAAGAAACGTAGGCCCATTTTCTATGACCTTTTTCTGAGTTTGCTTTTGGTTTCTAAAATAAGTTAACAACTGGGGATTTGTGAAACTAGCTTACTGTACTAAGAACCCAAAGTTTGATCACAATATTAGTAATCTCAATTTTGTTCAAATTAGCCTTTTGTGATGCTGCATATATATTATTATTCCTTCTGATTAATTTCTTGTTGCTATATTGGTTTATCAGTGTCAATTGCCTGCTTAAATTCACCATAAGATGAATATCAGGTCATATTTTGAGTGTCTTATTTCCCTCTTTATAGGAACCCTAGTAGGTTTCTCCTGTAAAGCAAGAGCAACTGCGACTTCATCACCAACTAGAACTATATCATTCCTGAAGCAAAACAAGGTCACCTTGTCTCAGATTCGGGTTTTTGCAGCAGACCATAAGGTTTTGAGTTCTCTATCTGACTCTGGTGTATCTGTTGATCTTTACTTAAGTAAATGTCTAGTTGGAAGTTCTGTTAATTCCAAGTCATCTGTTATTTCATGGCTGAAAACCCATGTTGTGAACTTTCTTCCACATGTCAACATTCATAGCATCATAATTAGGGGTGACAAAGACTATTCAGGACAAATTCCACTACCAGTGGTTTTGTCAACCTTAAAATCAATCCATTCAGTCCTCAGTACCCTTCATCTAGAAAGTGAAGTAAGAGTCTCAGTAGCATTCCCATTGTCAATCTTAGAGAATTTGAATAGAGCACATGAACGAGACCTGCAAAGGATTTTTGGTTTTATCAAGAAGGTGAGGTCATATGTCATTGTTGAAGCTGGTATAGATGGACAATTAAGCATGGGAGATCAGTTTGTTCAGTCTATGATTGAAAGAGTCACCCTTGCCAGTTCTTTTCTCCCTGATGTTCCAATGGTTGTAACAATTAAGAGCCCTGCTGTTCCTAGTGCAACTGAAGTAGCCCAATTCACTGATAAGGTCTCGAAGTTTTTAGAAAACAACACTCAGGTTAGAGAACAGGTAGTTGGTTTATATGCAGAAGTATCATTCATGGAAGATTTTGCACAAAAGGAGCTCAAAAGGGAAGAGGAACAGATCTTTCTGTCTCACCGCAGGGAACTCCTAAGCAAAACCAACCTCAAAACAACTTTACATGACACATTCCCACCAACTACAACCTTTCCCACAACTCCAATATCGACAACACCAGTCATCCCCCCTCCAAATAGTCCTCCAACCATTGTCACAGTTCCAACTACTAACCCTGTCACAATTACACCAAACAATCCTGGTGTTCCACCATTAACAGTTCCCTCCACCACACCTGTCACGGTACCCTCAACGAATCCTGAATATCCACCTGTACCAATCTCCAATCCAGTAACAACTCCTAGCACGGTCCCGGTGTCACCACCAATAACTAATCCTGTAACAACTTATCCAGCCCCATCAGGAGCTGTTCCAGTAACTACCCCCGTGACAAACCCGGTAGCACCTCCTGTAACAACAAATGCTCCAGCAATTCCAGGACAAAGCTGGTGTATCGCCAAGAATGGAGCATTGGAGACAGCACTTCAATCAGCACTCGACTATGCATGTGGAATGGGAGGTGCAGACTGCTCACAAATCCAGCAGAGTGGCAGTTGTTACAATCCAAATACACTTCAAAACCATGCCTCATACGCATTCAACAGCTATTATCAAAAGAATCCAGTGCCAACTAGCTGTGACTTTGGAGGGGCAGCTGTGATAGTTAATTCAAATCCAAGTAAGATCATCAGTTCCATTGATCATTTGATCTTTTTGTTTCTTGTAAAACATTTTTGACATATGCTTCACAAAATGAAATCATATCTGAAACCAATTTGAATTTGTTAATAGGCACCGGTTCTTGCATTTTCCCATCATCATCAACATCATCATCACCAACAGCAACAGCAACTCCAACACCAACGGCAACAACAACTCCAACAACCCCACCAACAACATCATCACCACCAGATACAGGTGTATCAGGGTAATGTGTTATGTTCTCATGTTTATGGAAACTTTTCATTACTACTAACACTGGAAGAATAACCTTTTTGGATGTTTCTGTTTTATTATCTCTACTTGCAGCTCTGGTACTCCACCTTCAGTGTTGAATACAAGCAACCCAGCTTCCGGTACCACAGTTTTCGGGTTTGGAAACCCTCCTGTTGCAAACACAACAACGTCCTTTTCATATGGTTTACAGCCCTTTATTGGCTGCATCATTTTGGCAACATCCTTTGTTACTGGAAAGATAGTTCTGGACATGTAGAGTTGCTACTTCTGTACAATGATGAATCTAGTGTTCAGAGTTCTGGCTTTTCAAGCTGTGTACAAATCCATGTTTGCAGAAAAGGAATTAGAGGTTAGTTTAACAAGGCAGAACTAGAACACCTACATCCTGCTATAATATTCACTGGCCTGCATGATCTTACCTGGGATCCAAACATGTTTGCTGCTGAATCTCAAATTTCTAATTGAAACATAATCACATGTTCCATATATTCAGTCGATGAAGTAGGATGTATACTAGGAACTCTTGATCCTGTATATATGTTAGGATTTGTGGAGATTGTAGTTTTTGTGTAGGGGATTTTCAGACAAACTGAATAACCAAAGTGCTCTAAAAATTACTTGAGTTGCGTGGATCTAATTTAGTTTTTATTGTTTACAGTTAATTTCACTAGATCTAACAGCAGTTCATTCAAATTACTTTACAGATCAAGTGTGTCCACTGGTTTATAAATTTTTAAGATAAGGTCATGTTTCAACATTTTACAGAATTTAAATGGCTTGCAATTTACACATCAATAGGAATTATATGTTCGTTTTTAAATTTGGCCAATAGCATAGCATGGAAAGCTATCATTTAGAAGGCAAAAATTTGAAAGGACAAATTTTCAAAGGTACCTAAAACTATTTTAGACCATCTATTAGCTAGACTTGTATTTATCTTTGTGTAATATTTGTTGAACAATTAGAGCTCTTCAATTATTCATGGGATGCAATGTGCCACAAGTTTTTATGCTAGCATAAACTTCTTTTTTTAATTGATAAGTTACATAGGCCTCTGCCTTTGTCTATGTTTACTGTTATATATTTTATTCACAACCAATCTCAAGCCCAAAAAAGAGTAGAAGAATTGTGGTAAGTTAATAGTCAACATAAAATTTAATTACACTACTATGAATGAAATTAAGTAAGCATCTAGAGTCTAGACTTGACTTTTGAACCCATGAGCCCATCCTCTTATCTTTTTTTCTTTTTCTTTTTTCTTTTTTACAAAAGGGGCATATACAATTATAGGATTTAATTGACTGCTTTTTCATCAATTCAGCCTTTCAATTTAGGAATGAACCGTTTAAACAGCAAGCCCACCTTAAGATGTTATTTCATTTCCATGTGTTGTTAGGCATAACAATCTATCAAAAGCTAGTGTAGAAGGAATGAGCATTACACAAATTAGTCAAAAAGTACATCATAGTTGTCCAAGACAGAATGATATAAAGTAAAAAACCAAAGCAGTGTGAGCCATGTGCACCGATTGTTTTTAAGGAAAATTTATCCGGTCTCTCCTGCATCGGATGCCAATCATACTAATGAAATATTTTGACTTTTGGCAATAAAATGATCCATGAAACTCATCATCAATTGAAGCTCCAACAGATTTGAGATTCCATTACCAACATAATCCACCATTGTCAAAATTAAGCAAATTGTTTAATTGTTGACATTTTAAAAAACAAGAATTCAACCACCCTGCAAGAACTGGCCAGAATTGCAAGCAGTCGGTCATTATCATGCTTGGCAGCTAATGAACCACTAAAAGAAAAACTAATATAGCATGTCTAGTCAGAGTACATGATGAATCCCTCAAATATGACAATGCCATACATAGATTCAATTCATGGCACAACTAATTCAACATAAGAGAAACACAGCAAAATAGGCATATTCTCAGCTAAAACTACATAAGAAAGAGAAACTCTACAATGCGCATTTCTACAAGGAAAATGTCCCTCTGCAACTTTCCCTAAACTTCACAGCTACAAAAGTTATCGGATTCTTTATACACATGAACTAGATAACACATTGCTTTCATCTCTTTGAAAAGACCACCAAGATCACCATTGACATGGAAACAACGATCTTGAAGCCAGAAGATTCCCAGAAATTTTGTTTTTCAGCACCCATAGCTGCACTTTGTTGTTTTGCTGCCAACTGATCTCGGAGTTCTTTTAGGGCTTTGTCCCTTCGCTCTCCCATCTGTTGATGAAAGAAGTAGACATTGGTGATTGAATTGGATATGTGAGTAAGCCAAGAGGACTAGGAAAGGAATATGGGAATCTCAAATTTATGGAAGTGACCATTATTTATGAAGTTCAAGTAGGTTGAATGCTTTTAAATTACTCAAAATTAGATATTGATGAGCTGGCCTATTGAAAGTGGTCTCTATCATCAGGGTAAAATAAGGCTGTTGCATTCCACCATGGGCCTTTCTACAAGGAATAGCATATCAGAGGCCACTTAAACCATAATGGGGTGGACCATTTAGTTGACTAGGACCTGACCTGAGTAGCTCATTGTTAGAAAAGGGGAGCCACCCTAAAAAGGGTGTGGTTCATCTTGTTGATGGGAAACCTATGTTTTCTGTAAACAGGCACAAAATTAACTTGCATGCATAAGGTTTGTGATTGACAAACCATAGAATGATGAAGAGTTAAACATTACCCTTTGGAGCTTTCGGGTCTGGGTACGAGATTCCTGGAGGCAGAATTCTAATTTCAACACCCTCTTTTTCAGTTCCTGGTCAGCTCGACGTTGCTTCTCTAACTGTTTTTCAAAACAGGTTTAATTGCATAAACAAACAAGAAATGTTAACCTTAAAGAAAGTGTAGCACTAAGATTGTGAACAAATGAACAAGTATTATAGAGGCAACTGAAGGTGAATGTACCTGTGACTCCAATTCCTTGGTCTTGTGTTTCCAGTGAGCGGACATTATCTTGATTTCATCCTTCAGTTTTGCTATTTCTTCATCCTTAACAACCAAAAGCTTATTAATTTTATCAAAATTCTTGGGAGATACTTCATCTAATAATTTCCTCAGTTCACAATCCTTGCTTGCTCCAGCTTTCGAAATAGCTTGCATAATATCATGTTCAACTCTCAAAACATCATCTTTAAGTTGCTTTTGGGAAGATTCCCTTGCTTGAAGATCCCTCTGCAGATTATCTAATTGATCTCCTAACCTACTTATACGATCCTCATGTGCTTTTAGTGAACTATTCTTCTCATCTAATTCCTTTATAAGTGCTAAACACTGGAGCTGGGCTGATTGAGCTGATTCAGCACTTGCATCTGCAGTTGCTCGAGTGGCTGAAAGCTGTGATCTAAGATCATCCAAGTCCTTAAGGTACTGTCCCATTAAAAACTTACAATTAGGATTATTGAATCACAAATAATGGGAGACAACCAAGATCAAACTAGAATACATAATGAATTGAATATGATTATATTGCAAAGCAATAACTGTTGCTAAAGATATTTAAATATAATTAATGAAATTGCATAATAATTGAATAAATAAATACTAACATAATTGGATCATTAGAAAATAAATGCCCTTAAATATGCTTGGCAATACAACAAACCAACTGGGAGATAAGGTCCCAAAACCTTTATAAGAACTTATTAACTGGAAGACATCTAGTTTTAAATAGTTGCCAAATTTGTTTAAGTTACAGGATGAAATATGACATGAAATGTGCATGATCAGAAAATGCTAAATAATTTTGGTAGCAACTAGGACAAGGTTTTCACATAAAGATATATTTTTCACTTCCACTACAAAAAGCTTAGCCTTTTTTTTTTTGTTCAATAATAACAGAAATAAAATAAAATAAAAGCCTGCCATTTTTGTCACAACCATGTAGCCAGTCCACATTCAACTTGAAGTCATAACATAAAGAGGAGTGTTACATCCACAACTTTTTCACAACAAATCATAGGTGGTAAGTAGTTATTGGTTTTAATTTGAATCTGCAACTTAATTACTTTTTTGCCCACTTACAACAACCCACCATTTAAGATTTGTTGTAAAAATGTTATGGACATAACATTTCTCTAACATAAATCATATCTAAATAAGAGTGGATGCCTGGAAGGATTCAAAACATAAGGCTCTTTTGTTGCAAATTAAACCGTTTCCTGAAAAACATAAAAAGTGATACATAACTTGTTCAAACACAAAGACTAATAAAAATCGTTACATCTTTCATTTATGAATTATGACTTTTACCGCTTACTAGCCTTTCAGTAGCATTACTTAATTTAGGGTTTGAAATGCAGAACGTTCTTTGGTGCTCATTAAATAATAATACTTTTATCTTTTCTATTTAGGCCATACCATGGCATAACATTACACATTTATATAGCACACTTTAATAATTAAGTAATAAATAACAGAGAATGTCTAACACACATCCACAACGTAATAATTTCAGTTGTTAAAACTGCTGCATAACCCGTAAGTTTTTCAATTTTTCTTGCAATAGAAAGGCATACCACATTTCAAAAGGCTAAAGTTCATATGAACTTTTTCTCCAAGGGCTTGCTCAGTTATAGCAATATTCCAAATTAAGGGCAGAATTTGATCTTTTTTTACTTAAGAAACAATGTTTGCTAATTTATCAAGCGAGTTGCAGACAAATGCTAGTAATTTTTTCTTTGATAAATTCCAAACTTAATAACCAATGTCAGATAAATTCATCATCCACAATTTGCTCGGCAGAAATAATGTGACATGCAGGGGGAAATCGCAAATATATTTAGTATGAAACCATCACCAATACTTTGTTGCTTCAACTTTTATAGAAAGTAGGTGGCTGTGAAAAGGTTATATCTAGAATTCAATACACATCTTCGTGGAAAATCAAATATAGCCATGAAAGCAAATGATTGACCATCAACTTTATAAGGGCGGGTTAAACTAGTTTCATTAAATTTCAGTCTGCTTATCTATACAAGTTTTCATTAAGAAGTGGGTCTCCAGCACATGTATCACCAAAGTGTCACATTCATAATTCAAATTTGAATTTAAAAAAATAATTATGATGAGTTTGAAGTTTGATTTATGAAATTTCCTCATTCACATCTATATCTGATCCATGCCGACAAAAACGTCTTAAATCATCCCAGCTAGTAGCTCCAGATAAAGGAAAACAGTAATATAAAATCAAAACACTCGGTGACTTGGTCACCTTTCCTCCAATGGGCTCCGCCACAAAAACAAACAGGAAAAAAAATCAAAAAGCATCCCAAATAGATGCGCATAAGAAGTGTGGCTTATGTGATTACTTCAAAGCAGCAAAATAGTAAAAACCAAATAAATAATGCACAAGATCAACTCAAGCAAAGAAAAGCAAAAATGAACATAATTAGTGAATGATGACCTAAGTTCAAGGCATCCACCAAAAAGCTAAATCATTTTAAATCAATTAATAACAAATTTTAAAAAGTTAATGCAAGAAGAAACAAAATTAAAAAAGAATGGTATATGAGTGGGACCTTCTCAGCAGTAGTTGCTGAAGCTTGTAGCTGTGCATTCCTCTCTTCCAATCTCTTCTGCAATGTACCAATCTCTTCCTCCATGTTCCTAGCTTTTATCTCAGCTTCCTATTGAAACAAACCCACCCAAAAAAAAAAAAAAAAAAATCACTCAATCCAACAAAACAACTACAAACCCCATACGACCCCACTTAGCAAAAACTACCAAAAAGAGTAATGATTATTGACTCTCAAAGTCCCAAACCATTATCATATTCAAAGCTAACAAAAAGAACAAAGAGTTACAAAATCACATGCCTGTCTTGTTAGAGATTCTTTAACATATGATTGCTCCTGAGATGCCAACCGGCTCCGAACCCCCTTCAACTCCGCCGCCAATGACACCACGTTCCGCCGGAAACTCTGCTTCTTCTCATTCAAGTCCTTTAACAGAGGATCAATATCTCTAGCTGATGCAGCTGACGATGAAACCGGCAACGATGATGACACCACCGCCGCCTCCGCCGCCGCCACAGACGAAGATTGTTTCTCCACAATTGACATGAGAATTATAAGCTCCTTTTCAACAAGCTGTGACTGTGGCTCTGACTTTTTGTTGTGAAAGATCTGGTGTTGTGAGCATGCACTGAATCAAGTCTGTGGCCCTTCAAGTACAAGCTAATTTATCTTTCACACCTCTGCATGTGACAATATTAGTTGTGCATTAAATTCTGAGAGGTCTCCAAGAAATGGGTATTTAAAAAATTCACAGAGAAATAAATGAAAGCTTAAAGAAACGGAAACTTAGAAAGTACTGAAAAGGGTTTGACAGAGCTTATGTACAAAATTCAAATTTAAAGTCAATTCAAAGTGATTTTCATTTTCAAAACTAGTGTATCATTTTCTCTTGGAAAACTAGCCTAATAAAATTTCAATCACCCATTTTCTTGAGAAAATCTAATCCAAGAAAACTAAATAAATAATAAATATAGGTCACGAATTTTTTCTGGCACATATAATAAACACATACATGCAGAGCTCCACCTCAACTTTTATTGAGAGAGAGAGAGAGAGACAAATAGAAAGTGTTAGAGAGAGACTCACTCCAAACCCCAAAGGGCCTGTCAACCTCACCTTAGTAACTTATAGTTAGAAAGACAAAAACAAAGGCACAAGCTTTTAGAGAAAGAAAAAGACACTAAACTAAATGGGTAATCTCGTATTTGAAATTAACCAAAAAGGAAAAGAAAAAATTCGGAACTTTGAAACTGATAAAAACTAACCCTCCTCTGCAAATTTTCTCAAGGAAATTTTTAACTCCAAGAAAAAGATTTAAAAAGCTGATCTAAGACCAAAACATAAGAAAACGTCGTCTCTGGCTCTCTTACGTTACTAGTCCTACACATAAAGGACACCATGATTTCATAAGCAACATGTTGCTTAACAAAACCAACCACCTTAATTAATTATAAAAAAATCAATCAATCAATCAAAATAAACACATACAGAGACTGTGAGAGAGAGAGAGAGAGAGAGAAAGAGAGAAATACCAGATTTTGAGGAGAACCCATTTCTAGAAACATCATTCAGTGCCGGAAAATGACTTGAGCTTATCTAGATTCTCTCTGTCTTCAAATTTTCAACTACTTCTTCTTCTAGCTGTTTGTTGAAGTTGACAAAAACGCTAAAATAACGATAGTCTGATAGTCATATAATCAAAAGGCGCAGATTCAGGCTCTCATGCTTCTCATCACACGATCCAGAAATGGAAAGACCAATCACCAGTAGACTAGTAGTTGTCTCCCATTTGTATTTGTGTTACTACCTATTTACCAACTAATATTACTCACACACCGTTAATTTTGGTGTTTTATTTATTAAATATTTATTATTAGTTATAAAAATTAAAAACTGGTTTTTATTTTTGCTATTATTCTATTTATTTTTGTTATTATTCATAGTCTTATGCCACATTTTGATATCATTTATGAGTCTCATTATACTATTTGAACTAACTTTTACCATTACCTACCTTACTTTAATTAAAAAAATTCAATTTTAACATATAAAAAATTAAAAACTGGGTTTTTATTTATTTTTTTGTTTAATTGTTATTTAAGTGTATCTAGTTTTGTCTTTAGTGTGAGAGTTCCAGTGTTTCAGCGACATGTCTTTGCTCGGAGACAGCGAGGTTTTAGGTTCGGAGTGTCCGAGTCTTGGGTTTGTGAGTCTGACAAGTTCCGAGGCTATTTTGGATTTTGATTCGTTTTGAGTCTCAGCGCGGCAAATCCAAATTTTGGGGGTTGGCCAATGGGGTTTGGACGCGTGGTTGGTGGTGACCGTACGATTTTATATTTTGGGACCTTAGTGGCGGGATTTGATTGATTGGGTTGAGGCTCGGATTCTGTGATGGGCCTTTGATTTAGTGCCTTCTTTTTTGTCACCTTTTTGGGCTTTGTTTGTTTTGAGAGAATTTTAAAAAATAAGAATATAAAACTTTAGACACAAAAATTTTAAGTTGGTGATTTTTTTATTTTTTTATTGAATGATAAGAAGGATTTGAACGATGTTTGTTTTTATTAGAAACATAACGAGATGTAAATCGAGCTATAAGACTTTTGGTATGTAAAGATGTTGTGCTACTTTCAACTTGACTCTCAATAAGTTAAAAAATAAATCACTAAAAAGATTATTGAAATTGCTAAAATTGTTGAGTAATAAAGTGATTGGAAGAGAAAAAAAAATGATAAAAGAGTATAATTAAGAAATTAACATGGTTCGACCAAATGGCTTTTATCTACTACAACAAACCTAATATATAGTTTATATATTAGAGAATCCTAAAGTATCTTAAGATTAGTTTGCTTACTCTATAAGTGCATGAACCTACAATAAGTTTGGACATCTCTAGCATAAATATTTGTAAAGTTATCAAGTTTATCCTTTCATCTATTTTTGTTAACTTCATTTAAGGTCATACCAATTTTTTAACATATCATATCATCACTTCAAGACTAAATTGATTATTTAATGCTTTTAATGACTAAATTGCAAATTTATAAGTTTGAGTGAAGGAAATAGAATTTAAACCAAATTTTAAGGATCCAATACGTATTTTAACCAAGTAATTTTGAATAAGAACTTTTTTACAAATATTAATATATTTCATGATATTGATGGTTAGATGTATTTATTAATATGTGGTGGTATAACAAAACGATTTTCATTGTAATATATTCATATTGGCATGACAACTTAGTGTATAATAATTCCATTGTATATATAATGAATTGTAAAAATTTAGCAGGAAAGTAATTAATAAGATTACCACTTCAATTACTTTTTTAATGAAAAAAATGTTATGATATTTATTAGTGGATGACTACAAGTTGCTTAAAATCATTACAACTATATGATTAGGATGTCAACTTGTCAAGTCATTATCAATTGTCAATTTGTCATTCTCCTATTGGATCAAATTTGAAAGCCGTTGAGTGGACAAAATTAGAAGATAGAATAAAACAAATGTTATTTTAAATGCACATACATACCAAACAATTTCATTTCCTTGGTTCAATTGGCAAAGGAAAAGAGCCGCTAGAATATTAGAGGAGGAAACGAAGCATGCATGTTCTTCTTTCAATTTTCAAAGAGGAAAAGAAGTATACATACGTAAAATTTGTGTTAGCACTTAGCAACATTTATTTAAAATAATTCGATAATTATACTAAATAGAGAAGGAAATATCTGTATTAAAAATATTAAGAAGTGTTAGCAACCTTTTATTCATTAATCTTTCTTAGGATCATATGTTGGAATTAGTTAATTGGTGGATTTAGATTACATATATATGTCAGAAGGCAAAGTAATGGCTGCTATGTCAGTTGAGATGTTAGATCATTCACAGCAGTAGAGCTAAAAATTTAGCTTTTTAGCTCCACTAAAAGTTACTTTATCTATTTTACCTACATATATACTACAGCAGTGAATCTATTTTAGCTTTCAACATAATAAAATAATATAAATATCACAATAAAATAATATAACCACTACAATAAAATAATATATCACACTACCCAAAATGAAGGAAAGAATAAAAAATACAAAAAGAAGTGTGAACACAGAATAAAAAATTATATTTCATTTTAGCTTTGAGCTACAGTGCACATCTATAAATAGATGTGCACTGTAGCAAAAAGCAAAAAAATTTTAGATATAGCTCCATTGCTACAGCCTTTTTTTTTGTGTTTTGGTGTAGCTAAAATAGCAATATAGCTATTTAGCTACACCACCGCTGGCAGCAAGGCATGTAGTGGTTTTTACTGTCGAGACAGGTTTTCACCAAGTAGTCATTGAGGGGGACGCTGAGTCTGTCATTAAGTCTCTGCACAGTGGTGGTATGGAATTTTCATAGGGTGGTCATATAATAAAAGACATTTTGTCTTATGAAAACTCTTTTCAAAGTTTATCTCTCTCGTGTTGTTAGGTAAGGTAATACCGTAGTTTATGTCTTAGCCTAGAGAGTAAGACTTTTTTTCCTTTTCAAACTTAAATTGAGTATGTTCCTCCTGATGTATTTTCTTTTTTAAGTAGGGACTTTCCCAATTCATGATTAACAAAGTAGCATATCCTTTCTTCTCCCAAAAAAAAAAAAGATTACTTATATATAGTACTAGCAATTTAATTATTAAAAAAAAAAAAAAAAAACATGTATATAGTACTATACAAAATGCAGGCATTAATTAAGCACTAATACCTCACATATAAAAATGAACCATGAGTTTTTAACATACATTTTTTTTTTAAAAAACAAAGTAAAAGGTCTACATACATTTATTATTAAGTGTTCATGCAGTGTTATGGTTGTGCATGCCCTCAACAACTAGTCACAGCTCACGAGCTAATT
This sequence comes from Quercus rubra, assembly GCA_035136125.1. NCBI lineage: Eukaryota > Viridiplantae > Streptophyta > Magnoliopsida > Fagales > Fagaceae > Quercus > Quercus rubra. The sequence continues at coordinate 1,274,301 of CM068732.1, read as the reverse complement.
AAACTCAATTTCTTTAACTAATTAATAAGCCCTTATTGTCAGAGATTTGTGGTTAGGGTGTCGTTATCAAATAGTAGAAAACTAAGACCATCTCTATTAATTCCGTAGACTATAGTCTATGGATCTGCAGATGCCCAATTTCTCTGCTAATCCATGCACATGCTGCTACGCGTAATAATATATGAAATACTTCGTCATTGTTGACTTTGCTATATAAATTCATCCACATGTATTCAAGAATTAACGTGTAACCAGCCTATACACTCAATATTATTATACGAGAAACTCAAATTTTTTTATTTTATTTTATTTTTTTGAGAATATGAGGAACTTAATTTTTTTTTTTTTTTTTAGAAAGAAAGTTTCAACTTATGACATCCGCTTTTAATGATAGCTTTTTATCATTAAACTAAGATACTAATCGGTTTCTGATGTAGACGAGTATTGAATTTTAGATCTCTTATTCAGAAAAAAAAAAAAAAAAAAAAAAAAAAAATCTATTAAGCTTTTTCTACTTTTTTTTTTTTTAATTATAATTTGAGTCAACTGTTTTCTTCTTGATATAATCAATTGGTGTTAGTGGATGATACACATGGGCCAATACTCGTACTCTCAATTATTCCATTTTATATCAAATATGGGTTAGGTTTATATCCTTCGTTAAAATTACATTTTTATATTGGGATTCAAGTAATACTCTTCTCATAGTGTCATCCTTTATGGTGTCCTATATGTGTGTGTGTTGGGGGGAGGGGGGCTCAAATCCACTCTCTCTCCCCTGCTTACTAATTTTCTCCAAAAAAAATTTTGTTTAATATATAACTTTTTATTAAATTGCTCAATTGGTAAAAAAAAATTGTCGTGTAGTAAGAGATTTGGATTCGAATCCCAATTATACCAAAAACTAATTGGAGTTTTGGGCTAGTGATAAAAAACAATGATCATAAAATAAATTTCATAAATTGAATTTTATTTATAAAAAGAATTAGTATTTTGAAAAATCTATCGTTCGACTATATATCCTTAAATACTTATTATGTAAATCTACCATTCAATCCAAAAATCATATTAGCTAGTAAATTTTTGTTAGATTTTTAAAAAGCATATAAAAAAAAACCCCATAAATTTAAACCTTACTTAAGTAAATTCTTAATTTCAGAATTATTTTGATACATATTCAAAGGCAGAGCTAAGGGGGTTGAGGAGGGACAACTGCTCCCTGACTCCTAAAAAACCTCCTGAGTATTAGTTGTATATAGAACCCCTTAAATGCTTTGCCCCCTCTGACCTAAAGAAAAAAAACGAAAAGCAGTTCCTACTTAAAAAAGAAAAAAATTCTAACACTAAAAAAAGTGGAAAATTTACACAACATGGAGGCATTCACAGCACTTTATTTCATTTTTTAACCAAAACTAACATCACTTTTGTTTTAAAAAACTTTTATTTTCTCCTGAGATTTATAGCATTCATATCAACTCGTGCAAAAATTTTTATCTATTTTAGCATGAGAATCTACTTTTGCAATTTTACATACTTACCTTTCAAAACACCTCACATTAAATTATCTAATTTACGTTATATTTCATTAAAATATCAATTTTTGTTATTTTTAAAATTGTTTCTCTTTATTCACACACGTAAACACCATCCACTCTTTACCTCCATTCTTGAGATACGTAAAGAAAGAATAAATAACTAAATACAAATGAATAGTGTCAGTGTAAATTTACATAATTGTATACGGAAATTGATGTGGGTCAATTTTAAGTAAAATTGTATAAATTCTATACTTTTTTCTATTTTATACGAATTGATGTGAATGCTAGCATGTCACTATTTACAGCACTTTGGATATTTATCCCAATTTTTTTTATTTTTTTATTTTAAGGAACTTCAATTGTTTGTGGCTCTACATCTACAACAAAGCATTTGTAGTGAGAAAAAAAAAGGTTTGATATATAATTATCTGGCCTATATAGATTTTGATTAATTGCTGCACTAATTAGACAATAATTAACCATATTAATGAACAAAGTTGGGAAAATGAAAAATCAGATTGCATGGCTTGAGTCTCTAAATATAAATAATTTGATGTGTCACACTGTCACTGTATTATGAAAGGTGCAAATACAGAGGTAGTTGAAAAGCAACTATCCTAACTAGGAAGAAATGGAAATGGAAGCATCAAAAAGAGAAAACATTGCATTACAAAAGTTAAATGGTAGTTGCATATAACATACTTAATACACTATAAATAAGGCCACAATAGAAAAGCTTCCCTCATGGGAAAATGAAACCAAGCCACTTTAATATTTTTTTTTAAAAGAGTTTCAACCTATGGCGTCCGCTCCTGATGATAACTCTTTATTATTAAACCAAGATACCAATTAGTTTTTGGTATAAGAAGGAATTGAACCCCAAATCTCTTATTTAATCATTAAAGACTTTATCAGTTGAACTAACTGAATCTCACATATTTCAATATTTACTTTTAGCAATGTTGGACAAATTGATGTTAATGTCTTTCATGTATTTAATTTAAATTAATCTCTGTTTTGGTTGTTATTTGTATAAATATTGTTACGATGTTTCGCTAGTCATCTGATTGATTCTGAATGATATAATTTTTTTTTCAAGATAATATCATTATGATAGTTGGTTGGAGCCATGTGGCAATACGAGATGAAAGTTCTACAATCTACATGGAACATCTAATTAAATCCAAGATTTAATTCAATATTGAATCCCATTGAATTTTTTTTTTTAAATTCCAAATAAAATATCCTAAAATTGCCCATAAATAAAGGCTCTTCATGTGAGAAAAGAATAAACTTAGAGAAACACCATACTAACTCTCTACCAAAAAGAAGATATCTCTAAGTTCCTAAAGAGCACTCTTGCTCATTCAAGATCAAAGTCATTCATATTTCCTTAAATTGAAGTAGGAATTTTCTTTCAACTTCCACTTGACTTAGCTTGAGATCAAGCTAACAACTCTCGGTATTGAATCAAGTACTTCCATATACACATCTAGCAAGATGATTTCAAGAACTTATTAAAGATCTTGGGTTGTAAAGTGTATTGGAGATCAAATTAAATGAATTTCTAATATTCTTTCTTTCAAAGAATCATATAGATAATTGTACTCAAGTTCTTTTCTTTTCATTTTTTGGTGAATATTGTACTCAAATTCATACATATCAATACAAAATCAATTATTCGTCATCGTGTGATTCCACGTGAAATTTGTGTGTATGTGTACATTAAAATTAACAAGGAGTTGGGCAAAGTATAATTTAAATTCAACCATTAAAGTATATTGACTTGCTAGAATGTGTGTGCCCATGTTTTGCTACAATAAGTTGAGGTACGTTGCCTAGGATTTGAACATGTGCCCTCTCATGTGAAGAGAGACATAAATGCCAATAAAGTTCTGTTGCTTAGGTAGATTTTTTATTTTATTTTTATTTTTTACATTTTGTAGTACTTAATACATTGGGAAATATATATCAAAATAAAACATTTTTCATTGTCAATTGAAAACAAGCCAAATAGAGTGGAAAATGCTTTCCACTTTTTAAAAGCCGAAAAAAAAAAATCATGAAACATCACTTGCTTAATAAAATCATCACAAATAAACTCCACAAAAAAAAAAAAAAAAAAAAAAAAATCTTTCCCAAAGATAACCTCTCTCTCTCTCTCAATAACGATCTTTAACAAACTATTGACTAACCAGTAACATATTTTTTCCTAATGGCATTTTTGCTTAAACTTGTTGCTTTCTCATTTAATATTTTGCGCAAAAAATCCAAATTACTTGGGGTGTAATTATATAGAAAATAGAAAATGTTTTTTTTTTCCTATTTGGGTCTCGTATTAGTAAGGCAGCTGAAATCTATGCTTTGGATCGCTTCAACAAACATACCCCTATGAAATATTTCATACAGGTTGGCTGGAAAAAAACCTCCTAAGGGTTGGTTTACCCTAAACATGTATGGGTTGGCTCTTGGGAACTCGGGAAGGGTAGGAGATGGAGGTCTGCTCTGCAATAGTGATGGAAATTGGGTTAATGGTTTTACCAGAGGGTCAGGCAACACTAATAGCTGCCTAGCAGAACTATGGGCCTTGAGAGATGGGCTCAACATTGCTTTTGATCTAGGAATTCTATACTTAGGTTCCGTTTGGATTGAACTTATTTTTGCTGAAACTGAAAACTGAAACTGAAAACACTGTAGCGAAATAGTTTTTAAATGTGTGAATAGTACCATGAGACCAATTTTTAATGAAAAAGTGACTGAAAAGTGAAATTTGTGGGACCCATGAACAGTGCATCCGTGCACTGTTCACGGTTGACTTAGTCAAATAGTGAAGCTGGAACTCATAAAATTTAAAAAAAAAAAAAAAAAAAATGAATGAACGTGATTTTCAAAACGTAGATGCACAAACGCCGAAGTGTTTAGATTCATGTCCGCGTCTGCATTTCCACGTTTTCTCTTCTTTCTTTTTTTTTTTTCTTTTTTTCTTTTTAAGTCACGGTTGTGGACTTTTCTACTTTGAATAGTGCACCTGTGTACTATTTATGGGACCCGCACACTTCACTTTTTAGCAATTTTTTCATTAAAAATAAGTTCCACGCACTATTCACACATTTAAAAATTATTTTGCTATAGTATTTTCAGTTTTCAGTAAAATTAAGTTGTATCGAAACTGAAACTGAAAACATTATAGCGAAATAATTTTTAAATGTGTAAATAGTAATGTGAGACCCATTTTTAATGAAAAAGTGCCTGAAAAGTGGAATTTATGGGACCCATGAACAGTGCATCCGTGCACTGTTCACGATTGACTTAGTCAAATAGTGCGGCTGGAACTCATAAAATTTAAAAAAAAAAAAACGAACGAAACGTGATTTTCAAAACGTAGATGCGCAAACGCCGAAGTGTTTAGATTCATGTCCGCGTCTGCATTTCCACGTTTTCTCTTCTTTTTTTTTTTTTTCTTTTTTTCTTTTTAAGTCACGGTTGTGGACTTTTCTACTTTGAATAGTGCACCTGTGTACTATTTACGAGACCCGCAAACTTCACTTTTTAGCAATTTTTTTATTAAAAATAAGTCACACAGCACTATTCACACATTTAAAAATTATTTTGCTATAGTATTTTCAGTTTTCAGTAAAATTAAGTTGTATCCAAACAAACCCTTAGTGTTCGTTTGACATGATTAATTTTGCTAACTTATTTTACTATTCAACTTATTTTTGCCATTATTAATGGATTTCACTACACTCTTTGGTACTATTCATGGGTCCTACTATACTATTTCAGCTAACTTTTACCTTTATCTATAGTACTTTCAGTAAAAAGTTTTCAATTTCAGCAAAATAAACAGATCTCAAATAAACCCTGTATGTTAGGCTCTAGATTAAAAAGTCAGCTTATTTTACTATTCAACTTATTTTTGCTACTATTCATAGGTCCCATTGCACTTTTTGGTACTATTCATGAGTCTCACTGTACTATTTCAGCTAACTTTTACCTTTATTTATAATATTTTCAGTAAAAAAAAAATTTAATTTCAGCAAAATAAACAGATCCCAAATAGATCCTTAATTGTTGAAATGCCAGCTTTGTCTATTGTTCAACTTATGAAGAATTCTACACCTAACCATCACTTGTTATTGATTTCAAGAACTTTTTGATGTGCATGCCTTGGACTTGGATCAATCACATAATCACATCTATAGAGAAGCTAACCAATATACTGATGCATTGGCAAAACTTGACACTAATTTAAACTATGCTTTTGTAACTTTTGATACCCACTGAATGTGGTGGAGAACTTGCTTACCCCAGATAAGGTAGTAAACATTTGTAATAAACTTATTTTTATTTCTAATTAGTCTCATATATTAGCCTTTTTAACCACAATTATTTGGAAATTACATGAAATATATTTTTTTTTTTTCGTGTGAGTCAAACATCATAAAATATTTTATACTTTTTTGTGGGTCATATTCTCGGTGGCAACCAAATTACCGCATGAAAATGAATAATTTTTGACAAAATAGTTTCCAAGTAGGACCTTTTTTTTTTTTTTTTTTTTTTTTAAATTTAAAAATTCCTGTTAGGACATATGGATAGTTGATCAAGAGACTCTCGTTTACCGGAGTGTGTTTTGTCTTGTAACATTAATTTGTAATAATAATATGTAGTAGCTTTCATGCTACGAATTGGCACTTTAAAAATGGAAACCTTAATTTTAGCAAACTGTAGAATCCATGAAGGGATAGTTGAGACATTGAACAAGCTAGCTAGAATGAAGCATATATACTAATTAATTAAAAAAGCCCTTTGCGTGTAAGACCAAGTCAAGTCGTTCCTTCCCCACAAAAAAATGGCATCCCATTCGTGACCCACTTGCGAGGTTATATTTTATATTTTGTTAGAGGAAAGTTATGGTGCAGATTGCAGAACCCTTATTGCCTGCACTGCATAGATCTCATCTCTTCTCTTCTCTTCTCTTCTCGCGTAATTTTCTTTATTTATTTAGAGGTGGTTTTAGTACATAACTAAAATATTCCTCTTACATTGGAGCCGATCATGTAAGATGGATGTTACATATGTCGGTTACACAAAATAAAATTTTTACATATAAAAAAGTATTTTTGAAACTCATAAATGAGTGAATATCACAAGAGATACTTTCTTAGATTTTTATATCGATATTTCACATAGTGGATACCCTTTAGATTATTATACAAGACAATTTTCTTATTACTTAAAGTTGATTGATTGATTTATCATGAAGATCTCAAAGATAATATAAATATTACTAGAAAAAAAAAAATCTACTTTTTACTGGATGAAGGAATGCAAACAGATGAATTTGGGAAGGTGGCAAGATGTCAAAATAATTGGTCTAAAAATATATATTATTAGAAAGAGTTTTAAAGAAGATTTTTATTATGGTATTGCCATATTTGTAAAGAAAGGTGCACTTTTTTCTCCTAAAACTTATCAAACTTCAAATATACACTTGTCACTGTTATCTGATCGAGTAGATAAAACCTAAAAAGCTTACAAAACATACTTCTCATAGTAATTTAACACTGTAATTAAGTGGCAAAGGCCTTGTAATTGAATTGACATCTCTCTATGCACAAAGTGTTTAAGGGTCTGATTTATCTTCCTCTCTTAACAAAAGAATCTGTAAACTGATCACGAATTACTAAAGATTGAATGAGGAATAAATTCCTAAACCATACAGAAGATTAAAGCATTAATTAAATTTCAGATGCAAATCTAATACCTTTAAATTTCTTCAATGAAAATAATAATAATAATAATAATAATGAAGAAAAAAGAAGAAGAAGAAGAATAAATGCGATTTCCCGGATAAACTCTTAAAAAGAAGTGACAAAAACAGTAAAATGATCTCATAACCCATCTTCATATATTCACATATTCTACGTATTGAGATTTTATAGAGTTTACCATTATAGAGTTTATAAAATTCTATCTTATACACTTTGAATGAAGTGAAATAGTGATTTTTTTTTTTTTTGCATCATTACTAAATTAAATGGATACGAGAATGATTATAGTCAATATCTGATAAAATATATTAATTACTAGGATCATAATCCACCTTATTTCCTAATTAGTTCTGTAGGGGAGCAACAACTTGAGCCTTTGCATTGGGCTTAAGTCCCACACTTTAATAACAATACGTTCGAGGAGAAGAAATCATGAGGGAGCCCCGTAACTAATAGTAGAGCGTGTAAATGTCCAAGGGTATTGGTCCGAGAAGGTTATCCTCCTCGGATTTGACATATGTCAGTGAAGTGAGTTTCGTCTTACCTTAGTCCACCTTCCAGGAAGCTCCAGCGATGAAGATAGACTACAAATGTACAAGGAAGGGATAAGAACACAGAAATATCTAAGGAAAAAGCTGTTACCACCGCATTAAATGCATTATAGCAATTTTCCTGGCCGCATTAATGTGGAGAAGACCTCTGAACAGTGTTTTCAACCACCTTTACTCCCAGAAAATCAAAAAGCTGTGGGAAGGAAGACAGAAACTTAAGTACGAAGCTAGATAGTAGACAAGTGGACGGTGGAATTAAATAAAGGAGGACTATATAATGGAGTAAAGCCTCCAGAAGAAGGGGATAGAAAGATATTAAGGAAAAACAGTGAGGAAGAATCACTGTAGTATTAGGAAGAACAGCATCAGAAAATAACAATTTCATCCACGAACCTACTCCTCAGATACCACTTGAAATAACCAATTTACCCAAAAATTTACTCATCGGACTTGAATTTATCATTCGATTATGTGTTTTATTCTCTTCGGACAAACTCTTAGCTTCCATTAATTGTTGTAAAACCCATCACCAACCCAATTCTTTCACCCACTCTCTTATAAATTTATTGTACTGGGCTTATTGGGCCCATATCCTATTCTATCTGGATTTGGGCTACGATTTGTGACCCTACAAGTTCGGAGACACAAAATTTTTTACAATTTTTTTCATAACTGCTGTTTTGATGTTGCTCATGATTATAATTCTTTTTTTATTTTATTTTATGACAATTGTTTTTTATCATCAAGCCAATACATTAATTGGTTTTATTAATTTGTTTTTGTTATAGGTAAGATTGGAATCCTAAATCTTATTTAACAATAAAAAAACTTTATCAATTAAGTTTTTGGTATTTTAGAACTTGTGCTCAAATAACAACTTATTAAAATAGATTGGAGAATGGAATGGAAAACAAATAATAATGATCATTTCACATAGAAATGGCTATATCTTCACGTTAAAAAAAAAAAAAAAAATGCTATATCCTTATTTTTATTAAATAATTTATTTCTTATTCAGTTCCCAAACCATTATTTTCCAAATTTCATTCAATTTTCCCCCCTTTTCAAACATCTTAAATTAATAATCTAATTTATTTTTCCTTTATAAACCCACTACTCTCACTATCAATCAAGACCACAACAAATATTACAGTTATCTTATGGAGCTGACAGTTATTAACGGCTTTAACGACCTGTTACTTTTACATCAACTCACTATTTTTTTCAATACCATTTGTAACTTGTCATCTTATTAGACATTGTACAAAGTTATGCCCTAATTGTGGTACTAGAATTTTTGAATCAAGATAATTGAGAGTCCGTTTGGGAAGTGAATTTTAGTAATATTTGTATATTTTAAAAATATATATAAATAAAAAAATATATAATATTATTTAGACACTGAAAACTGTTGTTTAAACCACCATAACAGACCCCGCTCGTTCTACACCAACAAGCTACAACAACCAAAGCACACGACGAGTTACACGACAAGGCAAGACTTGGTGAGTCCCTTGACTGACCGATTCTTCTCGTTGCAAAGTGAGTCCCACAAGACAATATAAAAAGGTTAAGGAAATCTACCACCATAGATCTTTCTCTAATCCTCATCATCAAATTTATTCGTCACCAACGCTTTCACGTCTCAGCGAGTGACACAACTGTCACAGAAAAAACAACTGCAACTAAGTCAACAAAAACCAAACCAACTTAATCTCCTCCTTTATTTATTAGTATTAGACTCTTTCTCCACCACCACCCCATTTTTTTTTTCTTTCCATCCCCAAAAATGGAGAGCACCACCAGCATCAACAACAATGGTGGTGGAAGCAAAACTACGGTGTTTGGTTATGGTGCGGCAAAGACATCTGTGTGGTGGGACATAGAAAATTGCAGGGTTCCAAAAGAAGGGTACAACCCAAATGCCATAGCTCAGAACATAAGCTCTGCGTTGATGAAGATGGGTTATTGTGGACCCATCTCTATTTCAGCTTATGGTGACACCAATGCTATCCCTGATCCTGTCCAGCATGCTCTTTCCAGCACTGGCATCTCGCTCTACCATATCCCCGCTGGTATAAAATTGCTAACCCTTTTTATTATATTTCTTTATTCATTTTTTTTTATATACTTTACCATGTGCTGTGGTGAATTTTTTTTTTTTTAATGTAAGTTGGTCAATTGAGTTATGTGTATGAAATTTTGGAGCTTGATCTATGATTGGGTTTAAGGGGATCAATGTTTTTGCTGTGTTTTTGGGTAGAATCTGACTTGATGGGTTATGCGTATGAAATTTTGGAGCTTGACTCATGATTGGGTTTAGGGTGATCAATGTTTTTGATGTGCTTTTGGTTAGAATTTGGCTAGTTGGGTTATGTGTATGAAATTTTGGAGCTTGACCCATGATTGGTTTTTGCTGTGATTTTGTGTAGAATTTGGCTAGCTGGGTTATGTGTAGAACTTTTGGAGCTTGATCCATGATTGGTTTAATTATGGTCAATGTTTTCGCTGCGGTTTTGTGTAAAATTTGACTAGTTGGGTTTTGTGTATACAGTTTTGGAACTTGATCGGTGACTGGTTTCATGGATTCTTTGTTTTTTTTTTTTCCTCTGGTAATTGTCTTTGCTGTAATTTATGTGGAAGCTGGCAGGTTGGTTTTTGTGTTCTACCTTTTGGAGCTTGACCCATGATTGGTTTCGTTTGTTTTATTATTTTTTTTTTGGGTTGGGGGGGGGGGGGGGGGGGGAGAGGGGGGGAAGAGGTTTTGATGTAGCAAATGTTATGTAGTTGCCTATTGGGTTATGTATACTTTCAAGCTGAGACATGACTAATTGTATGATTTTTTTCATCATTTATTTTACATTTGCAAAACTCATGTTGATGTTACTATTTTCTTGCAGTAGAATATGTGTGTGTTTAAACCTTAATTAAAGGTTCATTGGGTATATAGGTGATAGGGAATTGATCCAAGTTTTTTGGAGGAGATTTTATCATCCAAACTAGTTGACGTTCATATAATTGTTTTATTTTATTATTGTTAGAATATTATATAAATTTTGGTCATCTCCTATTTGCCCATCTGACATGCATAGAGATTTTAATTAATTTGATGTGTGTAGAAAATTTATTTTCTATAAGTTTATGATGTGGTTTTTGTTGTTGGTAATATTTTCTACTAGCATCATAAAAACTATGTTATGTTTTTTTCATTGTTCTTCTACTGTCAAAACCTCGTAATATCTTAATCCTTTTGGTAGTGTGTGTCCTATTTTGTGAAAAAGTTGCATTTGGTTTATTGAATATCCTTGACAATGTAGTGTAATACTGCTATGCTCTATACTTTGTTAATATTTGATTTTTCATTTACTTGTTTTGGTTGATTGCATTGCATCTAGTATTTTTGTTCTGCTATGATATATAATTTTTTTTTTCATTCATGTGAATATAGGGGTCAAAGATGCAAGTGACAAGAGGATTTTGGTGGACATGTTGTTTTGGGCCGTGGACAATCCTGCACCAGCTAATTACCTCTTGATTTCTGGTGACCAGGATTTCTCTAATGCTCTGCATCAGTTGAGCATGAGGAGGTACAACATTCTTCTAGCACAGCCTCAGCAGGCTTCTGCACCTCTTCTTTCTGCTGCCAAGAGCATCTGGCTTTATACCAGTCTTTTAGCTGGAGGGCCACCAATAATGAACGGTGAATTGCAACAGCTTGTTAATAATAATAGCTATTCATCAAGTTCCAACACATTACAGATGCCAGTTTCTAATGCCATTGGTATAACGCAACCTATGAAAACCTATCAGGGTAATCCCCATATTGGAAATCATACTATGGCATATATAGGAAAGGGGGTGGACAGTAGATATCAAGGAAAATCAACTTCAAGAAACTTCAGTCAAGCTAATGGATCAAAAACTTTGAGTTTACCAGTAGAACATTACAGCAATGTGAACTCTCATCAACCTGGTAATTTTTCTTATATTCCAAATGTTCCTCCAAGTGGACCTGCCCAAAATTTTGTTCATGGCAATCCTGGTCCTTCATGGAGCACTAGCAGTAACCACCCAAAAAATCACCAATATAATTATTCACAGTCATTACGGCCAAACAACTTTGCCACTCAACCTGCATTTTCATCTCGTAATATGCATCCACCTCCACTTAATACTAACACTTTTGTTCCTCCCTTAACCCCTCTGAGGCTTAATGGATCCAACTTTACCTCAAGACCACCTACAAAGGTGCCTGATATTAATTTCTTGAACATCTCTGGATATTCCAACAGTGTACACAACCCTTCTACTGTCCAGCAAAGAAATCAAGAGCCTAGACATATTTCTATTACTAAGTCTTCAAATCATGCATGCTTAAGTGAATCACAAAATGGAAATATGGTGCAGAAGAAGCTGTCAGTTTACCCTAACATGCTGAATAATGGATATCCTCGTGATCCAGAGTATCCATCCTTGTCTTCAGCAGAAATGGGTGGCACTAGTACCTGTATATTGGAGACTCCTGGATTCCCAAAGCCTTCTGGGTATGTCCAAGGCCTACTAGGGATAATCTTGCTTGCATTGGACACCCTAAAAAATGAAAAGATAATGCCTACTGAAGCAAATATAATCGATTGCATTCAATATGGAGACCCCAAGCATCGGAATATTGACATTAAAAATGCTCTGGAGAGTGCTATTGAGCAGCAGATGGTAGTGAAGCACATTGCCGGTGATGTGCAGTTGTATGTTCCTAAGAATGAGAAACTTTGGCATTGTGTGAACCCTATAGATGGTAATCCTAATCGATACTCAAAAGTTACATGGGATGAAACTGAAAATTTTCTAACATCCCCTGCCGGACGATCTGCAATAATCGCTTCTCAGTGCAAGTAACACTTCTACTTTTGCTTCTTATTATATGGCTTACTGGAATTTCCCTCCAGTTTCTCTCATCTTCTGTTCTATCTTTTATGTAGGTATGAAGCAGCTAGTATTTTAAGGAATATGTGCCTGAAAGAGCTTGCCTTGGGTGACATACTTCAAATTTTAAATATGGTAATTACTGTAAAGAAATGGATTGTGCATCATCTATCTGGATGGCAACCAATTATAATTACTGTTGCCCAGACTGAGCTCACCTAGGGGCCATAGCTAGTCCATAAGTGCAAACTGAAGCTAAACATGGGAGGGGAAAAAGGCCTGAAGAGATCTAAATGGTGCCATTTAATGATGGTGGTTTGGACTATAGATAGTTGAAAGGAGGCTCTTTTTCCCTAGAATTATAAATACTTAGTAATACCTAAAGGTTATAGAATAGTTACATATAATTTTATATCATATTTTAAGTTTTATTGATTCTATATATATTTTAGAATATATATATTTATATATATATTTTAAGTTTTATTACTGGAGTTCTCAAGTTTATCTTGGGGAGAAATTGAAAGCAGTGCTTGGACAGAGTTAGATCAGAATTATATGATACAATTTTCTGAGGTTGTGGAGTTGCTAGTTGCTACAGTGGACTTCTTGTGAACCATTTAAATGGGGATTTAAAGAGAAGATCAAACCATTGTTTGTTTTGCCTATGGAGCATCAAGCATGTTAGTTTCCCATCACCGAGACAGTTATATGTATCACAATGAGTATTGACTATTTATTCGCTCCAATTGTTCATGAAGGTCCACAGAAAAGTGCATTTATATTTTGTGGACAGTAGTTTTTTATATTGGTCATGTCTTCCAAGTTGAGGCAGGAGGTTGAACTACTGGACAGAGAAACAGAAAACACTACTTACACAGTTGACAAACAAATGAACACACAAGTTATACAGCTGAGGAAGCTTTTTATTTATGCAATCATGTAATTGGAATATGGAAATCTATTGGTGGAATCTGATTAGCCTTCTATGATCATATCATGCTATGAAGGAACATGGTGGGATTAAAGAAAATTGAAGCCAAATGAGAAGGGCCTTTGAGTTGCTATCACTACATATTTGAATCATCTTTCTACATTTTGGTCTTTGGTTTTTTTTCCCTTTTGTCATGGAACTTTCTACTGTAGATGCATGAATATGTTTCATGGTATAGACATTTTTGTGCTCATAATGAGTTGAAGAATGTTAATAAATTTGTTGTCTAAATCCTTATTGTTCTCCGTGATTGTTGTGTAATGGAAGCCCTTGAGAAATGATATGTTTATACCTTTATTGATGCATGTCTGTGCATTTACTTATACATGCATATAATTGAATTTATGCATTAAAAGGGAAAGTAACTATTTCTAACAGTAGTGCTTGAAAGTTCTAGTGGGGGGAATCAGCCACAGCATCAGAAGCCACAACCTCAAATGTGATAAAATCGAGAAAAAGTTTTTAGCCGAACATGCAATTTGTTCTGAATATGATTCTTAAAGAGTTAGCCTTGGCTGTTGCGTTGCTGTGGACCATATATGGATAATGGATGCAAAGGTATGTCAAATTTCACAATATTGGGCACATCAAAATAGAGGAGGAAATTATTCAAACGATTTCTAGCAAAAAAAAAACAAAAAATCAAATGATTAGATTGGATGTTAAGGCTCGGATAAGTCATGTAAATGAGTGAAAACTTGTATTTACAACAAAGTGCCTTGTGGTCTCTTTTTTCCGTAGAAAGGATGTTACTTATTACTTGTTACTTTGTTAGCAAATAAAATTCTAAGGACATAGGCTTCCTGTTATTTGAATTGTAATTTGGATTATATATTTTTATTTTAAATAAAATGTACTTATTCATTAAAAAAAAAAAAAACACACACACAATTGTATATATGAGGGTAGAGAGGTAGAGTAATTTTGTTCTGCCTTTCTTTTCTTTTTTTTGCCTACTTTATATTTGATATCATATGATTTCTATCCCACTCAAATGTACCAGTAAAAAAAACATAAAATTCAAATAAATTTAACTCAATTCAAATGCCTTCTTCAAAACACATGGATGGAGAATTCAGCAAGACTAACGTAATCATATTTATTATGGGAGAAAGTATACCTTGCATTCATTGTATGTAGCGTAAACTTTCTTCTACCGTAGGCCAAATGGAGTGACAAATAGAACCAAATGCAACGTGAAAGACCATTTGATACATGTCTTGCCTTTTTTTATCACTACTCTCTTTTGGGATAGGATAGGAGTCTACCACCCATCTTTATCTATATATATCTAAAAGTTGAAACGTAGCATTTATTGTTACTACGCTCCAATTAAGCCATATCAGCGTTCACCTCATTATCATTTTCTTTCCAATTTTCTTATAATTGTTTTTAACATTTACTTTTTATTTTATTTTAATATCTACACTTTTTCCAACTTTTCTCCATCCTTACCTTTTCATCTCCCCACTACCCTCTACATAAATATTATTCTTCTTCTTTCTCTTCATCTTCCTTTAGTTTGTCTCTTCTCATTCACACTCTCTTACTATAATTTGTAACTATTTATTCCATTATATGCATGGTTTTCTTTCACAAAAAAAGGTTCTCTCTCTCTCTCTCTCAATTTTTCGATGAATTTTTTATACATTCTTCTATTTATGCCAAATTACTAATCTTTGGAAATCCTTTCTTTTCCTTTTTTCTTCTTTTCTTTTTCTACACTAGAATCATTATGCTCATTTTCTCACTTAATTTAATCGGGTAGTTTGCCGGAAATCAAAAAAAGGTTCTCTCTCTCTTTCTCGCTCAATTTTTCGATGAATTTTTTATACATTCTTCTATTTATGCCAAATTACTAATCTTTGGGATTTTTTTTTTCTACACTAGAATCATTATGGCCATTTTCTCACTTAATTTAATTGGGTAGTTTGTGAGAATTCAAGTAAAACTAGACAATAAGGAATTTTACGGCATTAGAGATCGCCTATACAATATATACCAGCCAAAAGTTGAAAGTTAGCAAATTAGTGGAGCTATGATTAAGCTTCAAACGAGATTGATGGTATTGCCAATGTTCTTTAATTAGCATCCTTATTTCTATTTCTCTATATATGTTTCCTAGAATTAGTAGTAGTCTCATTTTTATTTTCTCTATTATATTCTAGGTAAACCAAGAGTTCTTTAAAATTCCACATTGGTTAATATTTAGATTTTTTTTAAATTGTTTTTTTTTTCTCTTTAATTGTTAAATGTTACCCTTTTTTTGTTCTTTCTTATAACTCTAATTAATGTGGATGGTTCTTTTTTTTTTTTTTTTTTTTTGGGTTAGTTAAGGTTGATGGTGTATTCTTACAGAGAAAAGAAAAAATTGAAAACAATTGAATTCTGTATAAGCCTGTACCTAAAGGGGACATGAGCCTTTGTTTATTTTATTAGAGACAATATATTAAAGGGTCATATCCTTTGGCCATTGCATTGCATTTCTTAGAGTTTAAAAGATAAAGCTTGTCATTGTAGGAAAACATTTTGGGTGGGGATAAGGGCGTCATTTTGTTTGCTCTAAGAGTAACAAAAGATCCTATTATAAAGAAAGCCCACAATCATATCACATGCTTATTACACTAACCATGAGCACAACCCATTATTCTCTCTCACCATCTTTCTACTACATTTGCATTTAGCAACTTAAGATTAGAGTTTATTCCCAATAGAAGACTTGTAGAATCATTCAGTTTTTATAGGAAACTAGCCGTAGACTTGCACGATGTGTGAGAATATAAATATTATGCAATGAAGTGTAATATATAAAAAGTAACAATTACTTCAAGCATTGTCTTTTTTTCAAAAAAAAAAAAAAAAAACTTTACACTTTTTTTTAAAAAATCTTTTTATCTCTACAAATATATCATTTTTTTTTTTTTTTTTTTGTGTATTTCATCAATATATTTTAAGGTGAACCATATTCTTCTAACTTTGTTGTAGTGTGTTACATTTGCTTAATATACAACTCATCTCTTAAGTAATAAGGAAATTATCATAATAAAAAAAAATTATCACAAAATTACAATGTTAACTTAACCAAAATTAAAATAAAACTAAAGAAATAAAAAAATAGATTTTATAATAATTTATTAGTCAAAAAATTGGTAGGCATATTCAAATTCCTATTTCCAAAAACAACTAAGTATTAATCCAAACCAAAATTCAATCAAAATTATAAAAGGGAAAAAAAAAAGACTTTTTGATGGGAAATTTAAAAAACACAATCCTAAAACACATATTAAAAAAAAAAAAACTATCAATCTTAATTTGAGTTATAAGAAAGAACAAAAATCTTTTATGTGCAATTGTTCTCTTTATTGGTATTTATTGTTATATATTTTATTTTTACTTTTTTTTCTTCTCATCTTATGTTATTCAACATTTAAATTTAGTCGCATCTTCTACATCATTAAATTATTTATATTTTCTCTATTTTTTATTTTTAATAATTAAACATGGAATATTTTATTTAAATTAAAATCAATAAAATTTTCCTTAAAAAAATCAAATGTCAATTAGTAACTATTAATTGGAAAACAAAGAGGTTTTAAGGAGAAGTAAAAATAAAAAATAAATATGATCCATATGGAGCTTCAGAAATCAAATTCTTTACAGCACAATAAAATCAACTGTTACATTCACATAAAAAATTGAATTAATAATCACTAATTATAGACAATCATAGCAATATATTTAAACTTAAAACTAATCAAACTCTAATTAATAACTAAAAGGAGATGTCCTCATGTAATAATAGAAATTACATAAGATATAAAGTTAGAAAATTTTAAAATCCCTTTTTTGACATTTCATTTAACTTTATGTGTGTGTGTGTGTGTGTGTAATCTTCATACACAATTACATTTAAAAATCTAATAAACAATGCTACATCTCATTTAACACCTCTATTATGAAAATCATTAGCCAGTAAATATATAATAATATTAAAAAAATGTTATAAATGAAATTATGAAAAAAAGTGATAAAACTAATTAGCTACTATCATTATGAAGTAGTAGTCTATAATTTTACACATCTAAAGAAGTGGAATATATTGAACTTACTTAAGGTATATGTAAAGATTCACATTAAAAAAAAGATATGTAAAGGTTAAAAAAATGTATATTCTATAAATAAATAAAAAGGTATATGTAAGGTTTTTATTAACTTAAAAGAAAATGAAAAATCAATTATTAATAACAACAACAACAACAACAAGAATAATGTAGGGGCAATTACATTCCCCTTCCTTGATGTTTGAAGAAATAACACTTTACCCCAAACTTGAAAGGAAAAAATATTTTCACCCTTTACATTTGTTTGACCAAACTTTGTTAAATTGATATTAAAATTTCGTGGACTAACTTGCCTATGCTTAAGGTAGGTTCCAAAATTATCCTTAATTTAAAATTAAATTCTCTTATTTTAAAATTTTAAATTAAAGTGTATTTCAAAATATTAAGTAATGTCTTTTGCTTCTTCTTTTTCCCTTTTCTTTTCCCAATGAGTTATGGAGAGATTTGTCATTTCAAATGTTTTGGTATTTTATAAATTTGTATTTTAATTCTAAAGTTATGAGTAATGTCTTTACTAACCATGGTTAAACATTTATAAACAGATTCTTAAATAAATTTATAATATTTTGTTATTAATATAAACAAAATGGGAGAGTGTTATTACTTATTACCCCAAATATATTTAATAAGATTAACCTAAAAAAAATATTATCTCGCGCAATGCGTGGGTCTGCAACTGGTATAGATAATATATATAACATTATGTATTATGCAATCGTGTGTGATATTATATATCTGCTACATAGGAACAAAAAGCTACTATAATCTTTTAGCTTATTAATATCTATGCTCTTTTTGCCACCCAAAAAAAAAAAAAAAAAGGATTGACTAGGTACTCCGTTTATTCAAGAGGAAAAGGAATATGAAGTTTTGTTTCAAACAAATTATATTCATGCACATGAGGAAGGTTTTTGGTTCAATCTACAACAAAATTAACTCTATCTTCTTCTTACTTTGGGAGGAATCACGTCGGTTAATGGATAGGAGTCTATAGTTTATAAATATAATAACAATTGAACTTTTGAGGTTTATTATTTATTTATAAACACTAATTGATACATGTTCCTTCCATCCATTTTTAATTCTTACACACTTTTTTTTTTTTTGTTTTTTTAGGTATGATAGAATTTCAATTTATGGTATACACTTTATAATGATTACTCTTATCATCACGTTAAAACACTAATCAATATTTGGCATATATGAGTTTGAATCCCATATCTTTTAATTGACAATAAAAATTTTTACTGATTAAACTAACTAAAATCCAAATTCTTACCCACTTTTCTAACAGAAAGTGATTAAAAAATGTGCAATGCAATGGTAATTCCAACTTCCAAGTGCAAAAGAGAAAGTCTATAAAGTATAAAGTAAAAAAGCCCAATGCCCAGTAGCTTGGTAATATATGGGCCGGGAACAAACAGAGATGAATTGGGTGCACAGAACAAAACCCTTGCTTTCTTGCACATTTTAGCAAGTAAAATGCAAAAACCAAAAGTCCTCCATTGACACTAGCGTCTCTTCTCCAGTAGCCTCTGCTGAATTCAGTCTGGTGCATCTCTTCTCAGGTCAGTGATCACCATTCCTTTACATCTTCCTTCTCATTAGTTCATTTTCCCTTGAAAGTGATTTTCTTTTTACCCTTCGAGAAATTCTTCTTTTTCCGAGAAAATATAGATTCGTGTTCATGAACTCCTCAAATGGCTGTAAAGCTTTCACCTTTAGCAATTTCCAAGAGAATCCCCAAATGGGTCACTCTCAATGCATTCATTTCTTCAGTTTCATGTGCTAATACCATCGAAATTTTCCCTGAAAACAATCAAAATCCACTGAACTCATCTGACTATGAACAAAATGTTAACTTTTTAAGGAATAAGCTTGCCCCGGATAACTTAATCCGGGTTTTGGATAATACCAGTGATTTGAACTCAGCAGTGAGGATATTCAAATGGGCTGCTCTCCAAAAAAGGTTCCACCATACCACTGATACGTATTATTGGATAATTCTGAAGCTGGGTTTGGCTGGAAATGTTAAGGAAATGGAAGGTTTTTGTCAGAATATGGTGAAAGATAGGTGTCCTGGTGTTGAGGAAGCTCTTGTGGCATTGATTGATACCTTTGTTAGGCATGGTAGGCCGAGTGAAGCTATTCGGGTTCTTGTTAATATGAACTTGGGTGGCTATAAGCCCTCTATAGATACATTTAATGCTGTATTGGGTGCTGTTGTGGAGGAGAAGAGGGAATTTCAAGATGTGATGTTTGTTTATAAGGAAATGGTGAAAGCTGGAATTGTACCAACAGTTGATAGTTTGAATTATTTGTTGGAGGCTTTGTTTGGGACCAATAAGGTTGAGTCTGCTTTGGATCAGTTTAGAAGAATGAACAAGAAAGGATGCAATCCTAATAGCAGGACCTTTGAGATAGTCATAAAGGGTCTTGTTGAGAAAAACCGAGTGGATGAAGCTGTTAATGTTTTAGGTGAAATGTTTGAACTTGGGTGTCAGCCTGATTTGAGTTTTTATACCTGTACAATACCTTTATTTTGTAGGGAGAATAAGCCAGGGGAGGGGATTAGATTGTTTAGATTAATGAGAGCTTCTAACTTTGTCCCTGATTCATTTGTTTACGAGGGTCTAATACAGTGTTTGTGTGAGAACCTTTTGCTGGATGATGCATTGAACGTTTTCAAAGAGATGATAAGTAGTGATATAAAGCCAGCTAGTAATGTGTATTTGGATATGGTAAATGGATTGTGTACATTAGGGAAAATAAATGAAGCTATAGAGTTCTTGGAGGAGAATGATGTTTCTGAAACTTCTTTACACAATATATTGCTTGAAGTTTGTTGCAGTTCTGGTAAATTTTCAGTGGCAAAAGGCCTACTTGAGAAAATGTCTGAAAAGAACATAGCCAACTGTGATTCTTGGAATTTTCTTATCAGATGGCTTTGTGAGAATGAGGGTATCAGGAAGGCATTTGAACTTCTTGGAAAAATGATTGTTTCTTCATTTATTCCTGATTGTGCCACGTACTTGGCTCTAGTTATTGGCAACTGTAAATTGAACAAGCATGATGATGCTTTGAAGCTGTTTCATGAGATTCGTGCTAAATGCTGGATTTTGGATTCTAAATCTTATTCTGAGCTGATCAATGGCCTATGCCAGGTGGAAAGGACTCTAGAAGCTGCTGAAGTGTTTTATTATATGTCTAGTAATAAATTCCCTCTTCAGTCTTCCTCATTTGATATGTTGATCAAGGGTATTTGTGCCACGGCAAAAGTTGTTCAAGCAATAAAGTTATGGCAGTTGGCTTACTATTCTGGCACCTCTTGTAATAATGGAACTTACAGTACAATTATGCTTGAGTTGTCTAAATTAGACAGGCCAAAAGATGTGTTAGTAGTTTTCTCACAAATGCTGATACGGGGTTGCAGTCTTGATCAGGAAGTGTATAGCTTCCTCATACAAAGCATGAGTTCACTTAATCGTATAAAGGAGTGTGTCTTCTATTTTAACATGATGGTTAATGGGGGTTGGGTACCTGATTCTAAAAGACTATTTGATCTTCTTTTGTGTATATCCAACCATTCTCAATTGTGTGTGGTTTCAAGTGCAATCAATAAACTTATTATTAATTCTGAAATTCTAAATCCTGAAATTTACAACATTTTGATTAATGGCTTCTGGAAAGAGGGTAATAAACGTGAAGCTTGTCGATTACTGGATTTGATGTTGGAAAGAGGTTGGGTCCCAGATGCTACTACTCATGGATTGTTGGTTGGATCTATGGCTAGAGAGGAAGCAGACAGGGGGGCATTTGCCCATGATGATTTCACCGTGCAAGATGCTGTAAGTAGCATACTTGCTGAGGGCTTAGGAAATACGTGATGTACCCACTTAAAGCATGCATGGACAAAGACAATGGTTGTTCCTCATGAACCCTGATAATCAGAACTATAAGAGTGGCAAAAAGATGTTATAATATGTTCAGCGAGAAAGGGCTGGATTCTTTTTTCTTCATGCAGCGATGTAGGTGCTCATAAGGGCAATGACATCCTCCAGGTTTGGTTGTCATTATACTTACAGTTACTATATAGGCATTTGATGTTTTGAACTTTTGATTATCAAAAAAAAGTATTTGATGTTTTATTTTCTCTATTTATAACTTGCAGTAGATTTGAATGTTTGCATTATTTATGTGACTTGCAGGTTGTTACAAAGGGTCTCAGGGAAAATCGTCAGATTGAGGAGGAGATGCAAGCTTTTGTGTATAGCAACTAATGGCTTGAGGCTGAAGCTGCAATAGTATAAAACTTGTGCTTTAAGCATGGAATTTGATGTGTTAGATGGGTGCAAATCAATCAAAAAATACTGGACCACTTTCCCTTAATTCTGATCTCTTCCACATTTTATAATGTGAGCTTTTTCTGCTATAAGGTAATAGGAGAGCTTGTCCAGGGAAAAAAATTGTGTCAGGAAAGCTATCTGAATGTGGAGATTGATGGTGTTTGTAAGGTTTCATTCACCTTGACCAATCATGGGACATTATTGTTGGGTGCCAAAACTACAAATTCTGCACCCATATGTATGAATGGTATTTAATGGTTTGTTTAAAAATCTCAAGGCTTACATTAGGGAATAGGTCTTTATTTTAAGATGTAAGCTTGAAGGTTGAAGGATCAAATGTAAGAATAAAAGTGTTAATTTTTTGTGTAGATTTCAAATTTGGGATTATTACCCTATTTAAGAGTTGGGACTCCCTCCTAAAAAAACAAAGAGAGTTGAAAACTTCCAAATGTTCCAAAAAAATAGAATTATTTTTTCTCATTTTAATATTTTGTTTATATTAATATTTGGAATTATAATAAATAATAATGATTTTATGTACGTGTCAAATAATAGAAAATGTTTTTTGTTTTGGTTATTTTGATAGGTTTGCAATTAAACTCAGGAACACAAGTCATTTGCCCAATTTTAGTATTTTGTTGTTATTTTTATTTTTATTAATTATACTAAGGTTAATAAGAAGATTGTATACACGGAAATCCCTATTCCTAAATGCAGATACTGCTCATGAAGTCCAGGAAAATCTCATTTCACAGATTCCTTCCTTTTAGATTGAGATTCTCTAAAGTTCTTAAAAATAACTTTGATGTAGAGGGAAAAAAAAAAAAAAAAAACCCCCATTGTGGAGTTCTTAAAATTTTAGTTATTTGTTGTTAAAATGAGTGGTTTAGATTCATCACATTGTTAATATTTAGAGAAACATTAGTAAACACCTAAATCCTTGTAGTTCAATGGTATTATTTAAACTTTTAAGATCTCAATCGTGGAATTACCTTAAAAAAGGATTAAAGGGTTTCTTCTTCTTCTTCTTTTTTTTTTTTTTTTTTTTTTTTTTTTTTTTTTTTTTTTTTTTTTTTTTTTTTTTTTGTGGGGAGGGGGGTGTTAAATTTCAGTTAAGATTTTTAAAATCTCTACTTTGAAATCACCCTAAAAAACGATCTTACATTTTATTTTCCTTAACAAACTTCCATTCTGATGTCCCCTCTTAGGTGGCTGGACTTATACTTGGAATTGGATGTTAACACAGGCATATTTATCTACCCAAAATAGGGCTAACTTCTTATCACTCTTTTATGTTTTGTTTATGGTTATGCCGACAAGCAAATTGCCTCATATACATCGAGGAAATGACTCAGCTATTTCCTATCTTGCTATTCATATCAAAATGGGTTCTAAAAATAGCCATGTAGTTTTGACAAACTTGCATCAAAACCCATTAAGGTACCTACATACTGTTAGCTTCAGCAGGAAAAAGAAATAAAGAAAAACTACATACTGTTAGCGACATATATGATTTTGGTTGCTTTTGAGAGGCGCCAAACTCATTTGTGCTAACCTCCATCTCATGCATTCAAAAAGCTAGATGACCCTACTTTTGAAATGCCCTCTCCATCATCACGAGAAGAGTAGAAAATAAACAAAAAATAACCAAATAGAAGTTCTTTTTTGTCTCCTTGCTCATGGCGCAATTTGATGAGGAAATAAATCAAGATGAATTGATTGGAAACATGGTTGTGTTGGGTGTTTCTCTCATAGTAATTGCAGCAGTTGTCATTGGCGTTGTTGCCGGGTTGGATCACTCCCAAAAACCCTAGCAAACACAAATGTCACCCTTGACTCGATTTGTAATGGAACAGATTACAAGGAATCCTCTAAATCTAGCTTAGAACCAGTAGGTAACCAAATCAAAGTAATAATCTATTTCAAAGGTTCTGTCAATGTTACCATTTCAGAGTTTTTTGGATCGATGGTAGATATAATAGCTGTGTAAGCCAGGAGTGACAGGGGTCAAAGCACTGGTTCTGTGGTCCATAACAGCAATATTGACCGACACAAGTCTTACTACCTTGAAGGACTGAAGAATCACTTACCTGGGCATGCCACTGCAATCATTTTTGGGAGATTTACTTAGTCCAGAGGGATGGTTTAACAACAATAATACCTTTGGAATTGAAACTGACCCTTGCTGAGTATGGTAACAAGGGGTTTGGAGCTCAAGCCAACAAGAGAGTCAAATGTTTCACAGTTGGTCGATTCATTCAAGCACAAAAATGGTTACCAGGCACTGAAGTCCCTTTTCAGGCTGGGTTTCTTTCCTGAAGATAGAAAGAGAAACGTGTGGGGGAGACTCAACAAAGAGAACATGTAATGTTTTTCTGCCGCCAACAAGAAAAGGAAAAAGAAAGTGATTAAAAGAATTGGAGAGAGCTGTCAATTTTATTTTGTTCAGGTATGGACAGTCACAAACTTTAGGCAAGCAACCTGAAAGCTATTTGCTATCCAAAGGTGAAGAATATTTGTATTTAGAAGAACCTAGGATTAGAAGAAAGCATCCTTAATTTCAGCTCTCTCCAATTGATTGTTGCTAGAAAGATGCATTCAGAAATTTTAACCCAAGCATCGCATTTAGAATGCAATCAATTTTGCTTTCAGGTCTTCCCATTTTCAGTTTCTTGCTAGCTCGAACTAATCCTTTTTTTGTAATCAAGAACCAACTTGTTTCTCAAGATCTCTCTCTGGTCCTTTTTGCGATCCTATTTCTGTGGGCTAAGTTTGTGTTGTTTGTAGGTCTTATGCATGTATATTTTGAGGGTGCTAACATCTTTGTTTTAATCCATGGCTGTTGTATGTGTAAATGAAGATTTAAGCAAAGTAAGAAATAAATGCATGATTCACTGATTCTTGCTGACATATTTGGTAACACACAAACCATAATCATTGAATAACAAGTCTCTTAAGCCTATGTTGTCTTAGTTAAAGCTATTGAGAAGCAGCTGGAATTCAGGAATGTAGACATGCAACCACCACGACCTTTTCTGGATGGCATGCATTATGCCTTTCTGCTTTCACTTTGGTTGCTGCAAACCAATTACCAACTTTTGCAAAAGGGCAGGGAAATATATTGAGAAGGTTCATATATGCAGGAATCATAAAATCAAGAATTTTTTTTTTTTTTTACAATTCCAAATGAATCACCTACTAAGCGGTAGCGAATATGTACAAAATTAATAAGTCAAGACTGCAAATTTGATTTTATACTCAAAGGAAGAAGTGATGAACCACACACACAATGACTTGTGCTTTTCTGCAGTAGAATAGGAATACAGCAATTTTACTACTAATCTGGCAAGAAATCTTCCCCCTTTATAATGTGATAAGAATGAAAGATTGCATTAAGCAAGATCTGAAGCGAACTAGTGTAACAAAGAGAGAAAAGGTCTCTTGGCAAAGTACTAAGACATAAAAAAGAGAGGGTTTCAGGTCATTGAATCCAAAATAGTTTTCTATAAGTTCTATGTCCATATATTGTGATTGTGTGTGTATATATATATATATCTTGCCAACCCTATTGTAACACATTATTAGTGCCAAACTGCAGCCTGCACTTTGTCTGGTATACCTCTCTTCCAATGAGAAACCCATAAAGCATAAGTCCTTGAAAAGATCTACACTAAGTCAGACGACAAAAATCTAATGCAGAAAGAAATTTGCTGGATCAAAACAATAGCACTAGTTAAACAATTCATTAATGAACTCGGAAAAGTTGAATTTTCTTCAAACTTCATAAACAACTCAACCCTTGGCTTAGCAAAAAATCAACTAAAGAAAATTTTTTGTAGCTGTCATTGCGATTAATATTTACAAAATCCCACAAAAGCAAATATCTGCATCACTAAATACAAGTAAATATATGCCATTATTTCACTAGAAAAAGAATAACATCATCGTCTTTAACCAAAACAGAACCAAAAAATTGGGAATTAGCAACTATCTATATCTGTATTAGACTGACTACCAACGATAACAATGTGCCTACTAAAAATTACAACTGAGCACATTGAATCAATTATAACTACATATAATCACATAATTCTCAAAAACCCTCCCAGCAAAACAGCCAACAAATGTATACAATCACTCACCGAAGAGCATTCTTTGCGTGCAATCTCACATACAGTGAAACTTGAAATCTCTTTTGCAATTCATTGAGCTGAACTCCCAATGCACCTGCAATCACATTGAAGGCGCACACAATACACAAAACCACAAATTCAGTCCAACAACTCTTGTCGTTGTCGTTGTTATTGTCATAATCTAGCTCTCATTTTTCTTCCCATTTTCGCTCTGCACTCCATTCACATTACTTGCTCTACACTCAACCTCCAATTTTCTCTCCTCGAAAACCCCACCAACCCCATTACTAAAACTATTATTATTCTTGGGAACCACGCTTTCCAAAGACTTTAAATTCCCATTACTCAGAACCCCATCTTTATTCTTGTTTTCAATGCTGCAGTCCTTCCGTCCTGCTTTGGCCTCCACCATGGCTAGATGCTCCATGGCGTCGCGCGCGCGCTTCTTGGCAGCCGCAGCCTCGCGGACCTTCCTCTCGGCCTCAGCACGCGCCACGGCAGCAGCCTTGGCCATCGAGGCGGAGGCAATGCGGGCAGCGCAGAGGAGGACGGAGGCGGAGCGGGTGTCGAGACGGGTGGCGGTGTGGGGTTGGAATTGGAAGAAGGAGAAATTGGGGTCAGAGCAAGGAGGACAAAGGTAAGAAGAAGAAGAAGAAGAAGAATGGTTGTTGGGGAGGCAGTGGGAGTGGGTGAGAGAGGAGCATTTGGAGCAAGGGGTATGGTTGTGAATTGGGGGGTTGGGAGGGGTGAAATGGTCAAAGCAGAGAGGGCAGAAGGAAGAAGGGTGGAGGCGGAGGACGCAGGAGGTGCAGAGGAGACGGTCGACGCCTCGGAGCCTGACGTGGTGGAAATGGAATTGGGCCCACTTGTGGTTGTGGGTGTCGGTGTGGGACCCGCCTGATTGGCTTGCCTTGCCGCAATTGCTGCATTCTGATTGGCTTTTTGGTGATGGTGGGTTTCGATTTGTGTTGGGATTGGAGGGTGTGGAGAGGTTCATTTGATTATTGGTATTAGGGTTAGGGTTGCAGAGAGAGAGAGGAAGGAAGGAAGGAAGGAAGGAGGAGAGTGAGGACGAAGACGAGGAGGAAAGAAGAAAGAAGTGGGCTTTCGTTTTATTAGGGTTGAGCCTACGACGTCGTTTCTTTAAACTAAGGTTTTTTTTAAAAAAATTAATTAATTATTTTTTTAATAATATTTTTTAATGGCTATTACTTATTTATTTTAATGGCTATAACAAAAATGGTGTTTAGAATCTTCAAACCTCTTTGAATACTTGGCAATAAGTTTTTTTTTTTTTTTTTTGGGTGAAAACTGACAAGAAATTTCAAACTCAAGATCTCATGAATATTATAAGACTTTAAGAACTATTAAGCTAAATCCTTAAGGTTATTACTTTTTAGAATTTAGAAGTAATATTTTTCAAAAAAACTAGGACAACAATTTTACAATACTCTAATGGAATTTGCATTTCTTCTATCTAATTAATTAATTTATTTTATAATCCATGTGTGAGGTGGTAGACAATTTTAGAAATGTTGTGAATTTTTGTTATACTCATAAAAATACTCAATATTTTTATGTGATTAATTTAAATCTTTTGAACCCTATGATTAATTGATGTGTACAATTTTAAGGGAATATTTTGAAATAAATATTGCGTTTAATATACAATTGCTATGCAAGTAAAAAGTTATGCTACACTAATGAACATTTTTTTTAGAAACACTTGCGTACACACAAGAGAGAGGGAAAGTAGTTTTAACATAAATGTACACCACAAACTCCACTCAAAGGTCATAATAACTTTTAATATTTTTCCTATGCTGATGAACTTAAATAAAACTCTTGAACAAAACAAGTTTCAAAATAATAAAAAATGAGCTTGGTGTTACTTCCATAAGTAACCTTGAGTGGTAGGCTCAATGGTCATGAGATATAACGTAAATTTGGACAAAAGGTCATAATAACTTTTAATATTTTTCCTATGCTGATGAACTTAAATAAAACTCTTGAACAAAACAAGTTTCAAAATAATTAAAAATGAGCTTAGTGTTACTTCCATAAGTAACCTTGAGTGGTAGGCTCAATGGTCATGAGATATAACGTAAATTTGGATGTTTTAGGTTTTATTCACCACACTATATATTCGTAGATAAATACTTCTTTCTTAACCAATATTTAATATTTTATCAATTCCATAGTTACAATGAGGGAAAGAGATTTGAATTTTGAACGTTTTTGCTAGAAATACTAGGATGTGTTAGTTCAGTTGAGTTACAGGGCTATTGGCCAAAAAAAAAAAAAAAAAAAAAAAAAAAAACAAAAACAAAATTGAGCTTTAGTGTTAAGCTTTAGGGAAATATTTTTTGGTGAGTCTACTCAGTGTGAGTTTTACAAGAAAAGAAAAAAAAAACATACCAAATTTATGATACTTGAAAGGATTTGACTCACTTGTTTAATTAAGGTCACAAATGTTAAAACAAAAAATACAAAATCTCACTTTATAAGAAATAATAATTTTGAATTTTTTTTATATATAGAAATTTAAAATTTAAAACAAGTACAAAGCTATCTGACATTTTATTTTGTGATTTTTTTTTTTCCTAACACTAGTGTCCAAAACTCTTCAAATATTAGACTTTTTTTTTTTGGCAAAACTACAATGTTGGTACCTGAAGATTACCAACTAAGCATTTTTGGTTCCTCAAGTTTCAAATGAGTTCTATTAGTCCTTAGAGTTTTAAAAAATGAGTTCTATTAATCCCTCTATTAACTTCTTTTAGTTTTATTGTTCATGTGTCCAATGTAACAATGGTGTGGCATTTTTTAATGACATGGCAAATGCAATATTAGTTATCAAAAAACAAAATTGCCACATCATATTTATTTATATTAATTCATTTTCGTTTTGAAAACCAAACATCAAATATAATTAAAAAGAAAAAGATTAAAACCTAAACAGCCAATTCTCAAAAATCCCCATTCTCATCGCCCATTCCAGATTTCTTTCACACTGCCAACCTTAATCTTGAATCGCACTAATCCCATTGACGTGCCATTATACTATTTAAAAGTGTTTAGACGATATTAAGTACCTAAAGGCATACAGATGACAAAGGGAGGAAACCAAAAAAGTCAAGGGTAGACGCTAATTATAAAGTGTGCCATCCATTTTGCTTTCTCATTAATAAGTTCTACTTATCTTCCTTTTGAGTAGACATAATATGCGAATAAAAACCAACATGGATGCTGCCCGAAAATCGATTTTGGTTCCAAGATCATGACTTACTGTCATTTTGGTGACTATTATTCTTGACAATTGGGAAGTAGCTAAAGGAGATAACGAAGCCCAATCCCTAATCAGGGTGTAGTTCAAGATTGGTGCCACAATAAGGAGCAAATCTAGAATGAATGATGAGAGAATTTTTGAAGATAGTTTTATTTTATTTTATTTTGATTTTTGATTTTTTTTTTAAGTTTAGTTTTTAGACTAAGATGAATTAATATAAATAAATTTGATTTGGCAATTTAGTTTTTTAAAAACAAATGTGTCATCTCTAGTCTTTGCCACATCATTATTCCGTTAGACACATAGACAATAAAACTAATGGAACTTAACAGATGGACCAATAGTGCTCATTTTTAAAATTTTAGGGACCAGAGAGCTCATTTGAAACCTGAGAGACCAAAAGCATTTAGCAGGTAAACTTTAGTGACTAACAACATAGTTTCGCCTTTTTTCTTTTAATGTTTTGTAAAAAGGTACGGACAATAGAATCAAATAATTGACTTATTTGGGGTAATCCTACGGTACCCCCCAAAAAAGGGGGTACAGTATTCACTAGTGGGCAACCTGCTATACCAGGTTACCAAAACATCATATTTGATGTTCCATCTTCATATTGTGTAGTTCCAATATCACATGTGATTATTCTTTTGCCACATTTGGTGGTTCTTTTATTTTTTCTCACATTTGACAGTTCTATCCTCACAATGTACAGTTCTAACATCACATTTAACAGTTCTTTTGTCACATTTGGTGGTTCCCTTAATTTTTTTTTCTCACATTTGATGATTCCATCCTATAGTGTACAGTACCAACATTACATGTGATTGTACTCTTGTCATATTTGGTGGTTTCTTTTAGTAAAAAAAAAAAAAAAAAAAAACACAAATAAAATACAAATAAAACAAAAGCAAATGAGAGTTGCAATCAAGGTTTTGAAACCTGGACCGTTCATTGAACCATAAAAGGGAGAGGTTCAAGGTTTTTGAGGTTGAACCGAGGTCGAACGACAATGACATCATAATTAATTTAATAATTATTTTAAATATATATATATATATATAAATATTAAATTAATAAAAAATAGAAGAATTTACTAAAATAGTCTAATTCACCAAGGATTTAACTAACAAGCTCCAAGACGAGTGTTTCACCAAGCAAATCTTTTATATCATCTAGCCCTCAATCTCTTTCAAGGTTTGAAAGTAATCCACCAACAGTAGGTTTCACAGTAACAATGGCTTTCACAGAATTGACCACTTCACAGTAACAATGTGTAATCCATCACACATTGTTTTTTACAAAAATACATAAAACCAATGTTATGAATACCGTTTTGATTTGTCTATTGGAATGGAATGTTTCGGTACTGGTTCGATACCGGCTCATTTCAATGTACCATTTCGGAACTACTGCATATATATATATATATATATATATATATATATATATATATATATAATTTCATATCTTATTACTTACAAAAAAAAAAAAAATTATATTTTTAATACATTTATAAAACTTGTTATCTTAGAACTAATATGATCATTTACTTAAACTACTATTATTTTATTAAAGTATACTAATTAATTCTTTTAATGCAAAAAAGAAAAAAGAAAAAAGAAAAAAACCAAACAAACGAACAAAATGGAAGTATGAAAGTTGGCTTGCACTCTGCCCAAACAAAAAAGAAAAAGAAAGTTGGCTTGCACTCTGCCCAACCAATTATACTTTCAATATTTTTATATTACTCATTTTTCCTCACCGGCTAGTTCACTCCCTTTTCATATATTTTTTTTCTCTTCTATTTTCTCATCCACACACGTCTAGTCACACTCCTCAATTTCCACTCTTTTCAGTTTTAAATTTCCTCTCATCTTTGTCATTTTATGTTGTCTTCCTGTTTCTTCTACTTTTTTCCTTTGTGTGCGTCTTCTTCAACTTACTAGTGCTTCATCTCATCTGACTTTTCTCCATTTTTCACTCAAGTTTCTCATCGTGGCTTTTTTGTTTTGCTTTATTTTTTTTGTAAGGTACGTTTGTTTATTTCATTTATTTCTTCTTCTATTCTTTTTTTTTTTTGGGTTGAGATTTTAGTTTTACAGTCCAAACTCCATGCCAGCCGAATCTTGAATTTCGGCCGGTATTTACTGAGGGTTTCTTGATTGAAAGAGTGAGGCGAGGGTTTCTTGTTTGAGAGAATGATCCAATTCCAAAGTCCAAACGATGTTGTATAGGAAAAAAAAATAGGGAAGAGAGTCCAAAACGGTGCCATTTAAAGCTTGAAACAAAGGACCCATGTGAACCGCCTGAATCAGTCACGGTTCACAGAATTGAGAAGTTCGACTGCAGTCCGTACGGTTCACTGCTTTTTTTGCATGGAACGGTTCTTCATGTTTAACCGACCGTAAAAATTGCCGGTTCGAGGTTTTCTCGGTCAGATCGTACAGTCTGGTCTAGGTTTCAAAACCTTGGTTGCAATTTCAATTTGAAGGTATTATTCTATGTTAAGAGTACAAAAATGTCAATGATAAAAGTATATATCCCTTTTTTAACTTCAATTCTCCTACCAAGATCACTGATGCTACAACTTTATATTGTTCTACAATTTTAATGTAATAGAGGTCATGTATGATGTATGATGAAGTGCAAATCGTCAGTCTTTGTAAGTACGTCTAGATAGAGCGAAGTCCTCAAGTATGTCTCGCAACTATGGTGAAATGGATTCCTCAAGGTGGTCACCGATGTGGTGCCTGCCACAACATCTCCGATGCCAAAGTCAGTATAAAAAAGCCTTTAGAGAATTAACACAGAATACTAGAGTAACTATGAGTGCTTTTAGGTGTGTCTATGTCCCTTGTGTTGGTGTTGTGAGGGCTTTATATATGTTTCCACAGCCCCTAGCCATTGTGGCTATTATTGTGGTTTTAATGCCTCTCTTGGTAACGCTTCATGCTCAATAATGTGGGCTTTGATGAACCTTTAACGGTCTACACAGCTGGTTTTGTAACCGTTCGAGGCGTCATTGACTGCATTGAATAGCTTCCCTTCCTTCGTCAATGACGTGGATATATTGATGGACATATTTGTTTGCTCGTTTGTGAGAGAGAGATCGTCGATAGTATCAGTTTGCCCCCTAGGCTTTGTGGTCGTCCGTGTAGTGACGATCACTAAGAGGCGAAAGGGTTTTTTTTTTGACATGTCTATTGGGATTTCCCTCTGTATTCAATGCGTAATGGCGGTGCTGGGTGTGTTGTGGACATGTGGCGTAACCTGAGGGGTGATTTTAATGCTCTACTCCATGTAACTCTTGGTTTTCCCGTAGTTTTTTTTTTTTTTTCCCAGTTTTCTATGCTTAGCTTTTTAAACTTCCTTCCTCCTCTTTCTTCCTCACTTTTCACTTTCCCTTTTTCTTCGTGCTTTTCGAGTTGCCATTACTATTCTTGTGCTGCCATTATTGCTGTGAATCTCTATGTTTTGCTCTCTCTTTCTAGCGCTTTTAAGGTATGGCCTCTTCCTTGTGCTACTTTTCTTTTTCTTTTTTAAGCAGATAACTTTGTAGAAATTTCTGATTTTTCTTTTTCTTTTCTGTGTTTTTGGTTTTTGGGGTTTTTAGGATTCATATTTTTCCCTCAATTTCCTGGTTTTCCATGGTTAGTAGCTCTGAGGTTAGGATAGCTTACCCCTCAATTTCTTTCCTTTTTGCGCATTTTGGGGGATCTTTAGGTGTTTTCTTGTACCTTGAGAATTTTATCCTTGAGGGTAGTAGTTTGAGTGTGGCATTGGCTGATTTGCTACCTTTGCTTCATCAATCGATTGATTAGTTTGAGAATTTGGTGAGGGAGTGAGGGATAATGTCTGAGGTTAGATCTAGTGAACTCGAGATTGGGTTGTCTTCTAATGATGACACAGTGGAGGCTGGGGGTGATACTGTCATTTTTGCTCCTCAGGAGGTTAGGACTTTCCATGCCCTTGAGGAGGTGTGCGCTTTAGACGGCAACACACTTTATAGGTTTAAGGATAGATTCCAGTTTCCAGATAGGGTTAGGGTTCGTCAACCCCGTGAGGAGGAATGGGCTTGCCACTTCTTCCTTAGGGAGGTATGCTTCTACGAGGCTGCCTTCCTGTTTGGGCTTAGATTCCTCGTCTATCAATTTATTATGGAGCTGTTAGGCCATTTTGGTATTGCTCCCAGGCAACTTATGCCTAATTCGTGGAGGATAGTGGTTAGCTGTATGGGGATATGGCTGGCTGTTACGGACGGAGACATGATCAGAGTGGACAAGCTCGTCTACCTGTACCGTTTAAAGGAGTTTAAGGAGCATGGGTATTATGAGCTGGTGCCATGGGAGAGGAGGACTAGGATCGTTTGGGACCACCTTCATCCTTTAGATATTGGAAGTTCTGGTTCTTTTTTGTGTACACGGATGACTAGGAGACTCCTTCTAACGAAGTTTGGGGTGATCTCCCAAGGTTGCTTCATCGATGGAGTACCCCCAACTTAGGTGTGTCATTATTTTTCCTAGTCCCTTAATTTTCATCATGTTTATTTATCGTCACTAACTCCTTTGCCCATTGTCTTGTGTAGTTAAGAGATGGCC
Organism: Quercus rubra; assembly: GCA_035136125.1. Taxonomy (NCBI): domain Eukaryota; kingdom Viridiplantae; phylum Streptophyta; class Magnoliopsida; order Fagales; family Fagaceae; genus Quercus; species Quercus rubra. Next base: position 1,240,031 of record CM068732.1, on the reverse strand, counting down.
CAAGCTTAAAAGTAGGTATAAGGGACGTGTTAAGAAGGTCATTGAGTATGTGAGGTTGATCGAGGATTTTGACGATTTGGTGGATCCGTGAACTCTTGCCTTCTATTGCCTTGGTCCAGAATTGTCTACCTTCATCCTGTGAAATATTGAGATTGAGGAAAAAAAGAGTAAGTGTTAGGCACGTCCATGTTGATTCTCTTGCCTCCTCTCTCTCTCTCTCTCTCTCTCTCTCTCTCTCTTTCTTTTATTATTTTATTATTTTTTGTTTTTACAAGTGTTTTCCTTTTGTAGGAATGACGACCAAATTTAACCAAGGAATGTACGCTTGGATGAGGGCTAAGAAGAATGAGCCCTTATCTAATCTTCGGGCCAGGGTTGTACGTGTGATGGAGAAGGGGACCCCTATCACTACAGTGACGCCGTCTACTCCGGGCACCGAGTCGGGGAGCATTGCTTCCCCGACCACCTTAGTTGAGGAGATTCCTCCTCAACAGAATAAAAGGCAGCAAATCGAGGATAAACAGAAAGAGAATGCTGACTCCCGATCTTCTAGTGTCTGGGACAATGCCTGGGTTGCACTGGCTCGGGCGCAAGACACCTTTACTGCCGAGGATATGAAAGTGTTCTCGGGGGTGTTTGCCCACGAGGTTGTGGATCATCATCTCTACAAGTTTGTCCAGGTATTGTACTTATGTGATTTTACCTTTTTCTTTTTCTCTCCTTTTGTGTTGTCCTAAATGTTGGATTCAATTTTCAGGTGCTGGGGGAGAGTCTTCATATCACTTTTGAGTACCTTACTTAGGAAGCAAATATTACTTTAGCAGTGTCCAAGGTGGAGGCTTTGGAGGCAAAAAATTCCACGTTGAAGAAGGATTTAATTACTGCTATGGACGAGGCCAACATCGTTAAGGAGAAGGCCAAGTCTTTGGGAGATGACCATAGAGCAGAGAGGCAGCTCACATTGGAGAAGGATGAACAACTCCTTGCTGCTAGAGAAAAGTTGAAGACCATTGCTGGCAAGGCCGTTGAGGCTTTCTAGTAAACTGAGGAGTACAACATTGTTCTTTTCAGCTGGTACTTCAAGGGCTTTGAGCTCGTTTGTCGGTACTTGGTCAAACATCTTTCTGGAGTAGACCTCGAGAATCTCGACATGAAGGTGGTCGACCAGGAGATAGTGGCAGACGAGGCTTCCCAATCCATTGCTTCTACTGAAGCTGCTCTTGGGGATACTCCTATGCCTTTTCTAGATGGTGACGAAGCTGCTGTTGCCTGACCCTGCCTTGTGTTCATTTCTTTTTCTTTTTCTTTTTATATTTTTTGTTGCCTAGTGTGTTTTAGGCTTTTAAATTCTACTTTCAGAACAATACTTCTAACTTAAGAACAATGTTTTTAGCCCAGTGTTTATGGGTTTTTAATTTTAATGTGAAAACAATGGTAACTGCCCGTTGGTTTTGGGCTTTTAATTATATTTGTAATTGCATACTTACTTGCTTGGACTCCTGTTTCTGTGTGATTCATGTTTACCTCGTTCCTTTATTTACTCTTTCGATGTCAGTACCTTGTACTTAGCCAAATTTCTGTTGTGATCTTTAAGGGATTTTGTCATTCTTTGCCTGCGTTAGTACTTCATTTTCGTCTAGGCAGATTCTGACACTTAGCTAATTTCCTGCGACTTACACCCCCTTTAGGGATTTTGTTGTTCGTAAGCCTTGTCAGTAACTTACATCTATTTAGGCGGAATTTTGTTACTTAGCTAATTTTATTTTTATGACTTACACCCTGTTAAGGGATTTTGTCATTCTTTGGCTTCGTTAGTAACTTACATCCGTTTAGGCGGAATCTTGTTACTTAGCCATCTTTCTTTTTGTGACTTACACCCTTTTAAGGGACTTTGCCATTATTTGGCTTCATCAGTAACTTACATCCGTCTAGGCGGAATCTTGTTATTTAGCCATTTTTCTTTTTGTGACTTACACCATTTTAAGAGATTTTGTCATTATTTGGCTTCGTCAGTAACTTACATCCGTCTAGGTGGAATCTTGTTACTTAACCATTTTTCTTTTTGTGACTTACACCCTCTTAAGGGATTTTGTCATTATTTGGCTTTGTCAGTAACTTACACCTGTCTTGGCGGAATCTTGTTACTTAGCCATTTTATGTGACTTTTAAGTTGCTGAGTTCACTTGCATTAAGACATTGACTGAATAGTTCTTTTATTACTTTCAAGAATGAATACAATCGTCTGTTACATCAATTGGTGGTATTTCTTCAAGTGCTCAATATTCCATGGTCGTGGAAGTCTCTGTCCGTCCAAGGTTTCCAGGTGATAACTGCCTTGTCTGGAATAATTAACGACCCGGTAGGTCCTTCCCAAGTTGGGTTGAGTTTCCCTTGGGCAGGGTCTTTGGTTGCTGGGGTGACTTTGCGTAGGACGAGGTACTTTATGTCAAGTCGCCTAAGCTTTACTCTCTTGTTGTAGTAATCGGCCATCTTCTGCTGGTACTTCGTCATCTTATTGGAGACTCCGTCTCTGACTTCGTCGAAGAAGTCCAAGTTGACCTTTCGTTGATCGTCATTACTGTCCTTGTGGAACATCTCTCGTCTGATACTGCTCATTCTAACTTCGACCGGGATTATTGCCTCAGTGCCGTAAGTGAGTCTGAAGAGGGTTTCTCCTGTTGGGGTTCTTGCTGTAGTCCTGTAAGCTTACAAGATATTGGGCAATTCTTCTGGCCAGGCCCCCTTAGCGTCATCTAACCTGGCTTTAATAATCTTGAGTAGTGTTCGATTAGTCACCTCCGTTTGTCCATTTACCTGTGGATGTCTTGAGGATGAGAACTAGTTCTTAATCCCTAGATTTGAACAAAAATCCCTGAAGCCTTGACTGTCGAACTGCTGCCCATTATCTGATACAATCGTCTGTGGAATTCTGAACCTGCAAATTATGTTCTTCCATACGAAGCTCCGGATCCTTGCTTTGGTGATAGTTGCTAATGCCTCCGCTTCCATCTATTTTGTGAAGTAATCAATAGCAACTAGTAGGAACTTTACCTGTCCTTTACCTTGGGGCAATGGGCCGACGATGTCGATTCCCCATTGTGCAAATAGCCAAAGGGAGGCTATCGTCGTCAGTTTCTTAGCTGGAAGGCGCTGGACATTCTCAAACCTCTGGCACTTCTCGCATTTCTTGACGAGCTCCCTTGCGTCTATCTGCATAGTAGGTTAGAAGTAACCTATTCTAACAACTTTACTTACCAAGGATCTGGGGTCTGCATGGTCTCTGCAAACCCTTTCATGAATCTCTTCTAGAATATTCTTGTCTTTTTTTTTTTTCATCTATGTACTTCAGGTAGGGCATGGAAAAGCCTCTTTTGTACAGGGCGTCGTTCAGGATCGTAAATCTGGCCGCTCTCTTCCTGACCCTCTTGGCCTCCTCGACGTCTTGTGGGAGGTGACCGTCTTGGAGGAATGATATGATCGAGGTCATCTAATTGCCTGTGCTCTGGATTGCAAATGAAGAAATTTCTTCAATGCTAAGGCGTTTCTGGACTTCCATTTTTGAGCCTATGCTTGTTGATCCTTCTTTAGATGACGCCAACTTCGTGATTTCATTTGCTATCATGTTCTGGTTCTTGGGGATCTGCATGAATTCCACCCTATCAAACTCCTGTGTCAAATACTTCGTCAGCCTAAGGTATTTTTGCATTCTTTTCTCCTTTGCTTCATACTTTTACTTTATCTGCCCTATTTCTAGCTTAGAATCGCTTTGGAAAAGCAAGTTTTTGGCTCATAGTGCTTTTCCGACCCTTAGCCCCGTCAATATTCCTTCATACTCCGTTTCATTATTTGTGGCTGGGAATTTTAGCTGAACTCCATATTTGAGCATTTCTCTGTCTGGGGTGGTGATGACGACCCCTACTCCTTCCCTCTTTTGGGTTGACGAATCATTGGTCTGTATCGTCCACCATTCTGTTTTGTCAGTTGGGCTGTCCTCGTCTGGAAGAGTGAACTCAGCGATGAAGTCCGCCAAAGCCTGTGCCTTAATGGCTGTCCTGGGGTGGTACTCGATGTCGAACTGGCTAAGCTTGATTGCCCATTGGACCATTCTCCCTGTTGCCTCGGGCTTGTTCATGAACTTCTTGATGAGTTGGTTCATCATTACCAAGATGGGGTTCACCTGAAAATAAGGTCGCAGCTTGCATAAAGCTACTATCAATGCGAACGTAATCTTCTCAATCCTGGGGTACTTGGCTTTTGCCCCTTGGAAAGCTTGACTGATGTAATAAACTGGGAGCAGTTTCCTGTCCTCTTCTCGAATTAAGGCTGCGCTCACAGCTGTGGCTAATACTGCTAGATACAGATACATGTTTTCCCTTTCCTTGGATGGACTTAGGAGGGGTGGATTGCTCAGGTAATGCTTGAGTTCTTGGAATGCCGCCTCACATTTATCGGTCCAGGCAAAGGCTTGCTTCAATGTCTTGAAGAAGGGTAAACATTTGTCCGTCGCTTTAGAGACGAACCTGTCAAGTGTCGCTATCCTTCTTGTGAGCTTCTGGACTTCTTTGACGGTCTTTGGCGACATCATGTCGAGTATGGCTCGCACCTTCTTCAAGTGTGCCACCATCCCCCTTTGGGACACCATGAACCCTAAGAACTTCCTCAAGGCTACTCCAAAGGCACACTTACTAGGGTTTAATTTCATCTGGTACTGTTTGAGTGTGGCAAATGTTTCCTTGAGGTCTTCTAGGTGAGCAAGTTCTTCTTTACTTTTGACGAGCATGTCATCCACATATACCTCCATATTTCTCTCGATCTGCTTGCTGAACATTTGATTCACTAACCTCTAGTAGGTTGCTCCTCCATTTTTTAGTCCGAAGGGCATTACTTTATAGCAATAGAGTCCTTGGCTTGTGATGAAGGCAGTTTTCTCCTGGTCTTCTTTTGCTATTTTTATTTGATTGTAGCACGAGAATGCATCCATGAATGTCAGTAGCTTATGCCTTGCTGTAGAATCCACTAGCTGATCTATCCTTGGCAGAGGGAAACTGTCCTTTGAGCAAGCTTTGTTCAGGTTCATGAAGTCCATGCACATTCTCCATTTCCGGTTCGTTTTCTTCATTAGGACGACATTGGCGAGCTAATATGGGTAGTAAACTTCTCGAATAAAGCCTGCTGACAATAGCTTGCTAACTTCATCCATGATTGCTTGATTCCGTTCTGGAGCGAAGACCCTTCGTCTCTGTTGGACTGGCTTCTTCTCGGGGTCCATGTTTAGCCTGTGTTAGATGACCTTCATGGATATACCTAGCATACCCTCGTGACTCCATGCGAAGACGTCTAAGTTTTCTTTAAGGAATTGGACGAGTCTCGTCCTCATCTCAGGACTTAATGTCGTCCCTATTCTTGTCGTCCTTGTTGTTTCTCCTTCAACCAGCTCCATTGTCTCCAGGGCTTCCACTTTATCTTCTTCCTTCTCCTCGATCATCCATGTATGGTTTTCTTTGACAGCTAACTCGGCCTGGTAGCATTCCCTAGCCAGTACTTGATTTCCTTTTACCTCGCCCACACCATTCTCTGTCGGAAACTTTACCTTCAAGCAGTAGGTAGACGTGGTTGCTTTCCGACGGTTAAGCGTGGGTCTCCCAATAATCACATTGTAAGATGAAGGATAGTCTACCACCAAGAAGTCTAATTGACGAGTCAGTTGCCTCGGGTGAGTCCCTACTGTAACCGTCAGTGTCACTATGCCTTTGGGATACACCCTGTCTCTACTAAAGTTGACAAGGGGGGAGTCAAATGGGCGAAGCCTTCTTGGATCTAGCTTCAACTACTAAAAAGTGGAGAGGTAGATGATGTCTGTAGAGCTGCCATTGTCCACTAGGATTCTCTTAGTATTGAATCCTTTTATCATGAGTATTATGACCAGGGGGTCGTCATGAGGTTGCTTGACTCCTCTAACATCCTCTTCCGAGAAAAACATGTCATAGTTTGTCCGTCTTTGCTTAATTGAGGGCATTCTATGGACATTGTTCACCTGCCTCTGGCATGCTTTCCCAAAGGATCTGAACGACCTTCTTGTGGATGGGCCACCTGTAATCGTCTTTATCTTTCTGATCACGTTTGGCGGGCACTGGGACATATGATCCTTGTCCCTGGGCGAAAATTCGCACTAGTTTTTGCTGTCGCCTTTGAACATACTGGATTCCCCCTTTTTCACATACTTCTGCAATTTCCCTTTCCGTATAAGCTCTTCTATCTGCTCCTTTAGGTCCCTGCAATCCTTTGTGTAGTGGCCGTGATCCTTGTGGAACCGGCAGTACTTCTTTTTGTCACGCACGTTGGGCGACGAATGTAATGGCCTTGGCCATTTGAGGTAGTGCTCATCCTTAATCTGTGCCAAAATTTTGTCAACAGGCATAACTAAAGGAGTGAATTTTATCGTTCGAGGAGTTTTTTCATCTTTCCTTTTACTCCTGGCACTAGTCTGACAATCAGGGTGCTCCCTTTTTCGTCCTCTACGATCGTCCTCCTTCCTTCCCTTGTCTCCTAGCATTTCCACGCCCTTTATAGTGGCTAAAGCATCTTCAATGTTCATGTACTTCTGTGCCTTCAGGAGCATCTCTGCCATCGTTTTCGGAGGATTCTTCGTGAGTGAAACCACGAACTCTCTGGACTTCAATCCCGCCATAAAGGTCGTCAATTGCACTTGTCATTAGCTTCATTCACTTCCATAGTCTCTTGAGTAAAATGTTTCACATATGACTTTAGGGTTTCTTTCTCCCTTTGTCTAATGGTGAGTAAGTGGTCTGCTGGCCTCTTCGGGCGTTATCTCCCGATGAAGTGGCGCAAAAAGGCGTTGCTCAACTACTCGAAGTTGTTGACGGACAATGTTGGTAACTTTGTGAACCATTCCCTTGCAGCTCCTTTGAGAGTGGTGGGGAAAGAACGACACAATATTTCATCAGTAGGCTGTTGAAGGCCTAATGTCGTCCTAAAGGTGTTGAGGTGATCCTGAGGGTCCTTAAGTCCGTTAAATGACTCAAGCTAAGGCAAGCAAAATTTCAACGGTACAGGGCATTCCAAGACCGCCGTGGTGAAGGGCAAATCTGTTGCCCTGATCATTCTATCCAGGCTTCAGTCTATTTTCCCTTTAATGGCGTTCCTCAGCTTGTCCATCTCCTTTCTCATCTCCTAAAGAAGTTCTGAGTTAGGTTCATCTAGAGTAGTCAGTCCTCGATAATTGCTTCTTCTATGGCTATTTCCTTCATTCTCTTGATTGGCTCTGGAATGGTTCTCCTCATGTTGAAGCCGTTGCCTCATTTCTTGATTCTGTCTGGTGCGCTCTTCGACGCCAGCTGCAAGAGTTTGGACTTGCAGAGCTAATGCTGCAGAATCCTAGTTGGACTCCATTTGAATGTAGAAGTTAATTGGAAACTATGCTTTCGAACCTAAGTACGAAAATGTCACTTCCCCATAGACGGCGCCAAATTAATGAAGTGCAAATCGTCAGTCTTTGTAAGTGCGTCCAGATGGAGTTGAGTCCTTGAGTATGTCTATGCAAATATGGTGAGATGGATTCCCCAAGGTGGTAACCGGTGTGGTGCTTGCCACAACGTCTCTGATGCCAAAATCAGTATAAAGAAGCCTTTAGAGAATTGACACAGAATACCAGAGTAACTATGAGTGCTTTTAGGTGTGTCTATGTCCCTTGTGTTGGTGTTGTGAGGGCTTTATATATGTTTCCACAGCCCCTAGCCATTGTGGCTATTATTGTGGTTTTAATGCCTCTCTTGGTAACGCTTCATGCTCAGTAATGTGGGCTTTGATAAGCCTTCAACGGTCTACACAACTGGTTTTGTAACCGTCTGAGGCGTCATTGACTGCATTGAATAGCTTCCCTACCTTCGTTAGTGATGTGGATGTATTGATGAAGATATTTGGTTTGCTTGTCTATGAGAGAAATCGTCGATCCTATCAATGTACCTTCCTGGTGACGGCAAAAAAACAGTGGACGTAAAGGCTACAAAGGACGAAATTGGAGGCCATCTTTCAAATCATCATCACTATAAAACTCACCCCTATAGTAGATAACACCATTCTCCATGCTTGTAAGTTCTATCACGAGTTGTTTTACTATGTTAATTACCTTTGTTTATGATTTGAATCATAGTATTATACCAGCAGATTAATGTAGCAAAAGAAACCAAAAAATTGCATGTCAAATAAAGAACCTAATACAAAATCAGATCAATATTTGAAGTACAAATCTAAAAACATTTGGTCATTGGACATATTAGTATGTAAAGTGGGAAGACTTACTTCCTAGGCAGTTCAGAATCCATGCTTGCATCTCCAATTACTCACTAAACTTTCCTTTTTCTGTCCTCAAAGCTCCCACGTAAAGTAGGGATTGTTTCCTATGGCTGGGATAGGGCTCTCTTCTAAACTACTCTTCGATTACGCTTTTCAAGAAAAGGGCAAAGAAACTTTCAATGTATAAGCTCTTTTAAACTGCATTTGGAGATCAATCTAAGGATTTGATTCCCCACCTACCAATTCTAACAAGTTCACAATAAGTACACCATTCTCAATAATATACAAAATGACAAAACTTAAGCACAGTACCTTAAATGTTGTTCCTTAGGTTCTTATTTTCAGATTTAACTAAAAACTACAATTTCAACCCTTGAGAAAAAATCTACATGGTAGAATCTTAAGAAGAGAATCTAAAGAATCAATATATTACTAAAAGCTGAAGCGTAGCTTTTAATTCTGCTGCTCCCACGTTGCGCCACATCAGCTGCCACGTCATTTTCTTTATAAAAAAAATTATTTTCTTTTCAATTTTTAAATGGTTTTTATAATTTATAGCCCTATAAATCCCAACCCACTACTTCTTTATTTACTCTCACTATCACCCTATAATAAATTTATATAATTAATCCAGCCCACCTCCCTATAAATCCCAGTCCACTACTTATTTATTTACTCCCACTATCACCCTAGCCATCTCATTATCAATTTTTTTATATAATTTTTTAACATTTAAAGTGAATTAAAAACTCTATTATATTACAATCAAAATATCATATTTAATTTATATTATTTTTAATTATTCTTATTTATTATTAAATTTTCAATTCCATTTTAACTTTTCATATCCCCACTACTCTCTACCTTAACTTTCTTCAACCTTTCTCATTCCATTTCAACTTTTCATATCCCCACTACTCTCAATATTAATATTATTCTATCTTTTTATCTTCCTTTATTTTTGACTCTTCTTATTCTTATCCTCATGCTATAAAATTGTCATTCTCCCTCTTATTCCATGCATAATTTCTATTTTTCCACACACAAAAGCCTATCTCTCTCTCTCTCTCTCTATATATATATATATATATATATATATATATATATATATTTTCCTTCAATTTTTGGTATATATATATTTTTTAATTTTAGTGTAACAGGTTGACCATCAAAACATACTGATGCAATATTGAAAGCTCCACCAAATGCATTGCAGAAATCAGTTTTAGACTACTAGAAGTCAGTTAGTTTGCTAAAATTGGACTTGACAGGTAATCGAGCTTGATACAATTTAGTTTTATATTTTATGTTGTTATCTTTTTTATTCTCATTGGTTGTTAAATGTTATATTATTGCATTATAAAGATAGTATATAAAAATATAATATTATTTTATTACCTAGCATAACTAAAATAATATGGTGTTTATTGCTATACATTTCATTTTTATTATTTTACTCTCATCTTATTTTATTCAACATTTAAATTTAGCAACATCCTCCATATCATAATTATTTATATTTTGTCTCATTTTAAAAAAAAATTAAACATATATTATTTTATTCAATAAATAAAAATTGTTCTTATAAAGTCTTCCCATGAAATGTTACAATGCATCAATGGAAAAATGAAATACAAAACAAATATCAATTTAGAAACACTCAATTTAAAAAAAAAAAAAAAACAAAAGAATAAACAATTTTCTTATAAAGTATTTCCATAAAACGTTACAATGCATTAATAGAAAAAAGAGAATACAAAACACATGCTATTTTAGAAACACTAAATTTATAATAATAATAATATCAAACCAAACATATCATAAAATAATAAACTAATATTTATGGATGTACTAACTTCATAGCAGCAAAATGGAGTAAAATAAAAATAAAAATAATTGTTACAATATGCATATTTAGTACATTAGAATTATCACCAAATTTGGGAAAACAATAGGATGTTAACAAAGAGGGAGAGAAAGAGATTAGTAAAAGAAATCAAACGTCATTTAAATAAATTAATTAGTAACCGTTAATTGGAAAACAAAGAGACCGACGGCTAAATGAGTAAAAATTTAATTAAAGATGACCCTACGAATGTTATTATAAACTTTACAATGCAAATAAATAAATCGTTAAATTCACTTAATTAAATCATATAATCAACAATTAAATAAAATCATACAAAATTTAAACTTGAAACTAATCAAACTTTAATCTAGAAAAATCATATTTATTATCAAAACTAAAAGGAAAACGTTCTTAAGTAATAATAGAAATATATAAGAAATAAAGATGAAAATTTTCAAAATATTTTTTTTTGACATTATTTAAAAATAATAAAATATAAAAAAAAAAGTCCTTAAATGCTTATATTCTTCACACACCATGACTTTTAAAATCTAATGAAAGGTTTGAAGAATTTAACTCTCATTTAATGCCTCTATTATGAAAATCAACAGATAGTAAAATATGATAATAGTAAGAAACGTTATAAATGAGAACATGAAAAAACTAATTAGCCACTATTATTATGGAATAGATGTCTTTTTTTTATGCATCTAAGAAAATGAAATGTATAGGGCTTACGTATTAAGGTATATGTAAAGATTCACGTTAAAAAAATATGTAAAGGTTTTTTGAAAAAAAAAAGTAGATGTAAGGTTTTTATTAACTTAAAAGACAATGAAAAACCAATTTTTAATTACTACAACCGTCGCTACTCTATAAATTACAGACAATACTATATTCAATATCCTAAACAACATAGTTATGCCATTTTGGATATACACCACCATATTCAACTTATAAATTACAACCCAAATCAATCATACAATTACACAATCAAAGCATGAACATGTAACATGTATTACCTTCTGAATTATTGCTTGGAATTTTCACAATTATTGAAAGAGAATCTCCAAATTTAATTTTTAGAAAACATCAAGACAAGGTGAATTTTAGTCTTTTTAACTTCCATAGAAAAAAAATATTACACACATTATTTCAACCCTTATGGAAAAGAAGGTTTACATGTAGCATGCAAAACATGTTTAATTGACTTAGAGATGTAAAAAATTAGTCAACCAACTATGGTAGAATTAAGGTTTCAAATTTTAAATAAAACAATTCTACAATAATAAAAAATTATTTTGTGATAAATATGATTATGAAATGCATTAATTTTCATTAAATTAGTTCAAATTACAAAATAATAATAATAATAATAATGAGATCACCATAAAAAATAATCACGCGCAACGCGCAGGTCTGTGACTAGTAAGAAAATAATAACGCAGTTTTTTTGTATTTGGTAAGTTTGGTAACAGTGAGAGGAGGAAATTTCAGCACAAGAAAGAGAGAAGAGAAAAGGAAAAAGATATGATTATATATATATATATATATATATATATATATATATATATATATATATTTTAGTATGTCAGTTAGGATGAAAGGAGAAAAGGAGAAGGGAAGATTAACCATAAATAATTTGACAGTATATCCCAATTACAAATTTAGGTAACAATTATAATTAGTAATAAGGAAGGGTAAAAATGTAAATTAACCAAGTTGTTTCTCTTCTTTTCATTTTTGTCTATATCGGGTAGAATTCAGAAAGAAACAATAAGGCGATAAACAGCAATTTGTTTTGATAATTTAATAATTACAATAGGAGATAAATAATTTAAATTTTAGATTTTTTTTATTAAAAATGTTAATTGAGCTGGAAGACTCATAACATAACCCACATTTCAAATAATAAATGGATAAGAACAAGTATTACACAAAATGCCCAAAAAAAGGTATATTAATTTCCTTTCTTTCTTTACTTTTCTTTCAATCAAACAAAGAATTTGCTTTCCTTTCCTCTTATTATTTTCCTGCTCTCCACTTTCCACTCAACCACACATACCCTAGTAGTATCTAAATACTGTACCTAAGTCTTGCTCTATACAAAATATTTTGTGTACGGTATTTAAGCCTATTATTGTAATGAAACATTATATGGAATTGAGCGAAAAGGAAAACCAGTAATATTTGACAAAATTTAACTAATTGTATGAGATTGAGATAAATCAATTCATGATGTTTAAAAAAGAAGAGATATTCTTAAATTGACAAAACAATATGGAAAACTGAAGCTTTGACTAGACCTCTTAATCCCCTGTAATTTGCAGCTTGTTGACTATGATTTAAAACTTAACTACATGGTGGAATGATATTTGAACAATTTTATAGTAATAATATAGAAATTCAAAAAAGTGATTACAAACACATACAAATCTATTGTTCTACATCTTAGATAAAATGAAAAATCTAACAGAAAAGAAATAAGAAAAGAAGAAGAAAAATGCAAACCTTAAATGTAAGCCCGATAATGAGGAGAAAACAGAGGACATTAAAGCTACAACGGATGAAATTGGAGGCCAATTGTTCAGATCTTCATTATTGTGGAACACCACACTGTAGTGCACAACACCATTCTCCGTGTTTATAACTTCAACCATAGGCTGTGCCTAGCTTAATTAGCTTCATCTGTGATTTATATCATGAGCGATAACCACACCAACAGATTAAGGTAGAGAAAGATAGGATAAAACAAATAGTTGCATGCCAGATGGAGAACCTATTAAGGCATCAGAGCAATATCTGAAGGACAAATTTGGGAAATTTGTTCTTTGGAAATATTTGTATGTAAAATAGGAAAACTTACTTCCAAGGCAGTTCAAAATCCTTGCTCGCATCCCCAAGTTGTTGCTGAACATCCTTTCTCTGTCCTCAGGGTCTAGTGGTTCGGATTCAGGGATTATTCCAAGTAATAAGCATCACTAAAAGTAATAAGTTTGCAATGAAAAACGTAATGTTTTAAATGATTAGAACAATATACTTTTAATCACAATGGAAAAAAATGATAATGATCTAAAATAAATGTAAGGCCTAGAGGCACCAATTGAATGAAAAAAGGTTCAAGAACTAAATGATAAATGGAAGACTGAGTAGAGTTATCAAAAAAGTAAACTTTTCATATGTCACCATTTAAGATGGACTGCTAAAGAAAACCAGACTACAGGTTAAGCTTGTTTGCAGCATCTTTGAATGGATAACAAGGCTTTTTAAAAAAAAAAAAAAAAAAAAAGCATTCGGGTTTTTGTACTTAAAAGCCTTTCCCATTTCCCTTTCTCTATCTTTGAATTATCTCGCTCACTACCTACCTATCTTGGTTTTGAGTTTGCATAATCTATATCTATATCTACATATTACTAAAAGCTGAAACGTAGCATTTATCAGTATTATGTCATCATTTATTTTCTTATTTTATTTTTTATTTTTAGATTTACCGGTTGACATTTATTGAGCATTTCCTAAAATTAAGGTGTTACTCTATCTTCAACTCTATCATGTGTCTCTCCATTAACCCAGACTCTTCAAATGCTACTATTATATGGAATTTTGACAGTCACTGATAGATTACGACCTCCTCACATCCTTTATCCGTTGTAACTTCTTCAAATTTTTTAGCATGTGTCAACAATATGCACTAGAAGTTCACAATTATAATTAATATCCACTATAAACTTAATACTCCATCAATTTTTTTTTTCCTTTTCTTTATTCCCTTAGATCTTTTTTAAGTAACCCAAAAGTCATGTTTTACCATAACTAAATCACCTCTAACAAAATCTATTCTTTCCTAGGAAAGAAAAAAACACTCTTTCCTTTTTCTTTTTCTTTTTTTGGTTTTAAAAACTTCATTATTTAAAAATTAAAATATCTTTTAACAATTATTTTTATAATTAATTTTCCAACATTGCTCCCTCCCTTTTACCTTTTCATCTCCCCACTACTTTCTACCTTAATATCACTATTTTTCTATCATTTTATCTTCCTTTATTTTGACTCTTCTTATTCTCATCATTTTACTATAAATTTGACATTTTCTCTTCCATTCTATACATAGTTTTCTCACACAAAATGGTTACCTCTCTCTCTCTCTCTCTCTCTCTCTCAATTTGTTTTTCATTTTTTGTTATTTTATTTTAATTTTATTGCATCCATACTTTAGGTTTTCATTAATTTCTGTGTTAATTAAAATTCCACTTTGGAATGTTGTAATTTAGTTTTGTGTTTTAAGTTGTATTAGTGAGAGCCGAATCTTGTCTTTAGAAATGGCATAATGAAACAAGAACATGGGTGGAAGGAATATAATCAAATGTCATATAATATGGTGAACTAATGTATCTTCCATTGCTAAATTATATGGTCCTTGATGGACTGGCTGTAGATTTTGTGAATATTGAAGATTTTACTTTTGTTCAATGGCTAGGGCTGTCCACGGGTCGGTCTGGGTTGGGTTTATGCCCAACTCGGAACTAACCCGATCACTTCGGGTTTTCCATGATTAGACCCGCCATCGACTGTGAACGGAGTCGGTTCGGGTGGTCGAATTTTCGCCGAGTTCAGATCAGTCCTCGGTTGGTTTCGAGTTGTGCGAAAATCTGCTGGATTTTGCCAAAAGTCGTCGGATTTAGCGAGACCTGACCGGATCTTGATGAGATCTCGGCGGATCTCGAAGAGATTAGGTCGATCTCGGTGAGATCTGGCCAGATCTTGATGAGATCTCGGTGGATCTCAAAGAGATCAGGCCGATCTCGGCGAGATCAGGCCGATCTCGGCGAGATCAGGCCGATCTCGGTGAGATCTAGCCAGATCTTGATGAGATCTCAGCATATCTTGAAGAGATCAGATGGAAAATTGGCGATTTTCCTTCAAGTTTAGGTCGGATCTCAACAGATAGGACAAAAAATGTGCGATTTTTTCGGTCAAATACGGTCGGGTCAGTTAAATATCGGTTTCTCAGCCTCAAACCCGCCAACCGACCCGTCGTTTTCGGGTTCTGGGAGTAGAGACCCACCGCTAACCCGTCACTCAGGCCGGATTGGACGGTTGGGGCGGGTGGGTCGGGTTCTGGATCTGGCTGGACAGCCCTATCAACGGCTCCATTTGAGTGAAGACTTCGTACATATGTGTAGTCTTAGTGTGTGTTTGGCAAAAATTATTTTTGCCAACTTATTTTACTATTCAGCTTATTTTTACTACTATTTACGGGTCCTATTGCACTTTTTGGTACTATTCATAGGTCCCACTATACTATTTCAGCTAACTTTTACCTTTATCTGCAGTACTTTTAGCAAAAAAATTTCAGTTTCAACAAAATAAATGGATCCCAAACAAACTCTTAATCATAATAAAATGAGCTGCATGTGCCTCCCCTCCCTCTACCATGTTTACTCATGGAAAGGCCATTTATATACTGTTACTCATTGATAGTTTATTTTTGTCTCATGAGGCTACCACTATAAAGAGCATCCCCTTAAGCTCTAGACAAACCAATGATACTGTCTATGGTCCAACATTGAATTAAGGTATGTTGTACATTCTTAAGAGTGCATATCCTTTAACCAATATTTTTATTCACCTTAAAAAAAATCATTATTTTTATTATTTATTTCCTAATATCTTTCCATTCTTTTTACTTTTTCATCCCCCACTACTTTCTATCTTAATATTACTATTTTTCTATCATTTTATTTTCTTTTATTTTGACTCTTCGTATTTTCATCATCTCATTATAAATTTGACATTTTCTCTTCCATTCTATGCATAGTTTTCTCACACAAAAACGTTACATCCATCTCTCTCTCTCTCTCTGTTTTTCATTTTTTTTATTTGTGTTTTAATTTTTATTGCAATGGTATTTTAAGTTGATGAGTTTTTGTGTTAATTGGAATTCTACTTTGAGTTGTTGTGATTTAGTTTTGTGTTTTAAGTTGTTATCTTTTTTATTATCTTTGATTGTTATATATTATCCTACCACATTATGCATATAGTATATAATAATATAATGTTCTTATATTGCATAGCATGACGCGGATAATTTGATATTTATTGCTGTATATTATATTTTTACTCTTTTTTCTTTGCATCTTATTTTATTCAACAATATTCAGCCGTATCCTCCATTTCATTAAATTATGTAGCACAAATACACACATGCCTTCCTTTACCATACATTAAGGGAATCAAAATATTTGTGTGTGATAAAGGACCATATAATTCATAATTTAGATAGTATTCTTTGAATGTGTATGGACCTATAGATTGAGCAATTTGTAGACTTAAAAGACTATTAAGAATGGACTCTTTGAATCAAGACTAGAAATATTTGGACTACTATATATCATTTAGATAAAAACCTTTAATCATAGTTATATTAATTTTTTTGCCACAAATTTAAATCATGCAAACTTAATAATTTTATATTATGCGTTAGCATATTCTCACCTTCTTCTTCTTCTTCTAAAATTTTTTATGTATCATCTTTAAAGGATGTCAACAATATCTTATGGGAAAAGTTATATAAAATATTAAGAAAAAAATGTTTTATATTACAACCTACTAAAAATGCTTTTTAACGGTTTAAACCTTTCTATTATTTATATCACTAACATGTTTTATAGCTACCACATGTGGTAACTTAAATCTTAATATTCTTAAATTGTATCGGCAAAAAGAAAAAAAAAAAAAAAAAAGTTGCCACAAAAGAGGATTTCATGTAAAGTTTTTTGCAAAATGAAATACTTATTCTGTAAGGCCACCAAACTTGATAATTTGCAAATGGTGGAACCACTTGTAATAATATTTGCATAGTTATATAATTCCAGCTAAAGTAATCAAGTATACTTTTAGCCTTAAAAAAAAAAAACACATTTACCGGTGGTTAAATGTTCATCTTGGATAGTTTTAACTTTTCATATAATTTTACTTTCATATATTCATCTATTTTAATATAGATTTTTCTATTAAAAAAAACTTTAATTTAGGTATTTATTTGAAAACAATGAGATAATGATTTATGAATAATCAAAAACAAAAAATATTATTTATACATATTCATCTTGTGCAGTTGTAACTTTACATATAATTTTGCATTTATATATTCATCTACTTTAATTTAAATGTTTATAACTAAATAATGAATTCTATGAACAAGGTAATTAAAAAAAAAAATCATATTTCTACTCTTCAAAAAGTCACCAATTTTATTTTTCAAAAAAAGACCTTTTACATTTCCTTGGAAATTCTTAAAAAAAAAAAAAAAAAAAAACTTTGACATACCACTAACCAAACCACTTCATACATTAAATAAAAAATTAAAGCTTATCATTACTTCAGTTAAGATATTATGAGTGCCTTAATTGATCAAGACCAAACTAGAGAAATGCCTTTTATATTTCCTTGAAAATTCAGAAAAAAAAAAAAAAAAAAAAACCCTTGACATACCACTAATGTAACTACATCTATAGCTATTTAAGACATCCAAGATATCTATTTCTTATTGATAACCATAAAAATTATAGCAAGCAAGGGAACATACAAAGTAATAAAGAATAAATGAAGGAAGAAAAAAAGAAGTGAAATCAAACGTCAATTCGATTTCTGGGAAGTATGCATGATTATCCAATAAGAAGAGTTTCAATTTTTTCAAATGAACGATTTGAAGACCTAATGATTCTAACAACTAATAGCAGAAATCAAATAGAGGATATTAAAAACTTTATCGTGCAATAAAATCAACCATTACATTCACTTAATTAAATCAATAATACAAAATTTAAACTTAAAACTAATCAAACTCTAACTAAGGAAATTATATTTCCTATCATAACTAAAATGAGATCTTCTCTAATAATAATAGAAATTACATAAGAAATAAAATTGAAAAATCTAATGAACAAGTCTACCTCTCATTTAATATCTATGTTATGCAATTCATCAATCAATAAATATATGATAATGGTCAAAAACCTTATAGATGAGATCATTAAAAAAAAATGATAAAATTAATTAAAAAAATAACTCTTTACAAAGTTTAGGGACTAAAATAATATTTTACCTAAAAATTTATCACGCGCAACGTATGGGTCTGTGACCAATGTTTATAGTGAATGAGGCCAAATGAGAACAGCATTTTGCATGATGTTCTGAATGAATAAGACCAAAACTTTCCTGCAACCTTAAGGGTTGGAAATAAAAGTTATTGACCATGGATTAAAAAGAAAAAGCAATAGCATCAAAAGAAGAACATAAAGTTACCTATGTGTAAATTAGAATTGAATGGCCCAAAGAAAACAATTGTAATATGGCTTCATTGCCTTCTTATTCTTTTTTGTTGAACATATTAGTTACCATTTGGGGTCTGTCCATTTTTGAATGCCATCCCAAAATTGGGAAACTGCTGATGGGAAAAAACAAGAGGCATTTCTCAGCTCATCCCCTCCCCCTTGGTGGTAACATTCCATTCTCCCCACTCCACACACATTTGTACTAGGTCTCCTAAATCTGTAACACTAAGCCAAGAATTTTAGCACACTAGATTTCATACCCTAAAAAATATCGGTAGAAATTACATAAGTTGAAAATTGGTCAATTAGCTAGCTCACATTTCATCAGCCACCATATAATATGAATTACTCAGGAGATGGCCTTGAAACACTTCCTTGCTGCCGAATGAAATGGATAAAGTAGTATCTTCTGCAGCGCTTTTTAAAATGTGCATCCATGAGTGACACTTTGCTTCATCACAAAATGTACTCCCCCAAGTTGTCACCATCCTTTAAACACTAAAACACCTCAAAATTGTCCGTTCATAGCCAGCACAAGAAGGTTCACTTCAGAAATCTGTATTGCTTTTGAGAAAGCCAATTCCACTCAACGATTATTGGAATCGCAAAATTAACAACAGTGCTGAAGAGAAATGTCACTCATAATGTGCACAGGCTTCACCTTTCTTTAAGTAATTTATTGTAAAGCATATTGACGGACTGGCCAAAAAGTAAACTTAGAACAAAATACATGGTACTGGCCAAAAAGCACAATGAAAAATAAATACACAGTATGGTCCCAAAAAAAAAAAAAAAAAACACAAATTAAATACACGGCCAGACAACAGGCCAAAACTTCTTTACCAGGACAACAGGCCAAAACACCTTTACCAGTTCAATAACATAACACTCATTCTCACAAACAGTCTTACTTCTTTTATTGTGAAACAAAACACCAATACTTCAACACTTCACAAGCAATATTCTTGAAAAATCTTCAAGCACTCGCCCTACAAAATTTTCATAGCTCATCATAATTATAATCAGTAATCAAGACGCGAATATTTCATGATGGGGAAAAAAAATAATACTGAAAACCAAAAGTGAAAAAAAAATAGAAAGAGCATATTTTCTTATTACATGTAGCTAGTAAATACAATTCCAAATCTACAAAAATTGCATCTTGATGAGACAAAAACTTTCTAAATAACTGCAAAAGTCATGTCTCAAGAATAACCTAAGCATAGTAACTCAACATATTCCCTATATCTGCACTTTCATTTTACATACATCATGTTTGCCATTTCCTTTTTGTTCCCAATCATGCAAATATTGGAGTGCGATAACATACATTAGAAACTCTGCATTGTTTTTAATATTCAAACAATTTTTGTACAAAAATCAAACAATAATTACTATACATTGAAAAAGACCACACAACTTTCCATAAACCAACTTTATAAATATTATCAAAGATCATCAATATTGAAATGCCTTCATAGTTCACTACATGAAATACAACAAATTCACAAATTATAATTGTTAGCTTTTAGAACCAAGTTGACAATTGAGTACATTAACAAATTATGTGGTTATGCAAATTTATCAATCATGCATGCTAACAATCATTTAATAGCAAATTAAATTATGTGTTATCAATATTCAATATCATAAAATCAAACACAATGGAGAAGGCAATCTGGTGACACAGTGAAACTGAGATGGAAAAGCTATTCTAAAGGAAAAACCACCATAGAGAAACCTTCACCAGTTCCCCAATGAAGCAAACCCACTATAGCAAGAAAAGTTGTTACAATCTCAAACAAAAAATCCTTATCCTATACTCTACTTCCCTTAAATAACTTGAGGTAATAACTTGTTATGTTGTAATTTCATTAACTTGTGTAGGCTTTAATCCTAGTCAAATTGATTGTAATTCAAGCTTAAATACTCTGTATTTGTGGGCTATTTTTGTAATTAGGTTGGGTTTGAGAGTCCAAAGTAGTGCTGCTGAAGATTCATATTTGCAGGAGGGATTTTGGCACTCACGAAATAGCCATGTGACATGACAAGCATTAAAAAAAAAGTTATGACTTAACTCACAGGATAGATTTGCGGGACACTTACTAATTTGCACTCGTGAATTTGTTCGAACAGAAAAATCAGTTATTCAGATCCTCAACTGCTCCAACCCATTCCCACTATAAATTCACATCATTTCCCACAATTTAAACCCTAAGGACAGCCATATTGAAGAGCTCGGGAGAGACTTAAAACCCTAGAGCTAAAACCTTCTTTTCTCTCTACCTTCTCCTTCTCACCATAGCCAAATCCCATGAGAGGAGACTAGATCCTTCACACCTATCATCACCTCAGTGTTGTTTGGAGCCTTAAGAATCACTGGAGGACTTCCATTTCAGTCATGGTGACTTGAAGTTGCAACAAGTGCTTGGTTGCAGAATTGAAGACTCAGGTAGAGAAACAACTGAGCGAAGTCAGTTGCTAGTAGGAGCTTGGAGGGATTGAGTACAAGATTGCAGCACTACTTGGAGGCTTGTGTGGGTCAATTTTTACTGCAACTATCTATTCTTAGTGGATTGATTTGGCAATCTAACCTGCGGAGAGATTTTTACACCCAGTACTTAGATTTTTCTCTATGATAACACATCGGTTATTATCTTGGGTTTGCTTCTCTTATCTTATTGTCAAATTCTCATTTAAATTGCATTAACATGTTTATCCATGAAATTGTTAGCATCCATACTTAGTTCAATTGGTTAATCATGTATATTGGGCCTTAATTGATAGATTAGCTTTAATTGACTTAAAATTCCAAAAAAAAGATGAAGAAGATGATGAAGCTTTAATTGACTTACTTAGCCATAATTAAAATTTCAGGGTATAAATCATTACCTAGGTCATTGGGTTATTTTCTTCAAAACCTAGGCTTTCACTGCACTTGAACATCTGGACTCTTCAACTATACAAATTGCCTTTGCAAATGACACATCCATGATTACAATTAGAACCTCTTGAAGGTTTTTGTAGAGTCCATATTTTTAGATTGGCAACTAAGAACAAATGTAACCTTTTAGAACTAAGTTTGTCTAGTTATTTAGTATTGAATAAATATTGGGATCAAGACAATCAGGTTTAGACTAGTAAAGACTCAAGAAAACAAAAAATTAGATTGCTAGAAGACTGCATTTCAATTGCAGGCATGACATGTCAAAATTCACTTATCTTGACCGGTTGAGCTGCACATCTCAATCAATTGAGATTCATGGAGAATAGATCTGCAGTTTATTTTCTTAAAGTTTGATCTAGGATTTTGATGGATCTTAAGGACATATAAATACAAACTCCAAAGCATGTTTTGGAAGACATAAGAGGGTAGTGTTTTGTACAAAGATCAGGAGATTTTCCAAGCCTTTTTGAAGCCATAACTAGAGGCTACATGCAATCATCAGATCTGGTTATAAAGCAGAGTTGTTGCAATCAGTTAACCACAGTTGCTGGTCAAATCTTTGAGCGGAGTTCTCGAAGTCACGAATAGGAAAGTTCGTGTGCAACATTCCATAATAGAAAAGTCCATGGATTCGAATTTATGTGCGGTCACGCCAATAAGTAATACATAAGGTAGCAATAGATTTAGAATGAAGTCTATTCTACAACCTTCAATTCTATTAATGGATATGTTGCCTTGAGGATTTTTTAAGTTAAATCCTCTCTAGGTTTTTTATTGTTAAACAACAGTTCCATTAGTTTTCCTAGGTCATCATTTCTAGTGTCTATGTGATCTATGTTTGTTTGATATGTTAATCAATTTAATCAAGAGCATAATTAATTAATTGGTTAAAAGTTGATTAATTTTGTGACAATTGAGGCCTAAAACCCTAATAGTTTTCTTCAAAGCAACAAGTTTATGGTAAGTACAACGGCTTCAACTATTTCACCAACTGATCTTCAGATTTACTTGAATATCTTTGGTACTGTGAAATTGAGGGAAACTTAGTTATAAAACCTGAGTTACATAAGCATAGCTTCTCTCCTTTAAAAAAAGCCCCCCAGAGTCAACTCATAATATCCCTTTTACTTCCTACAAGTAGGCATTGAACGTTGAGACATCTTCCATCTTCCAACAAGTAGGCAATGGACGTTGAGATAGACAAGTTATTGGGTCATTTCAGATGCTACAGGTTCGTGTAATCTCAATAGGTTGAGATTGGAGTCAAGGTTGCTATTGAGATCGTAGCTTTCTTCAGTTGAGATCGGATCTTCATTTTGATCTTGAGTTACACCTCTAAGACACAACAAAACTCACAATTTGACATGGTTTGCGGTTTGCCCATACTAATACATATAGACCTAACAATAAATATCTTAAAATAAAAATATATGAAGTACTTTATTTATGAAAATTTTAGATAAAATAATAGAGATGATATCTGGAAGTAACACTAATGGCGTCACACCCTGACGTCCACACTTTTGGATATGCTAAGAATAGCAAACTATTAAGTAAAGCATGCAACCTACGAAAATCAATTACTTGCTAGACCAACATCAAAACCAAATGTCGGTTCCAGTTAGCTCAAATGGTAAAGTCTTTGATAGTTGTATAAAAGATTTGAGGTTCAATTCCCGTCTAATCAAAAAATTGATTGATGTCTTGGTCTGACGATAAAAAACCATTATTAGGAGTGGACGCCATAAGTTGAAACTTTCTCAAAAAAAAAAAAAAAAACCTCAAAACCAGGATATTCAAGATCTAAATCACAACATAAAGTGTACAAAATATATCATGCCACAAATTAAAACCTTGTATCAAATATTATCAAAATGTTAAAAATAAAGAAAGTATATATATGTGTGTGTATAAACCTTCACCTCTACAGGGAAAGTTTGGCCCTGACACACTGTATTTCTCTCCCTCTCTCTGTGACATCACTGATCAATCCCCTCACTCCACTGGTCACCCACACAAACCCTTGCTAGTCTCCACCACTAGCCGACCTAGTTTCCGGCACTCCATTTTCCAAAACGCCTCTGTCATTTCACAGCTCAAACCCACATCTTCTTCATCACTCCACCACACCACCGGCAAAATCACCACCCTCAAAAAAGGTAGATCTCTTTGTTTTTGTCCGCTAAAGGGTGGTGGTTTTGACCGGTAGAGCAATGGAGTGGCAAACAAATAGGTGGGTTTGAGCAAGCAAAGAGGCAAAGACACAGTTGAAGGTGGAATGGCAGAGACTATGTGGGCCAGCGTTAGAGACATGGGAGGATTTGTGGGTGACCAGTGGAGCAAACATCGAATAGAGAGAGAGAGAGAGAAATAAACTCACAATCTAAAGAAAGTAAGGGGTCGTTTGGTACATATGTTTTTAGTTTTTAAATAATATTACACGTATTTCTATATATTTTTTCACCCACATGTATTTTCAAAAAATACAAACAACGTTTTTTTTTTTTTTGATAAATAACATAAGAATATTATTAATAATGAAAATTGCCAAACCGAGTACATTGGGGATGTACTATGGGGGCACAAATCAAGAGACAAAAGAACAACGGTCAAGAAAAATAGAAAAGGAAGAACAAGAAAAATGAGAAAAAACCACACTCCAATCAAAGAGAGTGTGTACGAAAAATGACTTAATCTCCAGCAAAGAGCGTTCGCAACCCTCAAAGCTTCTAGCATTCCTTTCACGCCAAATGCACCAAATCAAGCAGTGAGGCACTAATTTCCAAACATCAATGTGACGATGTCGCGCAAACTCTCCTTGCCAAGGCTCAAACAACTCAAGAACAGTATGAGGCATAACCCATTGAATACCAAACAAGCAGAAAACCAAATACCACAACTCCCAAGCTATGGAACAATGAAGCAGAAGATGATCCACCGACTCCCCACACCTCTGACACATATAGCACCAGTTAAGCACTATCACTCGCCTTTTACGAAGGTTATCTGTTATTAAGATCTTATCTAAGGAAGCAGACCAAGAAAAGAAAGCTACCCTTGAAGGAACCTTAGATTGCAATGTCATTTTCCATGGAAAAGAAACAAGATTAGGAGTGTAGAAGGAACTATAATAACCTCTAACCTCAAAACCTCTATTCCTTGCAGGCTTCCAACAAACCTCATCTGGGCCAAACCCTCACATTGACGAAGAATATACCAACTCCATAAACCAGTCAAAGGCTTCTTCTTCCCAATCTTGTGGTGGACAACGAAATTGCACATTCCAATGAAATCTTCCAGTTGACCAACCCATAACTTCAACCATCAAGGAATCCTTTGACCTACTAAGACAGTAAAGCTTCAGAAAGGCCTCTTGGAGTGTACAATCCCCACACCACACATGCTTCCAAAATTTCACTCTATCGTCCCCCACATCATAAACAAGAAGTTTAGAGAAGTTCAACCAGCCACTTCTAATATATCTCCACAAGTTGACCCCATAAGGACTTGTCACCTTCTTCGTACACCAACCACCCCAAATGTTCCCATATTTTGCCTCTATAACCCTCCCCCATAAAGCATCAGTCTCCGAGCCATACCTCCACAACCATTTACCTAGTAAGGCAGAATTAAAGGTACCCAATCGTCTAATACCCAACCCCCCAACTTGCAAAGGCCTATAAACCTTGGCCCAATTAAGTAAATGAATTTTAGGTTCACCTCCAATCCCATTCCACAAAAAATCTCTCTATAATTTCTCCATACGCTTAGCCACCTTACCTGGTAAAGGAAGAAGGGAAAGAAAGTATGTAGGTAAAGAAGATAGTGAGCTTTTAATGAGTGTCACCTTACCCCCTTTAGATAAATACATTCTCTTTCAACCTGCTAATCTCCTTTCCATTTTCTCTAAGATAGGATTCCAAACAGATAAGTCCTTAAATTTTGCACTTAATGGAAGGCCCAAATATTTCAAGGGTAGAGAAGATTGCCCACACCCCAACATACCCACCAAAATCTCCAAATTGGGTACCCCACCAACAGGTACCAACTTGGATTTCCCCAAATTAATATGAAGCCCTAACACCTCCTCAAATCTAGCAAGAATCGCCCTCAGATTAGCAATTTGAGAAGGTTCAGCAGCACAAAAAACTAGAGTGTTATCTGCAAATAAAAGGTGAGACACCATCACTGATTGACCAGTCGTACTACCCACAGAAAAGCCTGAGAATTCCCCAGCGGAGGCAGCCACATCCAACATACGACTTAATGCCTCCATCACAATATCAAACAACAATGGAGATAAAAGATCCCCTTGTCGAAGCCCCCTAGAACTTCCAAAGAAATTAGTTGGGTTACCATTGATCAGGATGGAAAACTTTACAATTGAAATGCAATACCTTATCCATTTTCTCCATTTCTTTGAGAAACTATAGTGCTACAACATATACATCAAAAAATCCCAACTCACATGATCAAATGCCTTCTCCACATCCAATTTACATAGCACATCCGGAACTCCTGACTTCAATCTACTATCAATACATTCAGAAGCAATTAAGATGGAATCCAAAATCTGTCTCCCTTTCACAAAAGCAGTTTGTGAATCCGAAATAAGCACATGCGCCACCCTACGAAGCCGATTAGCCAACACCTTAGAAATAATCTTATAAATCCCACCAAGCTGATAGGCCGAAAATCCTTGACCTCCACAGACTACAAATCACTGCTCTATTAGGAAAGGAGACCGGAATACTAAATTTTTTGGTGTTAGGAAAGGAGACAGCACCCCACCCCACAAACTACGAATCACCGCTCTATTAATTAGCCCTATTTTGGTTTTTTGAAGACAAACCACATCTGGCCCCCATTTCCTAATTAGATTTCTCACCCTGAGCCTTTTATCCTGCTCATTCAACCCCCTAACATTCCAAGAAATAATCCTCACATTCATTGATAAGGCACAACAGCTTGCTCAGAACTTACACTCCTTGCTTTATTTGGATCATACTCATCATTCAAAGAAGACAACAAATTTTTCAACTACCGCTGACCTTTCTGACCTGACTTGACCAACTTTGTCTGTTCACCCACCATAAGTTTCTGCTTATCTTTCTTTCTGGCCTCTATGGCTAATAACAATCTTATAATCTGCTCCTCAAAACCTTCCAGCGAAGTGCCCACAGATTTCTTAAAAGCCTTTATCCTATTGGTTACCCATTGTGATAGTTGACGATTATCCACACTCTCTTTACACCCAATCTCCTTCGCCTGACTGGACACCAACTCCAACGGACCTTCAGTGGCCAAAGGTACCACAACTAATGGCTCATCACCTCTCTCACAACACCTCAACCTTTCATCAAATTCCCACGTCTCATTCTTTGTCCTGGGAACCACAGACAAAGATTCTACTAGCCCCACATCCTCATCTGCCCAACTAACCCTTTGCCCTACATTAGTAATAGACACATTACCTGGTACACACTCACCCTCCAAACTAGAGCAGACTGACATACAATCTGGAGATCGATACAAAGACAATGGGATCACTAATTGCCTACCATCACGCAATTGTAGCATCCATTCTTTGGAATTACCCCAAGACTTATCCAAATCTCCAACCAACTCCCTAATAGTGGGGCCCGGTAGATTAACTCCCTCAGACTCAAAATCATAATTTGTAATGTCCAAACCTTCCGAACCCACAAAATCATCTTCCCCATCTTCCTTTGCCACCTGAGGAGACTCACTGGGTGCCTGGACCACCCCCACTGGCTTAACTGGCTTGGTGGAGGATTGGGTCTGAACTCTCGGACCACTAAAACTATCAGCACCCATCACTTCCGGTGCAAAGATAGAAGACATCGTGGCCGAGGACACCACCGGCACCACCATCGACCCACACGGGTCACCGATCACTGATATCAAATCGTGGGATGCATGGGCCACTTCCTCTGGTCCTATCGGCATGGTGAGAGTTGAAGCGAACCGGTCCGAGCTGAGTTGGCCACCCTCGCCGGCCACTACCGTTGCTGCCATAGAAGAGCCCATGTCCAAGATCACTTTCGGCGACGTCGTGATCATCACCACTGTAGTGGGTAAGTCCCTAGAACTCTCAAGTTTCTTCGGTTCAGTGGTTTCACTCCTGCTCAAGCCCGGAGTAGCTAAACAGCTTAGATGAGTGGACTCTAGCACATTAAGGCCATTAGTAGAACTCTCTCCAGCCTCAAATGAACATGGGCTTGCCAAACCCAGGCCCACAACAGGCTCCTTACTTCCCAAAAGGCCCACTGTTTGACTTACGTTATCAGTCTAATTGCCTGGGCCCAGCCCTACTATTTTATTCTGAGCAATATTACTCTCCCTTACCACCCAGTTGCCAGCTATTTGACCACCCTTAACTCTCCCCCAGGAAACCCGCCTCTTTCCAAACTCATTCACGGAAAATTATTAGGTACTCCCGGAATACCATAAATGCGTGCTCCCTCCTCTCACATGAATGATGGGTCCCACCATGAATTTAATTAGTGGGACCCACCATTTATGTGAGAGGAGGGAGCATACATTTATGGTACTCTGGGAGTACACAATAATTTCCCCTCATTCACAGCCACAATCAGTCCTCTCCAACGTGATCTCCTATTATCATGCAACTTTCCAAACTCAACAAGTTTTGAATTCGAATTAGAATTCAAAGCAATATTGAGCTTATTACCCTCCGGGATTTTCTCCTCGATATTATTCTTACCAGTAATACTCCCTTCTCCACCCTCACCACCACCCATGGCTGCCTGGGGAAACTTTCCGGCATGAGTTTCATAAAGTACAACCTGTGTGTGAGAATTGTCTCTCGGACGCTCCAAAATCTTCTCCACGACACCATCCTTGACCTTTTCTTTGATAAAAGGCTGCTGAATAGGCTTCAACCTTGCCTGTACTAGAGCTTTGACAACCTCCACATAGGACCTGGCAATACGAATTTTTGAAACCTGCTTATACTTGTATGGTACAAAATTCAATCCACCCACCGCATATTGGGAAGGTTCCAATATTCTTCTTAATTCAATCCCAAAGGTTCTCCATCCTCCTTGTGACTTACCGGCAGGAATAATGATAGTTCTCCACAACCCCCCTACCTTAAGCTCGGTCACAGATAAGTACTGTCCAAACGAGTTGGACCCCGTTGCAAAGTATAGGCAGAATCACCATCCCTCAACGTGAAAAACTGCTTTGGATTAACCCCTATCACGGTGTGTTCCAAACTCCGCATCACCTAGAGTGCTGCACTCTTACCCATAAAAACCGATTGCATGTAATATTTTCCCCGTTCAAAAATCTTAAGGGAGTAAAAGTTCCCTCCTTCCTCCACCACCAACTGAAACAACTTAGATTCAATAAAAAAACTTCTAAATCCACCCATACTGAGCCAAGAAAACAAACTAAACAAGATTTATGACTAATTCGAGGTAGCCGGGCCTCCAAGGAACCTACTACCTAAGGCAATCTTCACCTTATATCTTCCATCCCCTTTGCTAAAATGCATAATTAAATAATTAAAACCAAGGAAATAGAATTTTTTTTTTCCTAATACACAATAATCTTCTTGTTATTTCATAAATGAACAGATTATTGGGATTGTGAAAGATAGTTGAATTTGAATAAGAATATTATTATGAGTTGAGAATGTCTCCTCCTTTGTTCTCTTTGTTTGGTGGTGATGCCAAAACCAAAAAAAAGTCTGTCCATCCTTAGACAACCCTCTGCCACCTTGCTGCCTCCACACAACCGCCAGGAGGAGTCAGATCTGCACCGCTGAAGCAGTTGTTTTGCCAACCGCTAGAGCTGTCCATCTTGCCCAGCACCACCATCACACATCTGCTATTGATTTCCTGGGATTGAAGCTTTCTTGTGTGTTGTGGATAATAAAATACAAACAACGTTACTAGAACAACAACGTTACTAGAACAACGTTATCAAACGGCCCCTAAATCTCCATTAAGCAAGATTTTTATGCATATCAAAACAACTTAAGAAAATACGAATATTATGAGCAGCTTGGACATAAAGATCAATCACCCTCTCATGACACAAGCGACATGTGCAAGTAGCTAATATGAAAAGGGAAAATGTTCTCTTACACTTATTTTACATCAACTTCTTTAAAGAATATTCACAATTAATGCTATGATATACAGATTTTAAATTACAAAATGAAAATGTCCACATTTAAATCATGAAAGTGGATGTGAAAATATTGATGTGAGAGTAGAGGTGGCAAAATTAGACACGACCCATGAATTTGACACGACACGACACAAAATTTGCAGGTTATGGGTTGAGACTTAATGGATTCATGTCATATTCAGGTTGACACAACTGTCCCGTTTAACAAACGGATTGAGTTAGTGTTCAATCCATGGAACCCGTCTGACCCATTTAATTAAATAGCATTTTACTAATATACCCTTCAAACCCTAAGTATATAAACTTATTAGTTGTTGTGATTTATTTTCTTTACCATATTGTGATTGATTATTTGTGATATTAAAATATGATTTAATTTTGAATAATTATATGTGATGCAGTTACTTGTTAGTTATAAACTTTTATATTAAAAATATTTATTTGTTTGTTTTTTCATAATTTTTTTTTTCTTTTCATTTTGATAAAATCTTATAAACAGGTCGACAACACTAACCCGTTTAATAATTGGGTCGTGTTAAGGTTGAAGAATTTTGACCTGTTTAATAAACATGTTGGATTAGTATTGACTCATATAGTTAGATACTCAAAAGTTGATATGACACGAATTTGACACGTAAACACGAATTGCCACTCCTATGTGAGAGTATCATTATATGAAAAAGATATGCAAACAACACACAATGAACTAAAGAGTCTAATAAGTGGTCTATTACATAGGTTTTACCATTTTAGCCTAGGGAGAAATAAAATCAATTGTCATGCTAACGAGTGTCCTTAAAGTAATGGTTAACAATCCATTTTAGGAAAGTTTTGACATCATTTTTATGAGAAATGAAAAAAACTATCAAAATATTAAATTTTTTTTTTCTTTTCCCATAAAAACTTCTTTAAATGGATTGTTAACAATTACTCTGAGGGCATCCGTTAGTATTTCCCTAAAATCAATAACTCGATATAAGGTGAGAAATACATATAATAGAGATATTAGATGAGAGGCAAGACTTAGATACAGTACATAGGTGCTGTTCCTTAGGTTCATTTTTTAAGATTCTACATATGAATTTTTTTTTCATGGGTTGGAATTGTATTTTTTAGTTAAATAACCGCATGGCTAAATTTAAAGAGAAGAACCTAAGGAATAGCAACTAAAATACTGCCTAAGTTTTATCTTTAAATGAGTTATTGCTTTGAGACAAATTATATTCACTTGGGACTTAGGAAAATAGTGTATAAAACACAATGTCAAGCAACGAGGAGATACCAATGTTCAAGCTCAATCATCACCACAAAAGTGAATAAGAGATCGTTCACAAAACAGAGTCCTACTTAAACGCAGGTATATCAACACATGAATCTTAATAAAGAGACTGAAGAACATATATAATATTGTTCCTTGTAAATTATGCCCTAAAAAGAGCACAGTCGCAATATGTATGGTCATCAACATTTACAGCTCCTATTATGAACACTACCACATCTCCACCAAAATTTTCCATAACACCACGTACCCTTTTTGTTCCCTCTAAGGATTATGGTAAATATAATATGGCCAACATTAAAAACCTGATATGATCCACATATTGGGCATAGTGGGCCAGAGCAAAAACTGAAAAGGCATAAACAACTAAAATTGCGTAAAGATCAACTGAAAAGTGCCAGGGCATAGTGAGATTACAAAGGCATAAACAACTGAAATTGCATAAAGAGCAGCAGTCATCAACATATGCAATAGAGCAAAGAGTGTAAACGAGTAATGAGGGGAGAGCATACGGTACAGTTCTACTTACCTTAAGTTCGCAGCCTCGCACAAACAAATGAAAATCAGATCTCAATACTCTGACTGAAAGTCCTCGAGCCTGGGGCAAAACAAGCACATCAATGCCTAATATGTGAAATTCCTCAATGAATTCTAATTCCACACTAAAAAACTCAGAAAGACTTTGATTAGATCTGCTAAACTCAATAACACTGAGCAAGTGAGCAACTAAGCATTTCCGAAACAAGCAATAACATTCACAATAAATCTCATGTTTGAAAAGCCAATGACATAAAATCCCATTTAATAATTAATTGATGGATTCCAAAATCATCTTGAACATGAATGTTCAAGCCACACATAATTTTAGATCTCCTATTGGGTATTCCACATAGATATTGGCAATCTAGGGAATTTAAGGCCAAGTTACAAAAATCCCAATCTAGGATCCATAAAGTCTGTAACAAGAAAAAATAAAAATCCATAAAGCCTCAAAAACTTAAATTAGGGCCTCAATTACCATGAAGTTGTGTCCATAGTAAAGTTGTTTGAGATTACAGTAATTGGAAGTTCAAAATTCCTCCTTCACAGAACCCTCATTTAAATTAATCCAACATTTCCTTTTATTTTACCTCACCCAACCAACGGTCTGAACCAGTAATTAGGGACCCAAATTAATCGATTAAATGCGATTAAATGAAGTTAGTATTTTGATCAAGGGCTATTTACTGGGTTCTCATTCAATTATGAAAATGATTCTCAGTAATTTTGGGATCGGTTTCTTTAGATATGGTGTGGGGCTTTGGAGAAGATGATTTTGCCAGGGATTTTAAGCCAAGAAATTTTATAACCAGAGTAAAA
This sequence comes from Quercus rubra, assembly GCA_035136125.1. Taxonomy (NCBI): domain Eukaryota; kingdom Viridiplantae; phylum Streptophyta; class Magnoliopsida; order Fagales; family Fagaceae; genus Quercus; species Quercus rubra. The sequence continues at coordinate 1,207,764 of CM068732.1, read as the reverse complement.
TTTCCAAATAGAAAAACCTTAGTTCTGAAATGAATAAAGGACAAACTTTGGTTCCAAATATGTTTTCTTTTTCCTAAATAAAACAAAAATAGTTAAGAGTCAACTTTTCCAACTCATTATATGACAAATTATAAGAGAGAAAGACGGGGCAGATTATAAAACTATCCATGTTACCTCAAAAAATAATGCTAATAAAGACCCCAAAAAAAAAAAAAACCCTACCCATTGTACTATTTAAACAAGTGACACAACTCATTAAAAAGTTGTGATTAAAACTACGCATAAATGGTGTCTTCAATTGCTACATAGTAGGATGGAGCTAGATAGCTCTAAACATGTTTGGAGCCAAACTTTTTTCATAAAAAAATAAGTCACCTCCAAAATTATCCCAAACCCTTGAAATTATTATTTATTATTATTTATGAGAAATTTGGGGGTATTAGGAAACAATTATTATACAACTACACCCTTTACGACATTTTTTTGCCACAACTTGATGATATGAGTAATTGCATCACTTTCAAATGAATCTACCATTTTTTCTTTATCGTTCACAACCACACATGTTGATGTTGTGGCACTATAGTTATGTCAATAGACTTTCTCAATAGGAAAGGATATGGTGGAGTAACAGTAAAAACAGTAAAAAAAACTTAATGAAAGACGTAAAAAAAAAAAACTAAATGCAAAATTAGAGTGCCACTTCGCAGGACCTCATGCACTCTAGGTCTCTGCTTTTATATATATATATATATATATATATTGATTTTAATAGAAAAATGCTATATCCACAATATTTTCACAGTAAATCTTAGTAAATGTTATTGGTAGTTATAGGTGGGCAAAAAAGTAATTTAAGTTATGAATTTAAATTAGAAAACAATAATTTGCTACTTATGATTTGTTATAAAAATGTTTTGAAAATATTGTGGATGTAAGACTTCTCATTTTAATAAAAGAATTCTGTTTACAAATTAAGGTGGCGATAATGTGATTGGTGTGACTCAGTAATTAAAAATTAGTACATTCTTATGCAAGAGTTACTTGGTGATTGGTGTGACTAAGTAATTAAAAAATAGTACATTCTTTCTTATTCAAAATAATATTATTTTAATCAACATTGTTTTGGAATTTTTTTTTAATTGTGTTTTAATAGTTGAAATCGTGTTCAAGGAAAATTGTAACATCTTTAAGTAAAAATCGTATTTTCAAAACAAAGTTTCAAGTGTTAAAATTGTTTTTTGAATATGTGATTTTAAGAGAAATACTAGATTCCCAAATAAGTTTTAAACAATGCCAAGTTAAATAATAATAATTATTAAAATAATACTAGTTTTCAAATTGACCCCTTCAATTTGGCTCAATACTATTTTGAAGAGTAGGCTGGCAATTGCCCAAATGACCAAAAGGAAGAGCCCGCCCATAAGAGGAGCACAAAAAATTTCAGCTTCAAGCCTACACTTGAATTGTTTCTTATTTGACTTAACTAAAGCTTTGTAGCTCAATTGGTTGGCACCTCCCGATGTTTCAAAATGAGACATTCAGGGTTCTAATCCCCCCACCTCCAACTATCGAATTGTCAAAAAAACAAAACAAATAAATAAAGAATTGGTTCTTATTGACTTACCAAGCATTCTGAACAATTCTTTCAACAAATTTTGGGCTGAAAACTTCCTTAATGGCTTCATTATCCCAACTCAAGTTATCCCACCAGCTTTCCTCTCCGCTAATTAGCTTTAGAGTGTTCCTTGCACTGTTGGAATCAAATGGAAGCTTGGTTAAAACTTCGCAATCTTGTACCTCAATCTTTATCAGGGAAGGAAAGGGCAAGGCATGCCGGAATATGCTCTGTAGGCTTGGTAGGTAAAACAAACGTAGAACCGAAAGACTTGAGAATATCTTTATATTTTCTTCAGTTTCTCCACCTCCCGGTGTATCTCCTATTATTTCTCCCAATGATTCACAGTTAACTAATTCAAGAGTTTGAAGTCTTGGAGCATATATGAGCCACCCCACATCTGACAAGTTACAACCTTTAATCACTACCTTACTAAGGTTTCTGAATTGCCTTGTTCCAAGGGAAATCTTTCTTAACTCTTTACAATAACGTAATTCAAGATCCTCCATTTTTGTCACCGATGAGGGTGATAGTTCAAGGGTGGGCAGATCACTGCAGTCATCGAGTGTGAGCTTTCTTATGCACCCTAGTAACTTCTGTGATTCCAATAACTTTTGCAGGTAAGTGGCCTCATGAATGACAATGCAGATTTCTTTTATGTGCAGCAAGCACTGTAATTCGTCTAACAAATATTGTAGGTAATCATCACGATGTAGGAAAGCACCAGGATCTAAGTGCTGAAGAACTTCCAACTTACTAAATACTTCCAGGGACAGAAAGTTTGATATCATTCCCCTTGGAATTTCCCGAAGTTTTGTATAATTTAGTATCAAACACCGCAATTTTCTCAATTTTTGAAGTTCAGATGGCAATTCAGGAATAGCTGTATTAGAGAGATTAAGGCATTTCAAGTTGATTAGATGATCAATCTCCGTAGGTAACTCATGTAAGACTGAACTATTTGACAAGTCCAAAACCGTCAGAGAAGACATCGATCGAAAGAATCCTGCATGCAATGTTCTTGACATAGGATCCTTACAAATCATAGTCAGGAGATTGGGTAACTGAGAGATATTTTCAAGGATATCTTCTCTGGATGAACGCGAGACAATTGTGAGGAGATCTTGTATACTATGATCCCACAATGACATCCTTTTAACTTTACTCCATTTTCTCAATCCACGTTGTTCCTTACCTTTTTTAATTAAAAGTACAATGTCCTCTTTGCATTCCTGCCAGGCCATGTCACGTAGCATACCATGCATCCTAATGAACTCTTCTGATTCACCACTCCCTAATAAACATGCGTGCTTTAAATTTCTGATAACCAATTCTCCTTTAGAGCGTAAGTCACCATTTATATCTGCATCTTCATTCAATTCATCTAGAAACCCTTCTCCTATCCAACAATTAATAATTTTTTCTTTCCTGATGTCAGAGTTTTCTGGGAATAGACAACAATACAAGAAACAAGACTGATGGGTGGTACTCTGTAGTCTATCATAACTAAACTTCAAATGCCTAAGGACGCAGTTGTCCATGCCTGGAAACTGTGATGGAGCGTTTCTCAATACTTTTAGCTCAGATTCCCAATCACGATGATCATTCTTACTGGCCATGGCGCTCCCAACAGTTACGAGTGCTAGTGGCAGGCCGTTCAATTTTGCAGCCATATCATTTGCCAGTTTGGATATTTCTGTATTAGAAGTTAGAATGGCTTCACCCACCGTCATCCGAAACAAATGCAATGCTTCTTCCGACCCTAAACTTTTAACTTCAATTTTCTGTTGAGCTCCCATGAGGCCACAATTATCGACTGATTGGGTTGTAAATACTACTTTGGACTGATTCTGATCATTTAGAGGAGGAACCCCTACATCAGAAAGAACAAGTTTCTGCCGTATATCATCTAACAACAACAAAAACTTTTTTCCGCGTAGCCTATCAAATATCTTCTGAGCGTTTGTCTCCCTACCATCTGATCTCCGCATGTTTCTAGGGAGGTCCAATCTCTTCATGATTTTTTTCTGAACCGATTCTACTTCTGATATTTCTGATTCTGAAACAAAAATCACTTCATCAAAATCATGGCTAACATTGAGGAACTCATTGTTTATTTTGCGGAGAAGGGTAGTCTTTCCAACGCCTGAAATCCCATATAATCCAATAATTCCCAATGTTCTGTCTTCAATGCATCTCCAGACATCTTGAAGCGGGGCATCTAAACCAACAGTCACGACAGTTTGTAGCAGCTGAACTGGAACATGAAACTTCTGAACCACAGCATCGAATTGACCTTGTGTCCTCAGCTTCTCTACTTCATTGAGGTTTTTGCTTACAATATTTCTGAGATTATAGCTTGACCGACAGTTTTTTTGACAATAACCTCTGAGACACTTGTTCTGCTTTTCTTTCTCACCATCTTGCAGAGTTCTGCTCACATCTTTTTCCAATTTCAATACGTCATCAAGCCAACCAGAAACTTGGTTTGTACACTTCATCTGTGGTTTTCTCTCTTCAAATTCGACCCTTTGCTTCACATCTTCATAAACTCTCTTCAGAGACTCCATAGCATCTTGTAAGGACTCCAGATTTTCTTCCAGATTGTGGCTTGACAGAGTATCCCATAAGCACGAACCAACTTCTCTCAGGGTTGAGATCACAGAATCCGTCATCACTATTGGTTGTCTATGAAAAAAAAAAAAACAATATTTAACGAAAAAAAAAATCAGCTAAAAAAAAAAAAAAACGAAAAGGGTTGAAAAAGGGTTGCTCTGGATAGTAAAGGCTTTTTTTTTTTTTTTTTTTTTTTTTTTTTTTTTTTTTTTTTTTTTTTTTTTTTTTTTCTGATAATCAGTATAGGCTTTTCTTTTTTATCTACTTTATCTACCTTATATATTACTTTGATGCTTAACATTACCTATTTTGTAAAACTTTGCTTAATTGTAGTAGAGGTTACTTGAATGATTGTGGAGATACAAATATTGTAGCCAAATAGCTCCGATTCAAGTTACGTGCTTTGAGTACTATAATATGAATGGTTAAAGAAAGAATGACATGCTTTATGAAAATATATAGCATAGAGTAAAAGAGAGAGGAGAAAAAAGGATGGGAAGAGAAAAAAAAACTTACAAGATTGGGAACGCTATCCAGTACTACTGCTAGTCTCAGTACCTCTATCACAGTTCCCTCATAGTCGATCTACGATCTCTATCATCTCCGAGCTTTTCTTTCTCTCTCTCTTCCGCCTCCGCCTCTCTCTGTCTCTCTCTGAAGCGAAGTGTGGGTTGCGTCAAGGAAGTGGCGCACTGCTGGACCGCAGAGAAGACTTTACTTTCGATCTTGACTTGCGTTTACTCTATAATTGGAGAAAGTATATGCTGTTTCTGGATCTCCAACTCCGCATCCATCTGGTGTTTCTAAGTACTATAATAAATTGACATATGTATTAAAATGACAGCTCAGCATAATAAAGAGACAAAAATGCCCCTAAAAGTTTTAAAACCCCGCCATTAGAGAACTAGCATTGAAAAATGTCAATGCTATTCTATTTTACCATTCTAAAACACTACTTTATCAATATATCATACCATTTTACAATTTCTCTACATCGAAAAATTCTATTTTTATTAAAATATTATTTTTTAACCCATTCTTTATTATTTCTTTCCGCCCAACCGTTCAGCCTCATTTTCCTGGGCTTTTCAACAGCCAATTTTTATTCCTCCCTCCCAGCACTGGTTCAACACACAACACACACCCATTATACACCGATCAACTATCCAAACCCATCACCACACCCACACACACACAAACACATACATCAACCCAGCAACAAAGCCACACACAAACACAACCCAGCAACAAAGCCAAGCCACACACACAAACACAAACCCATTCAAAAACCGGGCCACCGATCAAAAACCCACGCCGTCGATCAACCGATCCACGCCGTCGATCAACCTATCCACGCCGCCGATTTGAAACCCAGGCCACCGATCAAAAACCGGAGCAAACCCATTCAAAAAAAATCATCATAGGAGCAAACCCATTCAAACCCATTCAAAAAACTTCATCACCAGAGCCACCGGAGCAAACCCATTCAAAAAAATCATCACCGGAGCAAACCCTTGAGTGTCGGTTTGAAGAGAGAGTGATAGAGTGAAGAGTTAAATGGGTACTATCTAGAGTGTTGGGTTTATGAGACGAGTGAGGGTGAAGGTGAATCGGTAAAGGGATTTGGAGATGGGTCTGAGATGAGACGCTGTGTGAAGCTTCGGCAATGGAGAGGGTGAGGGTGAATCGGTTGAGCTTCAGCAATGGAGGATGGTGTGTGATGTTGATGTTGATATTGGGAGGAGTTTGGGTCTGAAGAGAGGATAGAACAGATGGAGATACGGAGAACAAAGAGAGAGAAGGGAACTGAAGTGCCAGACAGAGCAGAGAATAAAATATATATTTTTATTTTAGAATTGTGCTACAGTACAATTCTAAAGTTAGAATTGTACTGTAGTACTATTGTAAAAAATTTTACAATAGTGGTGTTTACAATTCTTTGATGCAGACATTTTTTACTCATAAAATGTTAAAAAGCCCTTAGATATGGCATTAGCATTTTTCAATGCTAATGCTCTTAACAATACGCATTTCCTTTTTGGCAAAATAAAAATTCTCTCTATCTCTGCTGTCTCTCCTCCAAACCTCCACAGTTGTTGCCTAGCATTTGGGTGTTTTTGTTTCGGGAAGAGATGATTCTGATGGCGTTGGGGTTTGGAATTGTGAGTTAAGAGTTTATTAGCTATCATTCCTTGCTTTAGTTTGTATCTCTATTTTATTATCAATCTCTATAAACTTTACATGGGATTGGGCTGCCTGGATTAATATTGATGGTTCCATTAATATTTGATGGTACCTTGCAGCTAATGTATGATTCTACTCATGTGTGGGGTTTATTAACTATAATTCCTTGTTTTAGTTTGTATCCAATTTTATTATCAATATCTATAAATTTAAATGTGATTGTGCTGCTTAGATTAATATTGATGGTTCCTTGCAGCTAATGTACAATGCTACTCATGTTGGTTGCCAAATTGAACTAAGATCATATATTGCTAGCAGTGTACGTTGTTACTTGAATATAGTTCATATTGCCTTAGCTATAAGTAAGGAGGAATTTGGTCCATTTTACGATGCTTTGATTGTGTGTAATTTGTTGGCCAAGACCAACCTCCCTTGCTTTTTTGTTCATGCTCTCGTTAAATTTGCACATAACATGCTTGATAAATTGTCCCAATAATTGAGTTGAGTAAAAAACTTACTGTTATGCATTTTAAATTGCTGGCTACGAACATAAGTTGATTCTATGTTGGGCTATATCTTTTTTATTGTAGAGTATATCACAACCTGTAGGTGCTACTGTTATGTTTAGTATACATTATAATTTTGTTAATATGATGGCGATGTTTGATTAGTGTATATCTTATAGATTATATTTTTATGTTTCTTTGAACCATGTTAGAGAACTGATGTTATGTTTCCTTGGATAGTTTTAATTCTACCCCATTGAATAGTTAGAGAATTGAGGTGATGCAGTCTGTTATTATTTGAGTCCCATAAGATAAATAACATGTGCTATAGGAATGAGAATTTGTATTGCCTAGGCATTACTTGGGTTTTGAGTTTTGGTAAGTTCTTGGTACTATAGAAATATCTGTTTATCTTTTTTAAACTAGAGCGATGGTCTTTGATGATCAGTTACATAGTTATTTGAGTTCAATTTTTTAGGTTCTATTGATTATAATGTGTTACTTGTTGGTTTGTTGGTTGTAGGGAAAGAAAGTCCCAAGCTTCACTAGGAAGAGAGTTGGGAGGTCTGAATTAGGGAGGGCATTCTTTGTTGGTCTAAACAGAATAATATGCTAACTAGAAGAATGCATGCAAAAGATTGATAAAGATAAAGTTGATCAAGATAAGTTAGTTATACACCACAAGGAGGAGAAAAAGTTGAGGATTGCATTGTTGTTATAGTGGATTGCATTTGTAATTATTGTGACTCCTATGATTTGGTGCAATGGGGCTAGAGTGGAGCACAAAAAGATTTTGCCAAAATTTAGCTAATTTGGATCAAATGTATCGCCATTTTAATGTTTTTGTTATGATTTGTAATGTACTTTGTCATCCATCTAAAGGATTGATTGTTTTGAAAGATTAAAATAAATAAATAAACATGGCACTTTGTTCCTAAAATCTCACATTGTACTTTTTGGAGGAATTATAAAATTGATTTATACGAGTATTCCAATTGCTGAGACAACGGTAGCATTTTCATCATAACAAGATGTAGCAGAAGCAAAGTGGGATCCAATTAGGATCTCCTACAAAGATTAAAGCTTATATGTGTGATTGAAAAGCCATTAACTTAAGCCACTAACTTGAGCCACATATTTGACACTGTACTCAGTCATCATTCATGATTTCTACCAGGGGCGGAGTTAGGAATTTTTGTTTGAGGGGCCAAGTTGCGGTACTAATATATTTATCAAGACAACCCTTACATACATATATATATATATATATATATATATATATATATATATACACGCGCGCGTTTTTTTATTATATATACACACACACATATACACATTTTTTTTTATTTGATAAGTTATATATATACACACACCTAGCAAAAAAAAAAAAAAATAGAGCTTAGTACTTTCAATCAAAATTATGTTTGATGGTGATCTTTCATAAAATAAAATTCATTTTTTCCATTTTCATAGTGAAATTCTTAGAAAATTTCATTTTAAATACAAATTTTATACTAAAGTAAGTAAAAAATCTTTCAATTAAACTAATGAAAGTTTCAAAAATATGAATGATTCAAAACTTGGAGGAATAAATTAGTCTCCAAACATATTTGAAGCTATCTTGCTCTAACCTATTATGTGGCAACTAAAGACGTATGTCATGTATAGTTTTAATAACAAGATTTTTTTTAATGAGTCAATGACTTGTTAATTGCCACATAACGGGTTAAAAAAATAGATTCAAACATGTTTGATACCAAACTTTATCAAATATTTAACAGATATAAGAACACATTTTACAATAAAAAATAAAATTGTGAAAAATAAAGTTATATCTCTTTTACTATTAGACCAATTTTTTTTTTAAGAGCATCATTGGACTAATTTAAATATTTGGGGAGGCCAACTCTTATTTTTATAGACTAAATTTTGAAAATATTAAAATAATTTTATATATATATATATATTTAAAAAAATTTCACCAACCCCCCCCCCCCCAACCCTTCAACACAGCTTCGCCCCTGATTTCTACACAACCATTATATCATTAATGCAACACATTGCTATCAAGGTCTACTATAAACTAATAAACTCATAACTAGAAAAAATTTCCAAGTAGTTTCGTGCCAAATTACAATGTAACTATAGCAAAGATGCTTATTCTAGGCACTGTTTTCAGAACCGGACCGGACCGGGAGGTCGGATTGTGAAAACCGGAAACCGGGATGAAAATCGGTTTTTTAAGCCTAAAGAACTGGATTTTTTGTTAATTCCGTGAACCGTTAAAACCGGGATTGGACCGCTCGAACCGGTGAGAACCGTGCGGTCCAACCCCTTAGCAAAATTTTTTTTTTTATATTTAAAAAAACAACTTAACACAATTTTATTCTACTTAATTAAATTATCCATCTCTTACAAGGAATAAAAAAAATTATAATTAAAATTTTTCAAAGATATTCAACTTTACTTCGAAAATTAATCATAAATTTTAATGTTTTCATGGTTATTGTTTTATTTTATTAACTTTCTTATTTAATTATTAAATATATGCTTGAAAATCATTAAATTTCCCTCACATATATAGATATATTGTCAATTTTGCTAGTTTTATAAATTTAATATCTATATTTAGGCTTTAATTAATTATTAAATTAATTATGACGTCATCACGGTTCGACCCCGGTTCGACCTCGGTTCGACCTCAAAAACCTTGAACCTCTCCCTTTTACGGTTTAATGAACGGTCCGGGTCTGAAAACCTTGATTCTAGGAAGTGAGCTTCCACAAATATAATAACAATTTCATAAACAAAAAAACAACTTGCATAATTTCATTCCATAATATCACCTCTAATGTTTTGGTGTAACCATCAATATATTTACCAAATTATCTAAGGTTTAACATCCTTGTTCATTAATGGTTGTGCAAAAGGTAAACAAAAATTATACACTTGGTTTTGTTTGAAGACTATAAAGTTTGTCTATGTCATGCTTCCTTGATCATTGTGTGCTTGGTGGGGCTGCCATGCTTCTAAAAGTCTTGTAAAGAGGCTGACTAACAAGTCCATGTTTCAGTGTCCTTCTCTTCCCTTTGGGATGGACCAAATTGCCATGCTCATCACCAACAAAGAAGCTCTCCTCTACTTAGAACTCCCAGTCATCTTCCTTGTGTGAAGCTTGGAACTTTCTTTCCTTACTACAAACAAACCAGCAATACTTCATATCCTTAATTAATCTACCTATGTCAACATTTAAGTGTAAATCCCTTAAACAACAAAACTTGTTGCTTCTTTTGCTATTTTTCTTTCTTTCCATTGTTTCTCTCATCGTTAGGACATGTCCTAACATAGTGCCCAACCTTTTTGCATTTCCCACACCTTTTATATGATCATGGTTCTTCCATATCTTGTATGGATTTTTAGGCTCATCAATGTCTCTTTTTCCACCTTCATTGCAATTAGAGAGCTAAGAGTAATTACTGAAAAGGTTACTATCACTACAACAATTAATTAGAAATGCAAATCTGACACTTAAAAACACAAGTCCCAAAATATGAAACCTAAACTACAAATTACTTTTATAGTCACTATCTTCGTGCTGTCGGGTTTCCTTCTTTTTGTGGAATAGGTCACACAGTGGTTGATTTGTCTTCAATTAGTGGGTTTAGGTCATGGTTGTAAAAATCAGTATGGTGAAAGAACCAAAAAGGAACTAATTACCGGTTTTGTGGTCGGACCAAGGTCCGATTGATGGTCAAACCGATGATGACATAAATAATTTAATTAATAATTATAAAATTAATAATTATAAAAATAAATAAATAATTTTATACCTGGTCATTTTAACTAAAAAAATTAAATAATAGTAAACATTAAACTTTAGCTTACCAACTTTTAGACACCACTTAACACAATTCAACCAAAACAAAAACACATCTATTGATATACAAGCACCCACAACCCACTATAAAATATTTTAGTTATTTTTTAACCTTTCAAATAACAAAAAGTAAGTGCACCAATGCATAGTAATATCATTGCCCACTTGATATTTTTTTTCCCTTCATACATTCTACACGTTAATACTTAAGATCCCAACTACCACACATTTTGAAATCTATTCAAACCACTACCACACGTTTGGTTCAAGTTTCACTTTTTGCTTTTCATATCTCTTTCTTCAAAACTCTCTCTCTCTCTCTCACAATGAGCACAAGCAAGAGGCAAGAGCAGCAAAAAAAGGCCCAACTGAAGCGTCAAATCATTACAAATCTGCTTATCTTTGGGCTTCTTTGGTTCTTTCTCAACCCAAATATAGGAAATCTGATTTTTTTTTCTTTAGAGCAAAAGGTAAGTAAAGTAAATCTGATGTTTTTGGGTCACTGTGGGTGTCTTAGGCTTCACCACTTCATACTTGAAAGAGCATTTTCAAAATCAAAACCTTTCTTCTTAAATCTGAAACAAGATCTCTATTTTTAGTTTTTAATTTTAATTTTTTTTTAATTTTTTTTTTTTTTTGGGTTAGAAAACACAACAGCTAAAGTATTTATGAAGAAGTGCTAAAACCGGTTTAATCGCATTAGTTTTTGGTTATGCCGGTTGAACCAGCAGTTTGCCCAGTTTTTCCTTCATTTTTGGTTTTAACTAATAATCAGACCGAATTAAGGTCCAGTTCTTGGTTGAACCGGTCGGTTCAGTCTGGTTTTTAAAACCTTGGTTTAGGTGTTTTAATGGTGACTCCTGATGGAGGTTATAGGTGATGTAGTGACTGTTGATGATGGCTTATCATGTTAGCCACAAAGTCATAAAAAAAGAATTGCTGCCAACCACCCGCTAGTCCTCAGCCATAAACACATACATTCAAATGGGCTACACACCAATTATCAAAATATCATAATTTTCCATAATAACTCAACTAAAGACTTAAACTAGGAAAATAAGACAAAATGATAGATTGAATACCTTAGAGGAGATTCTTAGGAAGAGTATTTCTCAAAATCAATTCCTTTAGCAAAAACAACAAAGCAAAAGCATCACATCTATATCTGCACCATGAAATAAATTATTACAAGGAATGAAACAAATTCTAAAAATTCCAAGTAAGCCAATATATATTCCAAACTTAAACACTTCTAAATGAAACTATCTTCAAAATGCATAGTTGAAAAAGAACAAATCTGTCTAACCAATACATAATATCTGAAAATCAAGCACAACCACCAAATATGTGAAATCAACTGATAAACAAAGAAAGAAGCTTTATTTATCTACCAATAAAACTACATCATACTAACCACTTTTAATCTGATCCAAAAGAACATTTATTTGGGGGGAAAAAAAACACCCTTTTACTGTATTATTAGTGCATCCATCTTCACTTAAAGCATTTTATCAAACAGTATAAGTTTCCTTTCTGCATACGAATGTATGTGTCAATTTAAGAAAAAAAAAAACAAAAAAAACACATGTAAATAGAAAAATTCAGAAAATAATACGAAAGAGAAGAAAACTTTCTTGCAAAGTCAAGTGTTAGAAGCAGCGAGAAAATTCCTGGCGTCTGTGGTTGGAAACAACGAGAAGGAGAGTGTTTTGTCCAGCACATTCTTGCTCTTTCTTCATTGTTTGTTTAGTAATTGCAATAACCTTTTTATCCTTAAAATACAAGTAGGTTGAATACATTTGAGGGTTTGTTTTGTCTTTTTATGATCCTATAAATAGTGCTTTGTTTAGCACCTTTTTTTTTTTTTTGGACCGAGTTTGTCCAGCACCTTCTTGCTCTTTGTTTATTATTTGTTTAATAATTACAACAACATTTTTACCCTTAATATACAAGCATGCTGAAAGGGTTTGTTTTGTCTTTTGATTCTATTTTATTTGATCTTATCTCTTTGTTAGCCTTTTTGGTCAGCCACCTACTCTATTGATGGACACAAAAACAATAGTTAGAGTTCTCTCTATTGATGAACACAAACATAGGATCCAGGTTAGAGATAAGAAACAAAAAAGAAAAAAGAAAAAAGAAAAAAAAAGAAAAAAAAACCAGCCATGACCAAATTGATAGAGAAAGAAAAGAAAGAAGGAAAAGAAAAAGCCAGAGAGAAAAGGTGCGTGATTCTTACCCATGTAAATGCATTTCATAAACTCTTCCATCTTTCCTTTTTTTTTTTCCAAAACAAAATTCTTCTCTCTTTCTTAACAATTCGTTGGATCCATTAATCTTTCCTTTGATTGTATTTGATTTGCTACCCCTACAGATATATGTGAGCTGAGAAAAAAACATTCAAGCTTGAACCTTAAAAAAAGTCCCCCCACTCACTCTCACCATGCAGGTGGTTCACGGGTTTTCTGGATGTCTTATAAGTATGAGTAGGGAATGGAACAGTTGGATGATACACCACATCAAAAGAAGTCTTCCTACTCTCATTAGTCTCATCTCACTCTTCATTTGATTCATTTTGAAATTTCCACCAATAGTGATTCAACCTCTTATTTTTTATATCATATTCATTGCTGCTCACAATGGCTTTCACTGAGTTCAGGCCTCTGGATGAGAAGTCCCTGATTGAGTACATAAAGGTCGTGCGCTCTCTCCACTCTAAGCTCGGCAGCGACCTCAAGGTTAAAGAGGTCGAAGATGGCAACCTCAATTTTGTCTACATCGTAGTCAACCATGCTTCGTCATCAAGCAAGTTTGTTTCCTTTCCAAAATCTTAATAGTCTATATTTTGTTTGTAATGCTGTGTCTGGGCATATTTGTATTTTAATTTTTATTGGCTGGGTGTTAGAGAAATGAATGTGTAGGGTTGGTTGGTTAGATGAGTTTTGAATTTATATGTTTACCCATTTGAATATATTAAATACTCATTATTCACCTAAGCCATTTAATTTAATTTAAGCAAGAATCAACTCAATTTTTTTATCTATTTATAAAAGCCCAACACACTCATTTAACCAATTATTATCATTGAATTCATGTGCATATATAAACACAATATATTATATATAATTATAATTATAATTATTTTAAAACTCCCAAAATTTAAAATGACCAAAATATTTTAGGACTCTCTAGAAAAGGCAAAATACCCTAAATCGCCAAAATACAACTAGAACCTTAAAAATGACCAAAATGCCCTTTAAAACTTTGAAATGCCCAAATGATCCAAATATCCCTTAAGACTCCAAAATGACCAAAAATTAAAATACCTCTAAACCTCCAAAATACCCTTGGAATGCCCAAAATGACTCAAATACTCCTAATCGTCCAAAAAATGATTAAATATCCCTGAACTTCTAAAATGACCAAAATAACTTTAAAATGTCCAAAAAATAATGCTAGGCGCACACCATTTTCCATTCCATACTTAAGTGTTAAATCATGATTGGTGCAAAAACTAACATAAAATGCTCAAATATCTATGGTGGAATCTTGTATAAGTGTTGAAATCCAAGTTAATGGGTTTCGATCATTTTTGCCAATCTTAACTTTTTTTAATTATTATTATTTTTTTTTTGACATGGATTTATTAGCATGTACAATTCAAAGAAGACCCAAACAAAATTTGAACAAAGAGGTTAAGATGTAAAAGTAATTTACTTTCGTGAAACATATGAATTACAAAGAAAGAATAAAGTGTACTCTTAATACGATTGGCTCATTTATTGCAAGCTATATTATGCAACTGAAATTTCACTTACAATCTCAATTCTTACTTAATAATCATCAAAAGGTGTATCAATCTTGGTTACTTGAACATCAAGCTAAATTCTTGGTGTTTAGTTGTTATTATCAAGGTATATGCAGTTAGAATAAAGGTTAAATGATTAAAACCTAAATTCCCTATTAACATGATATTTTAAGCTTTTGTGGCTAGCAGTATTTATCATATATTCTCTCCACGTGCTCTGGTTCAACTACTTGGAGGTGATCTTTTGTGGTCGTATCTTCTATATTGTAATTTGTTGTGCCATGCTATTCTGCAGGCTCTTCCATACATGCGTTATATAAGGGAATCTTGGCCAATGACTAAGGCACATTTTAAGGCAGTGGCATTGAGAGAGCTAGGTCGATTGAGACCTGAGCATGTGCCTGAAGTTTATCATTTGATCATACTCTGTCTTTGATTGGCATGCATTACTTGGAGCCTCCACATATTATAGTGAGAAAAGGGTTGATTGCTGGAATTGAATACCCCTTGCTGGCAGAACACATGTCAGAATTCATGGCGAGGACACTTTATTTCACTTCCCTCTATCGTTCCACCATGAAGCACAAACATGCAAGTGTGTGAACCTCAATTCTTAATTTTGTATTGTTATTGTATCTGGCATGTATTATATGATCTTCTCCTTTGTGAGTCTTTATTTCAGAATGTGACCATATCTTTCTAGGCTATATATATAATTGCAACTGACTATGGTTTAAGTTTTGCAAAGTAACTTCCATCCATGTGAATGTTTAACTCAGTTTTTTGAATGTGCTGATGCATCTAGGTAAGTTGGTAGAGGATTGATTCTTATCAATAGTGAAAGCTCGAATTTGTGTGAAAACACAAGAGCTTGTTTAGACTCCCAATTAAAAATTAAGGCTAGATTGTTTTTACTCTAACTTATCTAAGTGCGGAAACAAGAGTAAAGGAAGCGCAAACAACCGATACTACTCTAGTGCATAAACATGAACAACAAACAATAAAAGTAAAGCACAAGAGTAAGGGAGGAGAGATTCAAACACAAGATAACACGGTGATGTGTTATCAAAGAGGAAATTGAAGAACTCAGCGAAAAACCTTTTTGCTGCCTTCCAAGTGGTAAATCAATCCGCTAAATATTAAGTTGTTTTTATAAGGCTTTTTAGAAAGAGAAGAGTGTGCCTCTTTTATATTTAGGGTTTTGTACCTAAAAAACTCTCTCATATTTTCTATCGATGTTATTACTTGAAGAATCTCAAGATTCGATGTTGTAGAAGTTGCTGCCTTCTCTAGTCATCAAAGGTGCTAATGATCTAAACCTTCAAGGGTGGTCTTGGAGTCACAAACAAGAGAGTCTGTGTTGCTAAACTTTTGAGTGGGATCTCAAAGTCACAAACGTGGGTGTTTGTGTTTTGCAAAGACCAAAGAAAGAAGTAGTTCGTGGACTCGGAGCTATCATAGGGTCGTGGTAGTAAGTTTTCTACTCGAGGTAGCAATAGGATGTTAGTGGTCTAAGTCGCTATTGTACAAACTTCAATTCTTTCATAGTGGTTTTGCTGGTTTATCTTGAGCATAGCTAGATTAAATCCTCCCCAGGTTTTTACCGATTTGGTTTCCTGGATCATCATATCTTTGTATTCTTTATTTTTTGCACTTTACATTGATATAATATATTTGTGTTAATCTAGAATTGATAATTTGATTAAGTAATTACTTGGCTAAATAACTAGATTAATCTAGTTGTGTTTTAAGGGTCTAAAAACGAACAGGTGATATCAGAGCAGGTAGCTCTTTTGTTTTAGATCTTTTGATCTAAGAGCTAATCTTTGAACCCTGTTATCATGGATGATTTAAAGTGTCTTTTTGATAATGTTTCTGTTGATCTTATTGATGCCTGTGAAACTCTCTGTAAGAAATTATTGAAATCTATGAAAATTGCTAAAAAATTCAAGGAAGAGTTAAAATTGGCTAATCTTGAAAAAGAGGAATTGGTTGTTAGATTAGATGAATCTAATAAAACGAATGAATTTTTGAGAAATCAAATTTCCTCTTAAGATGAGAAGATGAAAAGGTTGGAATAAGAGTTAGTTGAATCTAAAGCTAAAATTGAAAATTTTACCAGTACCAAGCCTGCTGTTGATAATAGAAGTGTTTTTGTTTCTCTTAAGTCTAAAACTGAGAAAGTTTATATCCCTCCTTTCAAGAGGAATAATAAAGAAAATGTTTATTTTGCTAGGTTAGACAAAGGTAAAAGTTCTGATGTAGACGTTGATGTTTCTAAACCTATGTCTAAACCTATTGTTAGAGAGCATAATAAATCTGTTTTTGTGCCTACCTATCACCTTTGTGGTGTTATTGGTTATATTAGACCAAATTGTTCTTTGTTGAGGTAAAAACCGAAATTTGAGACTAGATTTGTTGTTAGGAATACTGATGTTCCTAAATTTGTTCCTGTTTGTCACTTTTGTGGTGTCTCCGGTCACATTTATCCTAATTGTCATAAATTGAAATTTAAAAATTCTGTATTTCAATCTAGGATATCTGATGATATTTCTCCTACCATAAGTCCATATAAATTGTTTCATATTCTTTTGAAAAATTTAAGCTTGTTGGCTTGTGAAAGGAATTTGCAGGATTTCAGTCTTTTTTAGAAGATTGGTGTAATCCCTCAAATACACTCTACTTTTCATGGATTTTCACCTACAAAACCAAAGACTTGTGCTATATGGGTAAGAAAATATTCTCTAAGGTGAGTGTTATTGACTTGTCCCTGATTTAATTCTTTTAATTGTCTGTGGACATGTTTTGTTTTTGTTTTTAATGTTTTTTTATTAAAAAAATCCAAAAACATTGAAAATTTTCAAAAAAACAAAAATATTTTATTTTGTGTCTAGTTTTATTTTTTTTTGAGGATTACATGAGTTATGATATCTCTCTCTCGATTTAGAACATGCTTAAGATTGTGGAGAAATTTGAATAGTATGTGTTCTATAAGTGCTAAGCTATTTCTAATTCTGTGTGAGTATGTATTAGTTTGTACATGTACTCATGGGTTAATTAAGAAATTGATATTTCTTGTTAGTATATCCTCTATAATTTAGTTAAGCACTGTCATGCATTGCATTTGCATTGTTCATTTAGCATAATGTGTGCTTTTTGTTTTTGGTCATAAATTTTTTAAACCAAAAAGATTTTTGTGTTTTGTATTTTACATCTTGGATTTATAATCAAGAATTGATCATATTATCTTTACATAACAAGTTTATGTACTTTGTTTTGCTTGTATGAGCATATTTTATTGCACTTTACTAGTTTGAGTTTTATAGTGCATGTTGTGTGGGAGATGTTTATAGTTTTTGATCACTTGATCTTGATCTTGATATCACATGCCTTTGATTGTTAGACTTGAACTTAATGAGAAAGGCATAAATAACTATCTCACCACTATTTACTAGCTAATCATGAACACCTTAGTGCATATCATATGATTTTGTGCTCAAGAAAGTGTAGCACATGCACAAAAAGAACATAAGATGTAGCCTCAGTTTAAATACTAAAATTGGTGTGTACATTATTGGGCTATAATTAATTAACAATCAAATAAAATTAGTGTGTACATTATTTTAGCTATTTTAATAAGTTTCTAATCAAATAAAATTTGTGTGTACATTATGAGGCAAATCAAGAAATTTATTTGATTGCAAACTTGTTTTCTAGGAGATGTGGGAGTTATATGATGTAACTCTTTAGGTGATAGTCTCTTTCAAATTTTATATGATGAATTTTGTAGAATTTGTGCTTGATTACTATTCACATATCACCTCACATGTATCTCAAACTTTTGCTAGTTGCACACACTACACAAGTTACTTTTTGCTAAACTTTATACATGTTATTGTGTGTAAAATTGTTATGGCCATCCAAGATTACATGTTTCTTGATTTTAATGCAAAATGTGTTTAATGTTTGAGCTTTGAGGACAAATTGATTGAAAATCTTGTTTTTGGAAGATCTAGGTTGAATTCAAGTGTTTTTGAAAAACTTCTCATCTCATTCTCATGCATTTTATTCATTATACAATGTGCTTTAAGGAGTTTCTGCATTTTAATGCTCTGTTTTTCAAAAAACTGATTTTTTTTCAGATTTTCGATCGATCGAACCTGTTGCTCGATTGATCAAAATTGCAATAAGAATTTTGGGTTTGATTCTGCCTTACTCGATTGGTATTCAATCGATGCTCGACCGATCAAAACTGAAAAATTTTCAGTTTTTAAGTATTTGACCAATCTATTTTTTTTCATGCATCATTTATGTTTAGGATTCACATGCATTTCATTGTTTTTGTATCTATCTTGTAGTTTTGCAGTCATATCTCATATTGTGTTCACACATAACATGCATACACTTTACTAAATTGGGTACTCAACTTGATTTAAAAATTAATTGATTAATTTTTTACTTATGTACTTTTTAGTATATGCTATTTTTATGTGTGAACTGCAGAAAATATTTTTCTTAAGAGATATGATGAATAATCAATGTGCAAATATTTTTTTTACTCATGCAACTGTTTATGGGTCACATAGTGTCATGTTTGCATTTATTGAAAGAGAGAATATTTTTCTTCATGTGTATCCTCAACTTAATTTTTTTTAAGTTAGGTTTTTGTCTTTTTACTTTTCCCCTCCTCCTAAATTTTCCCCAAAACTGTTTTTCCTATTTTTATAGGAGGAGAAGCTTGTTTTTAACCTTTGCTCTTCATAAGGGAAGTTGTTGCTCTTCTTAGGGGGAGTTGTCTCTATTTTCTATAGAGTTGAATTGTTTTGTATTCCCTTAATTCTCTATTTTCTCTTATTCTCTATTGCGTATGTTTTCTGTCTACCTTCTGATTGGGTTGTCTTTGTCAATACGTGACAAAAAGGGGGAGAAATAGATAAAATTTGAAAATCCTGTTTGTTTTGTTTAGGGGGAGATAAAATTGTTTTTGAAAGGAGGAGAAATTTTTTTAATGTATCTAACTTAAGGAGAGAGTTAGTTTGCATATTTGTTATTTACTTTAGTTTGTTTCTTTTGGTTTACTTGTATTTTCCACACATGCGGTGATGTGTTTGTTGAGTGTTTCAGGAAAGACAGGTTTTTATAAGGTTTTTTAGAGAGAGAAGAGTGTGCCTCTTTTGTATTTAGGGTTTTGTACCTAAAAAGCTCTCTCATATTTTCAACTAAGTTATTACTTGAAGAATCTCAAGATCCAGTTGTAGAAGTTGCTACCTTCTCTAGTCATCAAAGGTGCTAATGATCTAAACCTTCAAGGGTGGTCTTGGAGTCACAAACATGAGAGTTTGTGTTGCTAAACCTTTGAGTGGGATCTCAAAGTCACAAACGTAGGTGTTTGTGTTTTGCAAAGGCCAAAGAAAGAAGTAGTCCGTAGGCTTGGAGCTATCATGGGGTCATGGTAGTAAGTTTTCTACTCGAGGTAGCAATAAGATATTAGTGGTCTAAGTCACTATTATACAAACTTCAATTCTTTCATAGTGATTTTGCTGGTTTACCTTGAGGATAGCTAGGTTAAATTCTCCCCAAGTTTTTACTGGTTTGGTTTCCTAGGTCATCATATCTTTGTGTTCTTTATTTTCCGCATTTTACATTGATATGATATATTTGTGTTAATCTAGAATTGATAATTTGACTAAGTAATCACTTAGCTAAATAACTAGGTTAATCTAGTTGTGTTTTAAGGGGCCTAAAAACGAACATATTTAATGTTATTGTGTTGTAATTAGATGTAAATGGTGTCTCATATTTATATGGTTCTTATTGTAGTATGACTCATTCTTGCTTTATTCAATTGCTGAGTTTTGTGGGAACGTGGAGTTATGCAGGCTCACCAACCATTGGACTTTCCTTATCTTGATCATGATGCTGGGGCTCTTCAGGAGGATAATGTTTTGAAGCTTGAAGTTGCTGAGTTGAAATCTAAGTATAGTACCTGCTCATTGTTGTAATTTTCTTTTTGTAACATGTAACAGTATTATTTCTAGTATTAAAATAAAAATAAAAAGGGAAAAAGAGGCTAGCTAAAAGGGCGAGTTTTAGCTAACTAATGCACTAACCACGAAACCAAAAAGGGCTCTTCGCCTTTCTCATACCTGATTTTTTTTTTTTTTTTGTGGGTCTTTTAAACTTGATTTCTCCTCATTTTAAGGCTTTTAGGTAATGGTATTAAATAATAAGTGCTACATCTAAAATATTTATACAATACTTTTACAACAAATCTTCGATTGTAAGTTATTAATGATTTTGATTTGAACCCTTTACTAAAATTATTTTTCCTACCTATAAAGTTGTGATTTTCAATTCTGTTTGTTGGCATTAATTCTGTGTCAAATTTGATTGTAATTCTTCAATCATTTTCCTATATTTTTGTGGGATTCAATGTAATGGGTTCAATGTGAGAATTTGGTGAAGAATTGTGAAAACAGGACATCCCGTGACTGGCTCACGAGTGGTGCAACCTGCAAAAGTTCATGTGAAGAGCACTTGTGGAAGTTCAAAGGTCTCAGTGTCAGATGGCATCTCGCTTGTGGCTCATAACTTAGCCAATTTGTGACTTGACTCATGAGGTGCTCTGCAAGCTGTTTTGTGTGCCTTTCCTCATTTCTTTACCCACACTATATAAACCCACATTACCCATGAAATTGTAAGGAGAGTTTCAAAGAGAAAACCCTAGAAATTCATTTAAGAGTTACAGATTGCAAACCTGCAATCCTCTACATCACATTTAAACACGTACAATCACACAAATGAAATAGATATTCATTGAACATTAGACATGTGCATTGTGTGTGAGTATCGAGTATGAATTTGTCCATAGTCTAACATGAAACTTCAATAATCAATTCAATTAAGTCATACACAAATAATACAAAGTCAAGAGACTTATTTCATGAATAGAAATGAATGTATATGACTCCTCACCAAGGTGTTTACATTGATTGAAAGTTTTTCATTTGGCTTCTGTTTTTCATACTTTTGATCAATACAACTCAATTTTTGAGCATCGATGCCATGAAATTTTTTATATTTCTTTGAAGAATAAGCCTTTGGCTTTGGTATCATACATTTTGAATACATTTTGCTACACTTTTTCCTAGTCAAACTAGTTTTCGAAGTAAGGCTTTTTCAGCGCTTTTTCAACTCTTTCTCTTCTTAGAGATAGATGTTTGAAGAGCTTTTTGATTGAAAATTAAATGTGAGGAGATATATAAGATTAAGTCTACGTATGTATCAAGATCAATCAAGACTATTGGCTAAACATTTATGATAAGCTTGAAGATCTGTTTACAACAATCAAACATAAATTTCTAGATTTCACTCACACTCAATATATGTGTACACATAACAAGCTAAACTCGTAAATACACTACACCATTAGTACGAAGGTACTAGGCCAAACTCAGCATGTGATATGACACAAACACAAGCGATCAAAGTTTTTCAATTTTATACTTTTTATGTGATTTTTAAATAAAAAAAATTTACTCACACAAATCAAAAGCAATAAAGTAAGATAAAAAACAAACAAACTTTTCAACCAAAAGTAAGATAAAGAAACATGATAGAGGGAAGCATGATAACCAATTGATATTGCCTAAAGAAGATGCACATGAGAGCATGCATGAAACTATGTCCCTAAAAAATTGGAAAAATCAATGCATGGACATGGTATAGAAATCATGCATGAGTACCCTTCTTCACCCACACTGCACGGGTGTTGTGGGTGAGATCCTAAATAGGAGGGGTACATGAAACATAATGCTCAAACCTCGGGGTGAAGCTAGCTAGGCACGATGATATGCTATTAAGCATTTACATGACATTCTCAATGAGAGGTTCACCATTTTCTTCCTTAGCTTGCTTTCCTCCTAGTTTCCCTTTTTCATTTCCTAGAGCGTTTTGTTGATTGGCTCTCATGAGAGCATGAAGCTTGAAGCAATTTGGTCTAGTGTGACCACGAATACCACAATGATAGCAAAAATGCTTCACTTAAGGTCCTATTTGATTCTTAGGCAATGACTTTCCTTTTGCCATAGATTTTGCCACAACAACCTTCTTCTCATCAATTGGACTCTCAACCTTGGGCTTGTCCACAACCTTTGCTGACATAAACTTCATCTCCTTCTTGGGTTCTAACTTGAACTTCCTTCACCAGTGTATACTAATCCGGTCTTGTCCGAGAAGGACTTTTGAGATGTGAGGACACTGTCAAGCTTCTTGGTTGTGATGTGTTCAACCTTTGCATTTGCCTGGATTACTTCAAGTTCAAGGAATTTGATCTTGGAATAGGCATTCAACAATTCTTCCTTCAAATTCTCTACTTCACATTTGGCATCTCTTAGTTGCACAAAAGTAGATTTGTGGTCTTCTTCAGTTCTCTTCATCTTCTTAACCGAACTCTTTGCAACTTTTGCATATTTGCCACAATCTTCTAGCAAAGTATCATATACAACTTGAAGCTTTCTATCACCTTCTTCAAGGTATTCATCTTTATCATCGGTAGCTTCAACTTCTTTAACATCGGTGTGCTCACCAAGTTCCTCATTCAACTCATCTAATTCTTCCTTTGAGTCTACCAAGGTAATTGCTATAAAGGCAGAATAATTTCCATCACCATCACAACTATCTTCCAAATCTAAACTAGAGCTCTTAAAATCACTAACGGTGGTAGTAAGAACCTTACCTGTGGGTGCAAGGGTAAAATGTTGCAAATGAAATTGGAGTCGCCACCTAGTTATATGGTCTAGGAACCATGAATATAGATTCCTTTTGAGGAAGGAAGGACCTTTGATCTTACTACCAGAGTTTGAGTTCGGAGTTTAGGTACACTTTTGTGAAGGTGTTATGCACCTAAGGTAGCCCAACCCTAAGGTTGGCCTCCCATCATTGTGTCCTATATCTTAACCTCATTAAAAACATACTCAACACTTGTGTCTATACTCACACACACACATACACACTAACATACATCTAACAAACAACATGACAACTTTAATCCTAAACACATACTTATCCATCTATCTAAACAAAAGAGAGCCAAACATATTGAAGAAACTCTAACCATACATCTTAAAACAAAACAACAACTTAAACATGGCAGCAAGCATATCATCAAACAAAATATATCAAACATAAAACGTTAACATATTAAAAACCTCAATCATACATCTAAGAAACCGTAATACAAATGCATGACATTACTAATGCATGACTTACCCTTTACTTACCTCTCAACAACACAACACCTATGGAATCAATGCATGAACATGTGAATGAATGGCAATAAAATGAGGAAACCTTAAATTAAACCCTAATCTAGACATGTGATAACAAACAAGCATGTTAAAGAGGTGAGCAAAATTTTTATGAGGCTTAAAGACATGTGAAAAAAGGCTATGCAGACAAACATGTGAAGACAGAAACAAAATAAACAAAAACTAGGGTTTTCTGGGTAACGGCATCACGCATGCTAGAAAAGGTCTGCGTACACATGAGTTTAGCCTGCATGCGCATGCTAGATCATGCGTATGCAGATCCTTACCCAGAAACCATAATCAACACAGAAACAGAACAAAAACTTAAAACGTAAAATCTAGCAACCTATCATGCTTAAAAACATGAAGAAAACCTAAAACTAACCCAAACAACCATAAGTAAACATAAATTAGGCAAAGTAAACAGATTAAAACAAGGATTAAAGATAGAAAAGAAAAAAGAAAAGTTTAAAAGAATACCTTAAAGCAAAAACTCCTATGCTTGATTTTTTACTGTTCCTCTCAGTCAAATCTATCACAATTTAATAAAAACGTGATTAGTAATCTTAAACTCAGAGGATTGGGACCAGAAAATGTCCCAATAAAAGAAAAAAAGACTTGAGGGTGTTTTATGAAAAACTCCATTTTGATTCACTATTTTCTAGTGAATTTTAGGTTTTTCGTGTGGGATTTTTGTGTGTTTTGAAAATGTACCATGTAAGACTTTTTATAGTTGAAAAAAATGGGGTTTGGAACGGCCCCTAAGTTATGTGGGATTCATTCCAAACCTCAGCCATTATTGCAGAAAACTTGTCTTTCTTATGCTTCTGAAACCCTAGCTACATACGCAAGAATGTTCATGCGTACGCAGGCTGCAACCCACATATATAGGCCGATGACTACTTTGGTCATTTTATTTCCAAAAATAGATTTTTTATCATTTAAAAGGTTATATTTTCCATTTTAACACTCCTCAAGTCAACTTAATATCTTATTGGGCTTTAAATTGCCTTGGGCCTTAGAGTTTGAGCATCATTGGGGAATGAGGGCCCAACTCATAAGGGGTACAAAATGCGATGTGTACAGATGCCCCTCTTTTGATTCTATAAGAAACAAATCATTTTGTTTTGACATACAGCTCGGGCTCAACCCACGCACATGACACATATCACGCATACATGGGGCGGGGTGCAACTCTGAAGAGTTGCATGGGATTCGTATGTCCGAAGTCCCACCTTTGTTGCTTGGGAAATGAGCAATGACAGGTTCACTATCCTAGAACCTGTTTTGCCACTTGCAAGCAAATGGCGAGTGACTCACTATTCTAGAGTCACTGAAAAGAAAAAATAAAACAAGCAAAGGTGCTCTTATGAGCTAACCTAACAAACAACAAAAGGATATAGTCTCTGTGGTGTCCATTAGGGGCTCTTGCCTCAAACTTCTCCAAGTGACTTGTTCCTCTTGTCTTCTTCACTTCTTTCTCTACCTTTTCTAGAGAGGTTCTTGCCTCAGGTTGGCCTTGGCCTCTTTCTTTATCACAATCTCTACCTTTTCTACCATACATACATATTCAATTCCCAAAAGATATGTGCACGAGAAGGATCCATTAGGGATGGTAAAAAACTCGCTGAGGAGTGGATATGCATAGGGAGGAATTTTCTGCCTCTCATGACTTGCTTGGAGATGAGAAACTCACTGAGGAGTAGTGGTCCACTAGGGGAGAATCTTCTACTTCCTTCATGGTTCATGGAGGATTTTGAGGAAGAATCTTCTGAATCCTTGCTAGGGATTTTTGTATGGGACTCACTAGGGAAGAATCTTCTGCTTCCCTACTGAGGATACTTCGGGGAAGAATCTTCCTCTTCTTTACTAGGGATTCGCTTTAGATGCTTGGAATTTGAGGAAGAGTGTTCTACTTCCCTACTGAGGATGATGTTTGATAGGTTTGATCCGCTTGAGAAAGAATCTTCTACTTCCTTCACTGTGGATACTTTGCTTGAGATGCTTGAAATATTGGGGAAGAGTCTTCTACTTCCTTATTGAGGATGATGTTTGAAATGCTTGACCTGCTAGGGGAAGGTTTCTTGAGGTGCTTGGACCACTGGGGGTGGTTCTTGATGTGCTTGATTGATTGGGGAGCTTTTTGATGTGCTTGATCTACTAGGGAAATTTTTTTGATTTTGATAATTTGTCTAAACGTGGAGATCTTGAGATGTCCTTCCCTTTTTGTGATATTTTTTTTTTTTTGGATGTTCATGATTAAACTACAAGTAACTTTGTGGTGAGGCCTAAACTACACATAGTTTTGCCATCAAGTGTGTTCCCGCCTTTTCATTTTCTCCAACGGTTACAAATCGTTTCTTTTTTTCTTCTCTTCTTCTTCATTTTCTTCATCTCCCTCACCTCTTCATATTCTCCATAACTCCTTATTCTCTCTATAAAAACTTCCATTTCCTCTTTCTTTTTCTCACAGTTTCTGACTTTCCCATTCTCCCCAACTCCCCCATTTCCTTATTTGCTCCCTTTCTCTCATCATCTCCCTTAATGGCACCCAAGGCCAAGAAATCCTCTCACATCCTATCTGCTGATGCCTTCCATCTCACTCGTTGGAGAGGAGCCACAAGGTTGGTAGGACCTCCACCATTGACATACCGGCTAGAGAATCACATTCCCGTGGGTGAATCTGTAAGTTTTTCATTTTTTTTTCTCATTTTCAAGCTCCTCTCTAATCTTTGATTTGAATGTGTTTTTTGCTATGTAAATGCTTGAGTTTTGTTGTGGGATGAGTTTAGATGAAAAATTGATGTCTTAAGAGGGGTAGGAACATGTCTAGGATTGATTTTGGATGATACTTTCTTGAGAATGTTGAAGAACTGCTTTTGTATGTGTTATTGTATGAGTGGGTTTGGGCCTGCGTACGCAGCTTGTATTCATGCATATGTAGCTCTGTTCTTACATATGTAGGTGTGTTATTGAGGTTCTGCGTACATGGTAATTGACCTACGTACGTGGGGTCTTGTCTGTGTGAGTGGGCTTTGACTTGCGTACGTGAGACACCTGGTAGAAACCCTACTCTACCCATTTTCACACTTTTTTCAACCGTTTCACTTCCATAGGCAATTCTAACACACATTTTTGTCATGTTTGTATCTGAATATTACTATGTCATTCCTTTCACCTTCACTCCTGCATTAAGACACCATATTCCTTGAATTTCACTTGAATCATGAATCTAACAACAATTTCTTTTTTGGTAGTCATCAACCCCTTATGCTGGTAGGGGAAGCACCAATAAGGTAATGGAGTGGTTCAACTTGCTCGCACCCGAAACCACAGGCTATGTTCGGGAGGCTGGTTTTGAGCCTATCATCGATCTCCTTTTGGAGAAGTCTGTGAATGCTACCTTGGTGTAGTTCCTCATCGAGAGGTGATGGGACACTACCCACACCTTTCACATCTTTGAGCTGGAGATGACTATGACTCCTTATGACTTTTAATGCATGACCGATCTTGGCTTCAAGGGGGCCGTCATCAATTTGGATTGCATGTGTGGTGTGTAGCTGGGCATCGACATGTTGGGGAGGAAGTACTCCACCAAGATCATCCGCTACTTTGACCTAGTGTCAGATTACATGTGCCTCCCACAGAGGACCACAGAGGAATGTGTCTGCATGGCTAGGGCTTTCCTTCTCCACTTGATGGGGGCCTACATCTTTGCCAATGGTGGGCAAACGGTGTCTTTGAGGTGGCTAACCCTCTTCTAGGATTTTAGGGAGGCATGGAGGGCCAATTGTGGACCCCATAGGTCGACCAGCCCCTTCTTGATTCTTGAGACTTGGAGCCTGCCACTCTCATTGCTTTAGAGATTACCTGACCCTTTGAAGGAGTGGCCTTAAGGGCGCTATATATGGTGGAGAAGGTGAGGTACCAATTGGTGGGTATGGATGACCCACAGATTTCGAGGGACCCTCCTAAGTTCATACTTGCCCCACGTTCCATGACCGATGCTAAGTACAACTCATGGGGAAACGGTATTTCCTATGCTAAGTGGTTTCTTGAGGGGCTGGACTATGATGAGTTTAACATCACTCGTTTCATGCCTTCTCTTACTGTTCAGGTATATGCTCAAACTCTTGTTCTTTTTCTTTCTTTTTTGTTTGTTTGTCATGACTACTAATGCGAGGAATTGTAATAGAGGAGACCTACTGTTGGTGAGCCCATTGATCCTCCACACATCCCTTGGATGGTCTATACCATTTCTTTTCTTGTTTCAGTCACTAATCCTTTTTGTTTCAAATTGTAGCCCAGTATTCAAGAGCATGAGGAATTGGTGTGGTTGGTAGGGAATCTTAAGTTAGAGGTGACCAACTACTTGGGGGATCTGTACGGTCCTAGAGGAGTGGCCCACTCGGGTGGTGCTGATGATGATGATGATGATGATAGTGGCGAAGAGGACTCGGAGGCGACTCCTAACTACCGACCAAGAAAGAGGCGGCTACATTTGGATTAAGTTTGAGACAAAGAATTGTATTAAGAACATCTTTTTACATTTATGCTTTTGATTAGAACTTAGCACTTAATTTACAAGATAATGGTAAATTTTATGTTTCTATACAACTTTGCTTCTTTGATACTTGAAATCTTGTGCTTGGAATATGTCTTGAATCATTCTTTCGGTCACAGGAACCCTAAGAATGCTTGGGAGTGGAGGAACTCTGCTCAAAACAAGGGAATAGGCGCTTCTACCAAGTGCCTTGCGTACGTGGAGATGGGATTGCGTACGCATCTTTGACCTTGCATACACAAGGTTGACTCTGCGCATGTGGGCCGTGAATTCGAAAAACCCTAGTTGACTTACTTAGGTATAAAAGTAGCCGTTTGGGTCCAAAACCTTCACCAACGTATTTCCAACCCAGAGAACACCTTTTTGAGGTCTCCCAATGGTAAAAAACTATTCTCTTGATGTCTCCACTTGGATTAGGAAGCTCGGTCTTGATTTCAAGGATCCTATTGCTCCCTATAGCCTTTCTTGCATCTTCCCT